>JAOVVA010000021.1:12478957-12513473 GCA_028565275.1 Leiocassis micropogon
TGGAGTTTGGAGTGTGACTGTTTGAGGTTGTGGACAGGTGTCATTTATACTGATAACAGATGCCATTAATACAGGTACCAAGTGGAAGACAGAGGAGCCTCTTAAAGAAGAAGAAGAAGGTCTGTGAGAGCCAGAAATCTTGCTTGTTTGTAGGTGACCAAATACTTATTTTCCACCATAATTTGCAAACATTTTTTTTTAGATTTTTTTTTCTTATTTTGTCTCTCACAGTTGAGGTATACCCATGATGAAAATTAAAGGCCTCTCTCATCTTTTTACAGTAAGTGGGAGAATGTGCACAATTGGTGGCAGACTAAATACTTTTTTGCCCCACTGTATATAGTATACAGTTATATGGTTTCAGCTGCGTGGTTTCTTCGACTCTTTCATCTACTAAGCCTCACACACTGTTAAATCTATGTATGGCTCATAAGTTGGCTTTTAGAGAAAAGTGGCAGCCTGCAGTGCTGTGCAGCTCTTACGGATCTGACTGGGGGCGGAGCTTTTATTCCAAGACAAAAAAGGTCTAAAGAAGTAGAAAGTAAAATCCAAATGTCTGCTTATATAATATATTGTTAATTCTAAGTTACCCTAACAATTATTATTATAGCTTAATAATTATAGGTCTAAATGATGTCCATTTGAAATTATCTTTAAAAAAAATAAAGAAATAATTAACTGCATTTATTTAATACGGCATAGATCATTTTATTGCAGTATGAATATGTTAAAATTTGCACTGATGTGAATTATGATTCGAGTTTAAAATTTACCTGTGAACTTCTTCTATAAAAGGATGTTTATCTTAATATCGATAACAGATTATCCAGACCCACAGTACTGTATAAAAATCATGAGCCACCCCTCATTTCTTCATATTAAGTTTAATTAGATTACATTAAAGAAACGGGATGTGGCCTAAATAAAGCGGGGTGCCTAAATATACAATTTAAAACATTTTTGTTCATGAAACAACCTCAGCAGCAACCTCATTTCCCGTCTCGTCTGTTCCAACCATACCAGTATACTAATGACCGGCCTGAACATCTGTCACTGGTTCATGCCTTACATTAGATGTTTTTATGCTTGAATGATTCATAGGCCACTGTGTGGCTTAACAAATTAAAAAAATCTCAGAAACTGCTTAGGTACAAGTACTGGAATGAAAATTAGAGCCAAAAATAAGGGGCCAATTAAGTCCATCATCAAAAAAGATGAGTAAGTAAGGCTCTTTAGAAGCGAAATATGAAGAAATGAATGGTGGTTCAAGACCTGCACAGTTCTCTTTAGCAATACACAGCTTTTGCTTTTACAGTATTACAGTATGTGTAGGTATAATGCACACAGAGTATGACTCAGGTTCTGCAATGGAGTCAAGATCCGCACACCCATTAGCCACATGAAGATAAAAGTTAATTACAGCTATGGGACATGCCTGAGCCTTCCTCTCGTCTATCTAATGGGCCAGCTCAGCAGTGGAAAATGCTTGGGTGAGCCATACGCGCATCATTGTGCGTGTGAGGATGGATAACACTGCGCTAAAAAGGGAATCCCCGCAGGCCCTGACGAACCTGCCTCCCTGATTCCATAGGTGTTTGCGTCCACTGGAGGGCATTGCATTTCAGATTAATTCATAGCACAGCCTGATTTATGCTGGTGGGGGACCAGTGGAGATCCAACCAGCACAAATAGAGATGACTATGCCATGCAGGCAGTGCTACCTGAGATTATATAATGGGCCATATGCGATCAGAGGTGCAGGTTGGGGCTCTCGGCGGTGAGGTTAATTACAGGTTTTACCACGGCAGCAAATCAATGTCAAATGCAATTCAAATTCAGGAAAACAAAATGATCTTTTCTTAAAACATGCCAAATGATTATATCAGAAGAAGAAAAAAAAGATAGGGACAAGAGGAAAACAAACCGCCTGTTGTGTTTCCCTTGGAATTGTTCCTTTGAAAAGCCACATGGGTTTTATCTAAAGAAGATTTCCACAGCTAAGGACAACTTGTAACGATTAATAATGATATGATCCAGCTGTGATGTGCTTCACACTACAGAATAGAACTTTTAAAGACAAATAAGCTCATAGTCATTTGGTCAAATATGGTTTAAGGAATCATTTTTTTATTGCGAAAAGTTGAACCCAATCTGGCAACCTTGCCTGCTGAGTGAAAATAGCAAACAGAACCTGTAAGGGTAATCATTTATTTTCTAAAAGGAGGTCTCTGACAGAGAGAGATGAGGAGTGTATACGCTCTTTTTCTTTTTCCTCTGAAACTGATTCACCACTCGAGCAGTAGTTTATATACATCACTGAACAGGTCATTTCCAAGAGAAACAAGTGGCTTTGGTAAAGGAAAGCAGGCAAGTCTATAAAAGAACATATAAACAAGAACGTAACCAGCGCACAAATGGAGTCTGGCATGCTATTTACAACAGAGAGAGTACATTTAAATGCCTAAAAACAAAACCACAGGGACAGCTAAACAAAAACAGAGATGGTGTCCAATTTTCGAATCAAGAACGAGGTATGAATCTCAGAGAGTGGTGAAAAAAGGCACAAAGACAAGAAAACATAAGGGTAGAGTGCGGAGAAGTTAGAGAAGTGAGAAAACCAGAGATAATGAAAGAGGGCAAAGCACAGAGATTGCCGTAAAATCCAACAATGATGCCCAAAGAAAGGAGAACGGGCTATTATCTGCAGCACTCGTCCACAATTTTAATGAAGAATCAGTAGGAGAGCGGGGAAAATTTTCCATTACTCCAACTGCTCATTCTCGTGTGTCCCCTGCCATGACCCGGCGTCCAGATCCACATCAAAACATTAGAGCATGAAGGCATAATTCAGCCGGCAGAATTTCATCTGGTGTTTGGTAAACATGACGGTCGTTTAAAAAGGATGACGTCTGATAGCATAATCACATGTGGACTGGCGAGGCTTTTGATGAGTGTACGCGGGATGACTTATAGGTGACACAGCTCGGGTTTGAACTAGCCAGGTGGATTGTAATTATGCTCTTAGCGCTGCTGCACAAACAAATTCACTTGAAGATATCCTCTTGTTTACCGAGAGGTAAATAACAGGCTGTCGAGGTTTACGCAAATCCCTGTGTCATACCGCCCTCGGAGCAGGGTGGTTATAAGGTCGCAGGTGGTCAACTTAAAACTTACGCACTTTTCTCCAAAGAGAGGAGAAACAAACTTGGGGTACTAGCTCCAAAAAATTTTCACGATTACCTTAAAGTGACTGAAATTTTCTGCAAAATGAACGGAAGGATTTTTTTTTTTACGTTTATTCGTGCGTCACTTTATGTGACTATTTAGAAGTCTAAGAGCAGACCGTTAGTATAAACACGATTTCTTACTTAAAGTTATTTGTAAACCTTGTCCTTTCATTGGTAGATTGTTATGTCTTTACCAACGTAGACACCAAAGATGCTGCACTGACAATAGGAATGTAACTAGGTTACAATGTTGGAGCGAACAAGTAGGACATGTTCTAAACAGTGTTTTCAGGTGTAGGAAGCTCACTATTCAGGCCTCTGGTTGAGACTAGATGTATGTCCTGGTCAGGAGTGTCGTGGTTTAAATCTGGTTTCTAGGTGGTCTGTATTGTAGACTAAATGTATTGGACATTTTTGCAATGAAAGCAATAACTGCTTAAACAGGATTGAAAAAAAAAAATCATTCAATCATGTAGACATCTCTAGTTGAGACCAATTGTTGGATCTGGGTGATGTAGCTGAGTTTGAGGAACTGTCAAAGCCAGAATTCCAGGCAATGCTGACTTTCTACCTGGGAATTTTTTTAAATGTTTGCCACATTTTTAAATAAAATGAAGATACCGGTAATGTGATACACCCTTAACGGAAAATACCAAAAACTGTAGCGGAAACACAAATACCCCTATGATAAAAAGCTTTTTAAAACTCGAGACCTTACATTTTTGGACAGAATTCAACAAAATGAGACTATACTCTTAACAAGATTTGTGTTCTTTTCCTAGTACAGGGAAATATCTATCAGTAAACAAATGATATGTTTGTTTGTATCTTCAATGTGTTGAGAGTGATCCTGCATGCATGAACACAATTGTCCTCGGTTTCAACTAGAGCGGTCCCATCCGAGTCCTCTTAAAATAGAAACTACACGCTTTTCCCCATCAGGACGAGGGCTGCAGATACCGGTTCTCATGCTGACACCAGGAAAAAGGGGTTATATTACTACACAGCGAGTGCTGACAGACAGATCGATCTGTTAATCGACACGTTCAATGGCTTTCGAGTCCATCAGAAAGAAAGCGATGGAGGTCTGGTGAACACAGCTGGATCTACACAGATCTACTTAGGAAGAGAATCAGGGGGAAAAAAAGAAAAGTTGGTCCATACCCATAAATTCAATCCCAAGAGACTCTGCCATGACAGGAAGGCGACAGGTGGAGGGAGAAAAACACAACAGAACAAAGTTTAAGAGACGGATATTCCAACACATGTGCGTTGCGTGAGTGGCGTGAGAAGGGCGAGCCAGGCAGTAAGAGAGGAACAATGTTGTAGCCGACTGCGCTTATAAGTACCAGAGTATTATGTCAACAGCAAGCTGTTAGAGCGTGCCGGAGCATGCAGGCATGCCATACGCTTCCCTATAGGCTAGAAAACACTTCTAGATTAACAGGTGGGAAATAGAGGGAATTGTCATGATCACCTTATAGTCATATAATCATACCAAAGTTTGGCAAATTATCCATTCTGGCGGATTAGATGTTTTTTAAGTGCAGTCTGGTTAGTTTTTTTTTATTTTATAAGGTTTATTATACGTTATAAAGGAGGAATTGTTTGATTTATTTGTTATTTTATGTATGATTAAGGGTTAACGAGCATATATTTGTATACAAGAAGAATTCAGGAATGCATATTCATTAACAGATTTTTGTGTAAACTTAACAATCTTACCTTCTCGTGCACAATTACAGATATTACATACATTTAATTTGCAGACATAAACAATTTGGCTGATTTTGGTCTAAAGTTAAGTGTTAATTGTTAATTGCTGTGAATATATATCGATTATTCATTAATGAGAACATGCTGTTAAAGTTGTACATACCTAACTGCATAATCACCTTCTTAGACATATTTCGGTTTTTGTGCCTCATCCAAACAACCGAAGTACGATTTATGTTATGTTTACCACAATCAGAGGAGCACAATAACCCTCTGTTAAGATCAGGATAGATTATAATCTTGTATACAGCCACCCTATACAGTTCATCTCAGTTTAGGTGTAAGAATGTGAATTGCACAATCTTATCCCACATGGACTTCTTGGATGAGTCTGTACTCTGTTTGCAAATTCCATAACATGCCTGGCATTGCAATTTATTTAAAATTTGTAGGCTGATATTATGACCAAAAAAAAAAAAAAAAAAGCTGGATCTTGGTTACTGGATCATATTAGAAGCTTCTTCTGAGAAAATGCCATTCTAACTCACTAAAATCAAATTCTAATTTCCAAATGATTGTGTGAAATCCAAATTGTTCTCTCTATATGAGGGGTGTTCAGATCAAAGCGGGACTTTTAATTGTACAGAATAAAAGAATGTAAAAACTGATTTTGTGTCTCTATATAATTCCCTGCTACACTAATGCACTTATCCCAGTGTTTCACTAGTGCTCGGATACCATCATAGTAGAAAGTTTTGTCAGAATGCCAGATCAATGATCAGACTGCCTGCTACATGTCTGAAACCCTTGCCTCACAGGAACTCCTTTAATGGCCCAAAAATGGCTTGAAGCGAGGTCAGGACTGTACAGGGGACGTGGCAATAACTCCAAGCCGAGTTCCTGTAATGTGCAAGTGGTGCTGGTGAAGGATTGTGTATACAGTTCCCACAGACACATCGCCACAAGTTATCTGTCGATTTTCAAAGATCATGCGTTCCTCTGGCTGAATGTTCTCAGGGACATCTGCAGTGGGCTCCAAGCCACCTTGGTCAGGATCATCATTCACAGCCGTATGGCCTTCTTTAAAATGTTTGCACTATTGAAATGTTTTAATGCTTCCAAGAGTCTCATTACCAAAATTGGACTTGAATGCCCCTCATATTATTTCCAATTTCAAATGTTAGCAGTTTCCAAATGTAAGAATATCTGTCAGCCAATAAGAAACGAGCATTTTCCTTAGTCACAGTGTAATCCGAATTAATTGTGCATGAGTTTTCATTCAATTCTGTAATGTACAGTATTGCAAGGTATTGCGCAGCATTGTTAACGGATAAAATGAGCTCATATCCCAACATTGAATCCTTCCATGATGATGACATGCTTAGCTATTTTAGGATCTGGGAAACTGATTGGATGATGACAGATGTGTCAGAGCAACGTGCATCCATTTATGAAGTCCCAACCCAATCGGGGGCTGGGGAGGAGTTCATCTGTCCACTTTTTTGATGGATGAACTTAGGCTGTTCTAAATATACACAGCTGCTATGACAACAGCTGGACCAATGCATGGACCAGTACCTTCCAGACTACACGTTTCTGTCTGTTTGATTGAGCCAATTAGGCTTTCACAAGGCGTTATCCAAACTGTCTTGATTTTTCTACTCTGCACCATAACCATGTTACTTATGGTGATGCAGATCTTCCAGAAGTGGTTGTTTGCGCTTGTGTTCCTTATATCGAATCATCTGCATGGTCACTGGCAGAAAATACAAGAGGAAGAACTTTCCATAGTGATTACATCTTATCCCTATTTTAGGTGCAGGACAATGCTATAGCAGTGAAGATGTTTCAACACAAGATCCTCCACTCCAGACCTCCCAAACTGCGCACAAAAAGAAAGACCTGACTTTTGACGGAGCAAGAACTAACAAAAACTAACGTGCAAAGACTTGATAGGTGACCTGAACAAAGGTAACCATTCTGCTGTTATAAATCCCACGTCAAGACATAACATGACACCTTAATAGGCCCCACATCAAATTATACCATTTGCTGTGTGCCGCTTCGAGTGCCTTCTCAACGTCATTCCATAAATTATACCTCCTTTATTCTTTTATTTGAAAAAGAAATGTTTTCCAACCTGGGTACAGTTCCGTAAGCTCCTCATCCTTGCAGGTTTGTTTGCATCCACCCTGACGTGATTTATCTGCTGTCCTCTTGCAAATAAACATGTGTTAACACCGGGGTCATGTTGAAAGGTAAACACTGCCAGCATAGCAACGCTGATGAGAGCATAAAGCCCTGGTTCTGTGTGAACAGCGACCTCATGTAAGAGCCAATAGCCTACGGCCATGAACTGTCAAAGCCAAGTTTTCCTTGTGCTCCACCTTCTTCTGGGACTAATTCAAGAGTTGATGGACATGTAAGGAAGGGATAGTGTTGTGTAGTGAAGTAAAAGCATGCTACCTCAGGGAAGAGATGCTATTAACCACCCCAGTAATTACGGGGATGGTCTAGGAACTGGAGGCGGAAGAGGTGTGGGGGGGGCACGATGGAGTAAGAGGGTTTCTGTTAGGATTTTCCCTGGAGGGAGGCTTACATGAATAAAAGCTACCCCAGTGGTGTTTTCCATACAAATGAGTTCGATTCATAAAGTGGAAAAGGTATGAAATCTTGGTTTATATTTCGCATTTAATTCCAAAACCTTCAAAGAGTCTTCAAGTCTGTCTGCTGATGACGATGGCATGCCTTCAGATCGCCAGTTCAAAAAGGTTTCTAGGAAAAGCTTCACGTATGAACCACATGGACGTAACAATGCTGGCATGTTTGCTTAAACTAATCAGAGCGTTTTGGTCGAACATTCAAGTCTGAACAAGATGATGGTTGAACCGTAGGACATGATTATACTTGGGTTCCAGTCATGCACATTTGACGAGTATTCTTCTCCAACTCTGAGGATTATGACATTCTGTTTTGGGGTTTGCACAGTGGGTGGCTGTCTGCAAAAGAAATCTAGTGTTGTAGACTGTTAGAGAGGCCGTGTTAATTCTCTCACAAAATCTTTTTTTTTATAACTTAGGCAAGCGATTCTTTTTAGAAATCTTTATTTACCTGTTTATTCAAAATCTAAAAAAAAATCTCAAATCTGATTGGTCAGATGGTATGAATCGAAATTGTATAATAGCAGAGTAATATATTTACGACAGAGGACGTTGTACTTACTATACCAGTTAGCATTACAAACTAAATTTTACTTTGGAGGGGGGTGATCCCATATACAGGTAGGAAGTACTGCACTTTCATGACACTTTCAGTAAACTTTTTTTAAGTACTACTGTATATTGCGCTAGTGTGGAAAAGTTTAATAACATTACATAAAAGAAGAATACATTTTGTCTCTCATGCATGTCTCGTCCTGAAATTTGAGTCAGAAGCTCTGTTCCTTAAGTAATACTTTAAGGAAAAGTGTTGAAACCTTAATATACCTTACAAAAGCAGGAGATATTAGATAATGTTCAGCTTGAAAGCAGTGTAGTATTTCTTTAATCAAGGTAAAAGTTGAAGTGCAATATCTACTGTATATTTTATGCATATGCTATCTAGTTGCTTATACATTACATAAAATATTGTTGTTTTTTTTCGCAGTGTGATCCCGCACTAAATGCATTATACAAGTATTTATGGATCGTTAGTACTTGTTATTGGTTTTAATGTATTTTAAGATGCAATGGTGCAATATCTTGGTTATATACAAAACAGAACTGTGCAAATGTCTTGAGTCACTCCTCATTTCTTCATATTAAATTCAATAAAATTATGTATATTATATTAAAGGCTGCAAAAAAGTGCCTATAAATTAAATTTTAAAATTGGTTATTTATGTAACAACCTCAGCAGCAACCTCATTTCCCCTCTCATCTGTTCCAACCACTCGGCATTCAGTGGTACTGTAGGAACAGACCACTATACTAATCACTGGCCTGATCATCTGTCATCATCTGCATCTGTTTTTCACTGCCTTAAGTTAGATGTTTTTTTTTTTTTGTTGCTTTAATAATTTTGTGTTGAGGAAACATTCCTCTGAAACTTGTCAGGTTCAGGGACTGGACTGAAAATTAGAGTCAAAAAAGCTGACCACAAGACTACATTAAAATACAAGAAAGTCTGTCTCTTTCAAAGAAAAATATAAAGAAATAAGAGGAGGTGGCTCAAGACTTTTGTACGGCACTGTATATAAATTTTTCTTTTCATTTTTCAGAACTGCATTCACAACACTAATTAGTAATCTAATAATGGCTTAGCACAAATGTATATGATTGTCATTTAATGAAACACATGCAGTCATACTACGTACCATGCATATGATTTGTGCTGTTAACTAATGATATAGTTTATTATTATTATTATGATTTTTTAAATCATATGAAAAATGGTTTTTTTTAGTGATGCATGGAGAGTCAACTGGTCACTGGATGGGATAACATAACTGACTGCGTCTGTTAGAACAAATAGCAGAGCATCAACCATTAAAGAGTAACAAGGAGCTCATTACACGGCAGCTCCAGCATGCAGCACAGACAGACAGACAGACAGACAGACAGACAGACAGACAGAAGAAATGGACATACGGTAGAAACTGGCCATAACGTAGGTTTGACAGCGATCACCAGTAAAGTCATTTGGACACCTGATGGAAGGAAACAAAACCACAGAAAGGAGAAAAGGGACAGGAAAAAGGGATAAAAAGCAAAAAAAAAGAGAGAGAAGAAATGCCAGAGAGGAAGAGAGGGAGAGAGGGGCAAAAAAGGGGGGAAAGAGAGAAGAAAGCAGAGAAAACATGAAATTAGAACAAGAGCAGCACCATGGACCGCAGAGGCCAAAGCGTCCCACTGTCAGCACCTCTAGGACAGAGGACAGGAGGGACAGAAGTGATGACAGCGGGACACTGGTCCTCTGTGTGAAGCTGCGCTTTTCAAGTCAACATACTTTCACTAGGTTTGGGCATGCGCAGCCGCAGGGGCTCCGGCTGCAAGCACCGCGGCCCGAAGTATCCACTCGGACATCTGGGGGGAGGAAAGGGGGACAAGATGACATAATAACACGTATACATTATGCATTCTGGCCTTCGTCTGGTTAACCTTGCACGCTGAATCAACACGTTAGGCAGCATTAGTTCACTATATACTGTATATCGTAATCAGGGCTTGAAAGTTTGGCACTCATTTTGGTACCGCTATTAATTTACTATTCAGGCTAATGGAACCCTCAGTCCTCATAAATATCCCTCTCGTCAGTCAATTTAATCAGAACCTGGCTCGTTCATGCAGTTTTCTAGTCAGCCAATCATGTGTACATAAACTTAGCACATACAAATGAAGACCTTTAGTTACTCTTCATACCAAACATCAGAATGGGGAAAAATATGAACTTATTATATTTACAGATTTTATTATTATTATTACAGAAGAGGATTAGGGTCACCATAAAAATGTTTTTTTCTGATTTTTTAAATCTGAATTTTTTTGTTTAATCTCAGATTTTTTACTTTATTCTCAGAATTACGACTTTAATCTCAATTTAATTTTTTTTATAATTATGACTTTAGTCTCAGAATTCTGACTTTATTCTCAGATTTATTACTTTGATCAGAATTATGGCTTAAATCTTAAAATTCTGACTTTTTTTTTTTATAAATATGACTTTAGTCTCAGAATTCTGAGAAAGATGTCAGAACCCTAGTCCGCATCTGTAAACCATTAAATGGTTGTGGGCGGGATTAAGTATTTCAGAACCAGAATTTATCTCCTGGAATTTTTCACCCATCAACATCAGAACCAGCTTGTTGATGAGAATAGAAAAAAAATGAAAATAACCAGACTGGTACTTTATCTGACAGGAAAAAGACTTTAGTAATTGAAATAACCACCCTTTACAACTGTGGTGAGCAGAAGACCACGTCAGGAAGCACAACACTCAAAAGCCTAGTAATCTGGTCTGGCAACAAATACAAACAACCATTCCACAGTCAAAGCTTCTGTGATTCCACCCCCCACCCCCCTCCCCCACTATTATGATGTTATGTTTAAACTGGAGAACATTAACAGATTTTATGCACTGGACTACCAGCACATGATCACATCATTTTGTACTCGTGTTTGTCCACTTGTAAATTAATGCATTGGCCATAGCTTGTCAGATATTTACTTTATGATTTTATGGTTTGTTTAATCAAATAATGATGGAAAGGAGTGCATCCAAGAAAAGTTATGTTATGAACAATAGTATACATATTACATCATTTATGATTGGAACAAGAAGGTTTTAATGATTAAAATGCAAAGGCTCTGGAATTCATAAAAACAGTTAACCTTGTGAATGACAGCTTGTGAGCAAGAAAGTGATTAATTTCCAGATCTGATGGGAATGTAGAGGATGTAAAATTTGGAAATCTACAGTATGTCAACATTTGCTGGCAAGAGTTCTAAGCCAGTTGTGAGCCAGTGTGTGCAAATGTCAAACACAAAGCTGTGATTCTGACATGATTTCCATTCATGCATTTGATTGGCCAATTATTCGTATTGGTGTTGTTCAAGTAAACAAATTAACACTCATCAGTGCATAATGAGCATTACTCATGTTTGGTTAATGTTTTTTATTTTTTTTACAGTGCTACAGTGACAGAGAAAAAATCATGCTTTCTTTAATCAAAACTCGATCTGCTGAGCCTCCTTCTTTCAACATGCTCGGCATGGAGGAGGCTGCAGATCCACTTACCATGTGGCTCCTTCTTCCAGGACACTTTTATTAAAAGTCTCTGAAGTGAGATGAGACTTCACGGCACACGTATCTCATATGCAAAGCCTTTTAGGCAAGTTTATAGGGTGTAAAAAAAAGTCAGAAGATGAGACCTTTAAATTCT
Source organism: Leiocassis micropogon (assembly GCA_028565275.1). Classification (NCBI taxonomy): domain Eukaryota; kingdom Metazoa; phylum Chordata; class Actinopteri; order Siluriformes; family Bagridae; genus Leiocassis; species Leiocassis micropogon. The sequence goes on from JAOVVA010000021.1 coordinate 12,490,820, forward strand.
TGTCTTAGCTGTTCTCAAGCCATGTCACAATCTGGTATAGGAAGAGCTTGGGCTGTTAATGTTTAACCAGGAACTCTCTGGAATTCACATAAGCAAAGTAAGAGCTCTTAAGAACTGAATAAAATGTATGGTTTCTGCAATCCACCACACGCACACACACACACACACACACACACACACAAACAAGTAACAGGTACATGCTTGTTAGGGCCTGAGGGCCTCACAGAGCAGCTGCGCTCCCCTATCTTCAGCCTCTTCTTCCCCAAACCAGAACAAGATGTTCACGTTACACACTAATCTTGCCGAGGTGGTCCATATTGGATCTGTGTAAACATTTTGTTTGCACAAGTTCTAGTGAGTCCGCTTGTCCAGCGACTTCTCAGGGTCCTGGTATTTACACAGATGCCTGTCAACTTCATAAGAAACTATGTGCGGCACTGACACCAAATGTCATTCCTGTTTTCTCCCATTACATACAAGCGGAGCGCCTCCATCTCGCTCCATCCTGAACCTCTGACCCATGATTCTTCCACCTCGATCAGATATGCATGTGTGTCCATGTACAGCATACTCCGCTTTATCCAAGGGTGGAAAAAGTGAGATATATCAGACATCATTGGTAATGTATGGGCTTCCTCCAGAAGAAAAACAAGGTCTGACATAGTTTGCTGGCCGCCTCTGGGTCACTTTAACACAGTGGAGAGTGAGTTGGGACCAGCGTCCTGACCCAGAAACGAGGAGCAGTCCGTCCTAACTTAGAGAGCACTGTGACGTCTGTGTCCTGTGTCTGACTTTCTTGCTCTGGTTAAGACTGTTGACTTTGGTAGACTATCCTCAATGACTCATTCGGTTTATATTATGGACCCTTCTTCATGCTATAATTTCCGTGTAACAAAATATTATTTTGTATTATAGCAGCAAAATAAGACAACTAACAAATCAAATGCATTTATTTATAAACACGGATCAATATTTTGTTGACTTTTTAAAAATGATTTAACATGCAGATATACTGTATACCATCCATCTAAAAACAAGGCGTATGCCGTCTGTGATTGTATATTGTAATAAGGCATAACCCATGATATATTGGCCAATTGAATTCACTGTTGGCTTGGTAACTGACAGACGTTATGCCTGCTACCGATTTATTGTAGAAGACCCAGAAAAAGTGCTCCATTCAGATCAGACAGGTTGTGTAATAGATCTCCGTGTGCCGGACCATAAATCTCCTTGCTTGCAGGCTTGTGTCCTCTCCTTATCTCCATGCCGCGTGACAACACTGTCCATGTGTGGCAGGCTTAACACGCCACACCATGAAATACACCCCTGCACCTACACAGTGGGCAAATAATTATGGTCGGGATCATCCGTTACCCCATGCTTCCATTTGTATTTGTGTGTGTATGTGTGTGTGTGTGTGTTTGTGTGTAACTTTATATTTCAAAGTGAAAGAGCCAGGGCATAAATATGAGGCAGGCTGTCTGCTGGACTTGTTCAGCCGGTGAGTAATACCCACACAAGCCCGGCCTATATTGAACGAGATGGCTTTGGGGCAACAATTCCCCGCAGGCCTTGACTGCATTATCTGACTTTTCTGGACCCGTAAACTCCCCCGTGAGTGAATTAGCTGCAGCAATTGAGTTATTGCTCCCTCCAATTTGTACACAGTGTATTGAATAGCCGCTGCAGCCATGTCCTCAACGCTTGCTTGCTGAGCAGTATTCCAGCAGCCGGCACACACACACACACACACACACACACACACACACACACACACAAACACACACACACACACACATATGCGCAAGAACACTCGGCTCGGCTTTCAACGAGTTCTCCACCTTCACCTTCAAGTCCAAGTATTTATATTTTTTTAAGGATATAATTTTGTATACTGTAAAACTGCAACAAACAGAGAAAGCATTTGTTCTAGCCCTGTATAATGCATTTTATATCCCAGATGGTGACAACGTATGTTTTCATCATCAAATTGTTCACGAAGAGGCAACTTGAATTTTACTTTAACTATAAATGGTTTATTCATTTTACAGAAAACAATGTGTTAACGTTCTTGTTTATGATTTTTTGGGAAGTCGGTGTTGATAAAGCCATCCTCCTTCCTTACATTCATATTCTTATTTTTCCTATTTTATTTGATATATAACAAAACCATTATTTTAGTTTTAGAGTGACATGCATTCGCCTCAATTCTCGATGGCCTTTTCTGACATCAATACATGAGCATCATTTGAACTCTTACTCCTTCCATGAAAGGGAAATGTTAATAAAATTTAAATTAGATTAAACTTTTTTACATTTAATTTTTTTTAATATTAATTCTATTTATTAATTTTTTATCTATTTTATTTTATTTTAAAGTGAATTTACATGTGTGTATATATATATATATATATATAAAACTTCCGGAAAAAAAACTTTATATACATAAACTTTAACTAAATTAAATTTAAACTAATTTTATTGCAATATATATTATACAGAATATACACACTTCAGGAAAAGAAAAATAGTATGATGTATATTAGAATAATATTATATTAAGAATATTATCATATTATGATCATAATATTATCATAAATATCAATATATAATATATAGCAATAAAATTCGATTAAACATAATTTAGTTAAAGTTTTATATGTACATAAAGTTTTTCTTTTCATGAAATTTTATATATATATATATATGCTGATTCTGTGCTATATGTGCTGATTCTGTATAGTATTTTTTTTTATATATATAAAACACACTAATTAAATAGTGAAATTTGTTGAATCATTAAAGCCACGTTGGTGTACTGTAGGCTAGATTAATTAGCGCATCTAAAACAGCAACAGCACATCAGCAAACTGTACTGTATTTCTTTTGCACTGTTAGCACTGCTGTGTTTTCACTGTATTTGCTCTGAAACCACAGATCATTTATATCACCAGGATTTATATACATGTATGTTTAGATATGCACTTCTGCACAAACAGGCTCCTGGATCTGGCCCAATGGACCGCGTATGGAGCTCCTCAATACCCTTAGTCAGCAGTAGGATGTTTTCATAATAAGCGCCAAAATGTTATTTCGGCCCATAACAAGTCATCCTCAGATATCCAGAAAGCATCTGTGCGAAAGCCGCCTGCGTGTTTTTGACACTGAAGCCGAAATGTAAGCAACGACCCTATTTACCTTCTGAAAGGCCTCGGGCCTCTTGTAAATATTTGCGCCAGCTCTAAACCAGTGTGACATGGCATTTCGTAGAGGTCTGATACATTTCCCTTCAACATGCTAAACGTGTACTTTGAGAGGCCCATCTTCACATAGCCAAGCAGATCATACAGAGAAAGTGAGAGACACATCACACTCTTCAACATCTGCACCAATGAGTCAACCTGCTGGCTCTTAAACAAGCTTGAGAGCAACTGTGCTTTCACTGAGGGGATCAAGGCATATTGCTGAAGAACCGAGATGGAGAGAACGAGAGGGAGGGATGGTGTGTGCATGTGTTGGGAGGCTTAGACAAGATGTATTTGATGGATACCATTTGGCTTGTGATGAAGAGGTTGTGCACTCCAACAAAGCAATACATTTATTAAGTAGGTTTTAATCATCTGCTGGAATAAAACTGAAGCAACATGTGCATGGGTGTGTCTGTACGTATCTATGTGTAGATACTGTGTTAGGCATTCTACTGTAAATGTAGTACAACATCCAGGCCAATCAGCAGCATTCGTTTGGAACTGAGAATGGGACAGTGTGTAAAGTGAAGAAATACAGTACATGTGAGTGATAGTATAGAAAGCCATAAAGAATGAATGCTCTGTTTCACCCTTATCTATACACAAACGTGTTATGCTTCATAAATTAACTGTGGGAAAGGAAAAAGGGAGAGCAACTCACTTGCAGGAGAGCTGATTTATACCATGGATGAAGTAACACTCGCCATTGTTCACGCAGTATCCCTTCTCTGTCTCGTTGCATCTTCTTTCATGGCCTGAGCCTGGAGGTAACTCTGTGGTTACTGAGGAAAGACAAACAATTATCGCGTTAGAATCACGACACCAGCGCAACCTCATAGGGCAGGTCTCGGCAAAGCGCTCCGAAGGAAGTCTCTGCTGAGAAAGTCATAATGTGCGAGGGAAATAAAATAATCTGGCTTTGACACAGTGGGCTACCCAAAGAGATAACATTCATTAGATGATGCGGGTCGTCTTAGGCATGCATAATGGCCATCTTATCCCGTCAAGCAGCCTATCTAAACAGCGTAATAAAACCAGCCATTCACTTCACAACAATGACCTCTTAGTCGCCGTCACAAATCTCCTCTCCATCTCAACAGCACTGATGGCGTCTCAAGATGTTCAATGTGAAAAGATAAACATTTCCGTAAGAGAGAGAGAGAGAGAGAAGGACAGCACAAGAACACTTCATGTGCCTCAGTTGATTTAGTATTAGTGAATGGCTTAATGTCTTGCTGGATTCAGCAGGAGTGTAAGTTCTGTTGCTTAGAAAGAAGATTAACATTACTTACAATATTCATTTTGGAGCTTCTCTATATGAACTTAATGAGTTCTACTTGGAAGCCTCTGTGATGGGGAAAGCCAGTTATGATGTCACAATCATGTCCCAGGCATTTTTATTTTAAACTAAATAGTGATTTTAAAACAGCAAGGATGCATCAGAAATGCTAATTTGAATGAAGACATCCCCTCTCCCTCATCAACACCTTATGAGCTCTAGTTCTTGCACCCTGAGATGAAGAATGGTGGAGGTAGCTCAGTGTTAAATCTCTGAGTTACTGATCGGAGTCCTGCGTTTCAAGCTTCAGCTCCATCGAGGTCCACTGTTGCGCCCTTTAGCAAGGCTCTTAACCCTGTCTGGCCCCTGTCCGGGGGCGCCATATAATCACTGACCTGTGCTCTGACCCAGCCTCCTAACAAAGCTGGAGTATGCAGTAATGCATATGTGACAAATGAAGGCTTAAGTTAACTTAGGAAACTAGCTAAATCCACTGCATAAATAAAAAGGGACTGCCTTAATTACAAATAAGGTGTTGTTTTAAATATCTTTGCTTACATAATAATTTATGGTTTAGAATGATCATAACATTACAACTAGGAAGTTTATTTCCTGGAAACTCTTAACATGTTCACAAAGGACTCATTAGAAAAGTTTAGTACTGGAAGCTTGTGTTTCACGTCGTAAGTAGCTATAACAGCTGCCACTATGATCTGTGATGCGTTAACAGCTGGAGAAGCATGCCTACTGTATCAGTACTAATAACTCGGCATATTACACTCAGACTAATACAGGCACATGTGTGCATTTGTATTGACAGGTTGAACTAAAACAAGGAACAAGTAATGACTGACAGTGGAAATCGTTTCCTTTTGGCACGTACCAGCTCCATTTATGAACTGTTGAGTTGGGGCAAGATCAGAGATTCTCATCCTCATCGCAGCCCAAAGCTATTACATTGTTTTCCAAAACCTCTGATTGCTATAAGACAAACTGTACTGGGAACATACTCCCCAACGATCAACAGGCCGAATGTTCGTGCAGCTGCGCAGTCTTCCGAATGAGTGTGAACACTGTGTGAAATTACACTGTAATAATTACTGAAAGTGTCATGACCACTAGCCACATTGATACAGACTTGCAAAATGGATAGGACAAGTGGGCACATGCAAACCCACACACACATACTGTACATACTTTATCAAGATCAAAGTTTTCCATTTTCTATCCAGAAAGTAACAACAACAAAAAGAAAAAAATCCCAGTAATTGAAACTCTTTGCTTGTGTTTGAGAAAGATGATATGTCTTAATGAATGTCCTAATCTAAAACATGCACACGTGCCAAACAAAGGTTTCTAATTTCATTTGTCTCTTATAGTGCTCAAGGGAAAGGTTCCCAGAAAGAAAAGCCAATAATACTCCCTCCCTTAAACTGAGACTCCAAAAAGTTCATATGCTGCGAAAATCGCCTGATATTACTGTAAGTCTTCACCAAACCATTGTCCAACTCCTGGCATCAATCTTTTTTTTTTTTTTTTTGCAAATGGACATGTGCAAATGAGCTACAGCAAGGAATGTGACAGGAACTGTGCTCAGCACAGTATAGCCTGAGGCAAAGCAGCCAGACAGCAAAGTCACCCAGAAATCCAGTGAATTCTCTCTTCTTCTTCTTCTTCTTCTCTTCCTAAGTACATAAAACATTGAAAGGCTTGTAACATATGTTAAAGTTAGAGTGCGCTCCTCGTCCTCTTGATCTGACAACTCAACATATTTCTCCATTGCTTTCTAATTTGGAAACCTTCTGGTTTAAACTTAAAAACTATTTTTTAAGTCTACTGACTCTAAAATCAATTTCTTAAAATATTTTTTTTATTGATATATGTTTGCATCTGTGGTGGTAAAATGTTACCGTTCCTCTATTCTCCTGCAGGGGGGTACCCTGAACTAGTTACACATTAGAAGTTATGTTTAGAATTCTAACAAAATCAACAAAAAACTCAAAGAACTAATTGGGATCAAATTGGGATATTTATAAAATCATGATACTTATAGCATTGCGATAGAGATTGAATTGACATTTTCAGTAAAGAACTTAGATAAATATATTAAAATGAGTAAAAGTTAATTGCTTCACATAACACAACACCTACCGTATAATCAACTGTGTGACTCATTCACGCTAAGCTTCTTGCCGAGGAGTCGTCATGCTCCAGCTCAAACATAAAGAAATACCAAGTGATTAAAATGCTGAAAACAAACATCCATGAAACCGCAAACAACTTCCTGAGTAATGTACAGGTATGCAATTTTTTTTATAGAACAATTGCACTAAGACGCACACACCTCACCTCAAATGTCAACACCACAAAGACACGATTAAAGCGCAGTACAATGTACAGGGTGATGGCCTAATGATATTAAATGTAAGCTTTTAGTCTTAAGTCAAGTGTTATGTATCATATTTAAAAGCTGTTTCCGGCTCCTTCATTCACATACTGCTACCACTCAGGAACATAGGGGCTAGCATTCGATAGTAAATTCGGCTAATGTTTATCAGTTTCATTTACTAATCACCCTAACATTAGCTTAAATACCACAAATTCTAATTTGTGGTAATCAAGCTAATTTTGCTTTTTTTATACTATATTTTAGCTAATTATGCTCATTTTGCCCCCTTTTTTTTTTTTAAAGAAGATAACAGTTAACCTATCTTAGCTAAATTCCTAGCTAGTTTACAAAACATGTAACAGCTTAATTTTAGCATTCTTGCTAGCAGTGGTTTTAAATAAATTATACACTTTTATAATTGGCATTCCCAAATTGCCTGTAGTATATGAATAAGTGTGTGTGTGTGTGTGTGTGTGTGTGTGTGTCCTGCGATGGATTGGCACTCCATCCAGGGTGTACCTTATTGTTAATTGTTGCTGCCAATAAGCAAAGCTTAAAAGCTAGTAGGTTAGCATTTTGCAGACTGTTTGCCTAAATCATCACACCCCTCAAATGAAAAGTGTGTCTGCACACTAATAACAAAGTATATGTATATCTACAGTATGTGTATGCATGACTGGCGTTCAAGTCAAACCGAGATTTATTTATTTTTTTCCGAATGAAGGCGTAAAAACTGATTGACATTTACAGAAGACTTGAAGCACAGTACAATGATGGGACTGTTAGCCGCGGTAAAACATTCACATAAGTTTTAAAGAAGGCTGTCTGTTTGTAAATGATGATCCCAGCAGAGGTGGGTCTATGTGCTGTATATGTACTTAAAAAATGAATAATAATTAAATAAAATAAACAATTAAATAAAATAATCGGAATTGCTTCGGAGGCTGCAAGGCGTAAAGTGTATAAATGTGTAATTCATGTAAACGTGTAATGTAAATTCTGCCACAAAAGTTTGTATGATGCTTCACAGGCGCCGGATTCAGCTAGGAGGTGTGTCTCAAATTTCTGATGAGGGGAAAAAAAAAAAGCTGCAGCGTCAGTAAGATTTGTTTTTCACTACTTTTGTCAAGATTACTATGTTTAATACAGTGCCTGAAACCACATGAGCTCACAGCCAGTCGACTACATATTCTTCGCATATTTGAGTTATGTTCAGGCATGCTGATGAACTGAATATTCATACGACGAAGCATATTTTAGGCCAGAAGGAATCCTGATTTAATCTAACGCATCACATAGCTACAATTCTGACACGACCAGTCACCATCTGTCTGTTTTTCCTCACCCTTTCCTCATCACCTTATTATCTATTTATTGCACGGTGTGTCATGAAATGCCGTGCAGAGCAACAGCAGAGGCACAGTGTAATAACAGTGCTCTGCTGGCTTACACGATACACATGCAGGGAGCAAAGAGATCTGGCTGTAAGCCAAAAGGAGCTGCCGAGTGGTGTGCTCTCCTCCATCCTCCCTGTATGGTGTGAGGCTCCCCTAAGGCCCTCTATGGTTATATTGGACCCAATATAAAACCGAGTTCCACTGAGACACTTCACTTCAGTGATTTTTTTAAGAGAAGTATCAGTACGCCTCGTAGTCCCTCTGCCAGAGCTCTAGAGAGAAGATGTTTCTTTTTATTACTTATTGTCTCTAATTTTCAAGAGCCTGACCACTAATATGGGGTTATACTGAGAAACACTGCACTTTTCTGTAGTGCAAAACAATGGATGGAACACATCTTACAATAAAAGAAAGCTTACAAGGCTTTAAAAAACTGCATTTCGACTTTGTGTTTATTTGATTTAGGATTGTTGGCCTCCCCAGCATACCCTCATACTTCCCCACAATAAAAACCCAGTGAACTGCAACGACATGGCAGTGAAGTGATTAGCACTGTGACCTTGCACCACCAGGGCAGAGGGTTTGAATCACACCTCAGGTCTGCGTGCATTGAGTTAGCATGTTCTCCTTGTGCTTGATGGGCTTTCTTCCAGGTACTCCGGTTTCCAAAGTCCAAAAACATCCAGAGTAGGTTAGTTAGCATACCCAACTTGCCTGTAGTGTGGGTGTACCTGCTTGTGCCCTGCGATGGATTACCATCCTATTTCGTGCCCCAAGTTCCCAGCGATAAGCGGTACCGAGAAGAATTGAGAGAGTGATTTTAAGTTTTTAAAAAATCACCTGAGTGAGACTTTTAAAAAATAAAATGCTTTGCATTCCGTCTGAAATGAAATCCCAAGTCAGGAAGAGACAGGCACATTTTTGGGCCTGCGGAAACAGAGACTTAGGAACAAAAAATTGCCCAACAACTCGACTACACCCATCATTCAAAATGTCCGCTCATTTCTACTAGAAATTCTAAAGACCTTCTATCTGCACAAGGTAAACTATTCCTGATTTCATGTTTTGACTCCTGTTTCACATCTCAGAGAGTGTTATTTCCTCCACAAAGCCATCCTGTTAGCGGTTAATTACAGTGTTGTTTGACATGCTCATGCCTGCGGACCCTGTGGACAGATTTTGCTCCTTTCAGTTATAGAGCTATATCAATTACATAACTACAGTATTCTTCTATGTATCTGTTATATTCATTATCTCACAGTTGGAAGTCTGGGAGCGTGCTGTAAATACCTGGTGAGACAGCATGTGCCACAGGAAAAACTAGAATGTGGCTGACTGGAGGATGGTGGAAGGACATACCAGTACACGCACCTAAACTCCATCTATACACTGAATGAAACAAGGATATACATACTCCAGCGTTGCAATTCAATAGGTCCTTCCACCTTGCCCTATATTGATACTTAGTAGTTCCGGTCTTCTATCGGTTCCTGTCTTTATCCGGACGATGTAGGGGTGAAAATGAGGTACTTGATACCCAGAATGGCATTCACTGTCATTAATCAGCATTTCTTCTGTAAGCTGTGTGTCAAGTCTGCTTCCTAAGCCCTACAGCCTGAGGCACAGTCAGCTCTCCTGGACTATTAGCTGACCAGAATCACTAATTTGGCCCCTAAAACTTTCTTGTTTCATATACTCTCACAGTTGCTGCGTTAACCTGAGCAGTGGAAACAATACATACAGTACCACTCCAGCAAGATTACTTACACCTGGTCACTCTCTCTAATTTGCCTCAGATCATGTAGAGCTCAGACCTTAAATGACTGGATAGGTTGCATTTCCTTCTTACAGATTGTGCAAGCAACTTAATCGACAGGTTGACCTTGACTGATAGTAAAGGTTGACTTATACTAGTACAGTAGTTAAGGGTTGATCCCTTCTTAAAGATGTTCTACCTGGGTTCCTCCTCCGTAAATGGGGAACACTACACAGAATTTTAAAAGTGTCCCTTGCACAAACTGTTAAGGAATCCTGGGAACCTGGCTTGTGATCTTAGCTCCTGAGTTTGATAATTGCTCCATAGCCAAGAAACTTAAAAGAAAATCTGGAGGTAGGGTGGGGAGACAAGACTAGGCCATCTGGAACACTTCATAAACATGTCTGTCTTTCCATGCTAGCCAAAGGGTTCTAGGCAAGTCGTAAAATTGAAACAGAGAGGCCCCTAATGCTCAGAATGTTTTATTTCCTCTTTTGGAGTCATGTGCATCGCGCATGCACATTCTCACTAGGGGCTTAATAAGTCTTCACAATTTATTTTAGATTTTTTTTGTATTATGTGAAGCAGGATAAATAAAGCAGCACATGCGAAGACGAAGCACAATGAAGCTTCAGACATACTTTCCTAGTCAGGTTCTTGTACCAGCAATCATTTGCCATTGAGTCTTAAAATTTCAATAGTCACAAGACAGATGTCTAATGACTGAGCCAAAAGGTCAGTTTAAATTGTATGTGTTTTTCCAGCATTTGTGTGGGTTTCATTATCTGAATCATCCCTCTCTTCCTAAATCTTTCAGCGAGGTCTTCTCCATTACACATCCTGCAACCAACACCACTACATCACGATCCCTGAACTGACACACGTTGGCCTACCACAGAGAAAATCTAATCTAATCATGAGATCAGTCTTGGAGCAATTGTTTTCATAGACCTGAGGGCTCCATGTGATGATCAGACAGCAGGCGGAGGCAGTCCACATGTTTGAGTGTATGTGGTGATGAATAGGCTTCGGTTTCCACAGTAAAATTAACCGATTTATGGAAACAGATGAGCTTCATAAGAAAAGTGGTTACTAAATCACAAAACATAATTTCAACATATGAGATATAAGAAATACTTTGTTGAGAAAAATTTTAATGGAACAAGTATTACAGTATGTAATGGAACAAATATTTGAGTGCAGTTTTTGTACATTCCACAGTGATGTAAAAACCATGTTTGTCTCTTTATCTCTAGCAGATCTATGGTTTGGCTACTGGCTGCCTTTCATGTGTTCACTAAAGACAATAACTCATACAGTCCTAACAAATGATATATTGCTAAGTGGAAGCCCCCTTTTCAGACCGTTCTTTTTTTGCAGCGCACGAGAAGTGCAGTTTCATCGAAAGAAAAATATTTGCAGATGGCGAAGAAAATTATCCGTGAAAGCAGATCTCCATCATTTTGTTTGAATGTCTTGCCTTTACCTCTGGTTGTGACATTCCTACAAGTTTAAAAGGAATCCAAAAGCACAAACCAGAACAAAATACCCCAGAATCCTGTAACTGCGCCACATAAGACACACCGCAATTTTTCCCTTTTACAGAAATCGTTTGCAGACCTCACTCCTCAAATAAATGTCTAGAGATGACACATGGTTCTAATCATTATTGGTAATTTAAAATAATTGTTTATACAGGCAAGATAACAAGTCCGAGCCAAAGCTTTTTTTCCCATGGGGGCCAAGTCACATAAAACTACGCAACAGCATGTTAAACAGAATCCATAAAAATTTCAAAAGCATCACCAAAAACCTTTAGCGTAACGCTTGTTAGAACCGTTCTCTATTATAAAAACCTCAAGACAAACTTTGTGGTTTATCTGAAATAAAAGGTGCATTAACAGAACTATGGACACAAAATCGTACACTGAGTCTGTTTAATCTTGAAAGAACATACACACACACACACACACACACACTATATATATATATATATACACACATACATCTAGGAACCCTCTGTAGTCCAACTAGGGACCATGGAGGCCAATTTGTATTTCCCATTTTGTAGGACCTTTGGTTACCTTTCCTATGCACATTTACACACTACAGGCAATTAGCCTAATCTGCATGTTTTTTGACTGTGAATCGAACCCAGGACCAGGAGACACCTGGCTCATACCTGGACAGTGCAAACCACCATGCAGCTATGTATCAGAAGCTGTTTGTTTTGCCATTTTGTATTTAAAACTGTCTGGCCAGTTCCCTAATTGGGGCTTTGATTTGTGCTTTGTAATCATGGGGACAGTTAAGGGAAATTCTGCCAATGTTGTCTAGCTGGCTCGGAGCTAAACTAGCTGCACTTATTGATCATACTGTTAAGTGATTTGTGAAGAAATCAATGACTCCCTTGATAAAATGTGGGATAGCAATTAAAAAAAAAAAGAAGAAAAAAAAACTCAGTCCATCCTAAAATTTTTACATTTCTCACATGACAAGAAAGTCATGGTCACATCACTTTTGACTTCACAGCTAAACACAACATGCACGTTATCACTTTATCTTTTATACAGAGTCACAGGGGGCCTGAAGCCTATCCCAGGAGACTTGGGGCACGAGGCGGGGTTCACCCTGGACACACACACACACACACACACACACTATTTGGGGACGGCAATTAGTCTCATCAGCATGTCTTTGGATTGTGGAAGGAAATTGGAGTAGCCGGAGGAAACCCACCAAGCACGGGGAGTACTTGGAAACTCCATGCACACAGAGGCGTGAATCGAACCTGGCCAAGATTCAAACCCAGACCCTGGAGGTGCAAGGCAACAGTGCTAACCACTAGGCAGAAAACCCAACTGATAATGTTATGACATCTTAAACAATACTTTGTCTCCTTAGTACATGCTTCTAAGGCATTCCTAGTTGCCACTAAACCGTCTGTGTTGCCCTGTTCATGGCTAACACGAGCTACAAAGCTAACTAGCTTCTAACACAAGGCTGAATCCAGAATCTCTCCCTAACCTTTGATCAAGGGCACTATTTGGTGTGTGGAACAATGGATTGTCCACCATACATAGTGCGCTAGCTTTCAATTTTACTACACGCTAATTAGGATTCAACCCCAGAACAGTTAGTCAGCGAAGGCTATTTTAAATAGGAATAAATGGACACATAAAGAGATTTACAGGGCTGCCCATCACCTCCAAGGTTTATTTTTCTTGTTTTTGGCTACATGGTACCAGTGTTATAGAATTTGTTATAAAACTTTCACACTGGTCAGACCTAGGGTGGAAGTTTAACATGCCTCACTCCTACCTTCAACAGATTCAAACATGCCTCACAGACAGACTAAAACAAATAAAGGGGGAAAAAAACTACTATTAATTGTTCATGAGAGGTTGACCTCTGACCTGTCAGTCATCACAGCAGCTCATTTCACTGTTTACATGTACACACTGCGTACATAACCCTCTACAACAAAACTGCTCAAAGGAAGCACCGGTTGCCTGGAGACATATGAGAAGGAGGTATGAACGGAAAGAGGCCAACAATCTTTCTGAAGAATTTGCAAAAGTTGTAAACAACATTACCAGTGCTAATACTCTAAAAAGCTGCTTTCAGGAACCATGGACCTTGACAATAAACCAACACTGTTATCAGAGAAAGAAACAATAGGGGCCATGTAATCCCCCCCAAAAAGGATTTTGGGTGGACCTTGTTCCTGTTTTTTTCTCTTTTGATTAGCATGCTTTTATTTTTCTCTCCCTTTGCCCTTTTTTTCAGCTGCATAGCTGATGTGCCCGGTCTTGTCCTCCCACAATCATTTCAGAGACGTCGTAGAGAGAAATCAAAGAACGCTATTGCATGTGATTGCACAATAGGGCAAATGGAAAAGCAAGCAGAGGAGTTGGGCACTTACCCAGAGGGGGTGGGGTGCTGCTGGGTGTGGGGCTGGAGGATGCCAGGGACAAGGTTGTTCCAGGTGCCAACACAGACACGGCTATGGTCTCCCGAATAGAGAATGTCGTTGGAGGAGGATCAGTCGTCCCAATAAGTGTGATAAGCATCCATGAAGGAGTCGTGTTCCCTGTGAGCTCTCCCTCCTCTTCAACATCTTCGTCCTCACTTCTTAGGAGGTCTGGCAGGTCAGGTTGTCCGCTAGGGATCAGAACATGGTTCAGAAGGAGCAGGTAGGTGCCCAGAGCCAGCAACAAAAGCAACGCAGTGGGTATCAGAAGCACACCTCTCCCTTGGCATGGCCTCTTGCAGCCACACCTGTGCCAGCGCTGATCAGCCTCAGCCCCAACTCCAATCCCAGGCACGACAGCCACTCTCTGCCCCTCGCAAAGTGACACCAGCAACACGGGCAAAGGATATAAAGACACATCTGGGTCCATTTGGTGATTCCAAATCCTACAGACTGCCATCTTTACCAGTGTTTGTCTCCAAGGAATATTAAATAAGTAGCTCCATGTCAGCAAAATGAAATCCCATTGCCGTTTCCTGGGTTGTTATACTCTACACTGCTCCACCGCTATGGACTCACACATCCACTTATACCTTTACACTGGTGTAGAGTGATGGCATGCCTCTGGAGTCAGATCTCCATCCCCCCCAGACGGACTTGTATGAGCAGGCGGCCACCCTCAAACAGTGATGGGCGTGAAATTGTGGCGTCAGGGCGAAGGGGTGAGCTGGCTGCTCTGGAAAAAGCCAAATTTGACCCCACCCATCAACCAAGGCACCAGCCTGTAGGCCCTTCACAGCTGCTCTGCTTGTCACGGCTCCTGGGGAATTCAGCCTGATGGGGAAAACAGAGCTCAAGCCCTAATTTCAATTTTAATCAAGTAATGCAAACAGACTGCAAGACCACTAGCACTATCATGCACCAGTAGATACAGAGAAAGCAAGAAACAGAAGATGGAGGTGGAACATGAGGAACATCTGCTAAGCAGCATGAGAAATATATGCGCTCTTTAATTGTTTTGGAGTGCACTTTACCCTCTGAAATAACTACTGAAGCATAAAGGATCTGATCTGGGGGTTAAAGCTCAAATAAACCTCCGGGATCACACTTGTTGACAGATTGCAGCATGCATGCATTCATTCATGTTGCAAAAGAGGTGCGTAGTAGGGCATATCTGGGCACCATATAATTATTAATTTCTTTACAAATCTATTCAAATGAAAAGCGATAAAAAAAAAAAAACATCACATAACTACCCATTTTCCTACAGAATGAGACCAATGCTCACCCACTTGCCACTTCCAAAGATCACGTATTAAAGGTTAAAGTTTACCTGCAGTATATTGACTCCCTTAACCACTACAAGAAGCAAATACAAATTTTGCATTCCCACGTGCTTTTCGTGTTGACCAAGCAATTTTATTCTGGATTGGTTTTACTGCTGCACTTCATCTCACCTAGCCATAGGTGCTAATGGCCAGAACATTTCTAGCATAATTTGATAATGTGTTTCTCTGCTCGCATGTGTAATCAAAAAAACATGAAATATCTGTAAAGGGAAGGAAGAAGAAAGGTGAGAAATGAGCAGGAAAGAAATTACAAGAGAACATTCAGACAGATACAAGGTGCCGTTGTTGTACAAGATGAAAGATGAGGGCTTGAGGAAAGACATTGCAAAACAGAAAGATGTGGAAAACAAAAGAAATAGTCTAAATGTTTGCCGCTTGTTTTCTGACATTGAGGTTAAAACCTGCATTATAGCCAAGTAATGGTTTGGCCTAAAGAACTTAGGCAGAAATGGATTACCTTTCATCATACGGCCAGGTGTTGTGTGCAGGGAAGCAGTCGTGAGCTGCTTCACAGGTTTGCGAGTGTCTGTGCGAGAGCATGTATGAGAGAGAGAGAGAGAGAGAGAGAGAGAAAGTGCTGCTGGTGGGCCCCAGCATGACTGATGAGGTTGGAACAATCAGCCGCCCAGCTGCATTTTCCATCAACACATTCCTCTCATGTCACGCTCTCACTCTCTCTCTCTTTCTCCGAGTCATGCAGCGCCCCCTAGGGACAAGACTTTTGACCAAAACTAATTTCAAACGAGTACTATGCAGCAGAGGCAGCCATGTGCTCGCTGCTCTCTATTACAACACACGACCCATCCTAGAGAAAAATTCAAAGTACATTGCATGCACCATAATGTCATTTCCCTGGAGTATGAAGCCCACGCCAAAGCGGCCTTTAAATGGTGCATAAGGAAGTGGTTTACAGCTGAGGTAAAGGAATATAGTCAGTCAATAGTCCAGAGCAAAAAAAAAAAAAAGAAATTATTTAAACATTTTTCCTCTTATGGACTCTTTCATCGTAAATGCTATTTTAGGTGTGTTGGAAATCCAAGACCAATATAGTGTAGGTAACGAGTGTGGAAATCTTACAGCCTCATGTTCCGCTCCATGCAGAATAAATATTTGAATCATGAAAAATCGTGAATAGTTGTATATAGAATTTCATATGATTAATATGCATTAAAAATGACAGTAACATGAGATCACGTATTAGTCTGATTTACATTGAATATACAAATCTGATGTTATAAGCAAACTAATTCAAGACAGATGCCCCACTATTTTTAGCTAAGAAATATGGTTTTATTCATTTTTACTGGCAGCCGTGGCAAAACCCATATAAACCACCCAACTTGGTTTGAGGCATCTGGTATGATTTAGACATGCAGTCTGCTTGAAGGCTACAAATTTCCTTTACATGTTAACAACATTAAGCGTTGCAAAACCAAAAGAAAAAGGCATGTCTTTTTTGATCAACTATGGTACATTTTAGATATAAGGGGGTTTTAGTACACCCGCCGAGCTGTACTTTTAAGGGCAGCATCATGGCCTTGATATTCCATCAGCCAACATCTTGCCTTTGCAAACCCTACAATAAAATCTTACTGTACTGAAGACTAATTTCGAACAGGGTCAGTAAGAATATATTTAAGAAGAATGATTTCGCTGATGGAAATTGTAAAATGACACTTAAAGCGAATGAACTGGTGCTGCAGGAGCATGGAGCTACAGTATGTTGGGGATCAAGCTACATATCAGGGCCTGCCTACAAATATGGACGTCTTTGCAGGCTATTGACTGACACATGTTTGCTCTCTATTGGAGTGCACACATTCTCTTGAGACCTCTCTCCTTGTCAGGTTTGACCCTTTTAGTGACCTCTGCCCTGAATGCATCTTGAGATCACCTTAAACACATACAAACACGTGCAGGACCACCATGCAGCAGGTGGTGGCTGGTTATGATACCGAGAAATGATTCATCAAGCCGACTGGTATTCATATGCCGCCATGAAGCCAGACTGCCTCTGGGGGAAGCGAGGCGATGGCGGCTGCTTGTCTTCATTAAGCGTAGCCCTAAGATCTCTCTCTGTCTTGGTTTCCCTCGATAGCTTTAGCCTACCTTTACTCAGACTTTCACACATTTAGCATTGACCACTGTTATTAATGAAAGCAATCAATTTTATCTTTGGTATGTGTGTGTGTTGTGTTGTATTGTGCATGTGTGTGTGTGTGTGTGTGTGTGTGTGTGTGTGTATGTGTGTGTGTGTGTGTGTGTGTGTGTGCAATGCTGAAACTCTGTAAGGGTGACCCGCAATCCACAAGATGAGGCCCCTTTTGTAAGTAAAGGGTGTAACACAAGAACGAACATGCCTACAGACTGCACAAATACATCCTCTATACATTGAGTTTAAGTGCAAGCTTATACCAGTCTAGTAAATAATACATTGACAAGGTTCTGGCTTGTGGAGCGACATTGACTAATTCCAATAAAACGACTCAAACTCACGGCCCATTTAATGAATGACTGAGAAGATACACTCAGCCTGGCATTCATCAACCACCCACTTCTTTATGTAAACATTTAGCAAAATCCTCTTTGTAGGAATTGACTCAATATATGAGGACGAATGAACATTATTAGAATAATTGGACATTATTTTTCGTATTCACTTATAAAAAATGTTTCAGGCTAAGCCACGAGAAACGAATGCCCCGCTGTCTTCAGTACTTCATCAGAAGTGAATCTTCATCCTTATAGGACTGCTTTCCAGGGACCAACAGGTTAAAGTCGGATAAAACAAGATCAGGACTACTGTACAGGGAGGATGCTATGACACCTTCAAACAAGGTTTTTGCAGAGTGTCGTCAGTGTAGGCAGAAGTGTGCGGACGTGCATCGCCATGCAAGATCACAACGCCCTTGGATAGTAATCTTCTACGTTTAATCCAAAGTTTAGGCTTCAGCTTTTCAATAAGCATCTCACTGGCTGTAACGAGCACTGTTGATTGTTGAACCTTTTTCTTGATAATGGTTCAATACTGGCCAGAAAACTATAAGCATCAATTGTCCAGCTGATGGTTGACTTTAGAATTTTTTTCTTAGTCAGCTATTGAGGTTGTTTCCATTCCATACTTCATTTTACTCTCAGGCTTATAGTGATGAATCCATGTTTCGTCACCATTAATGATTCTCTTTCAACTTCCTTAAAGTGTCGGTCCAAATTTTTTTGCAGATATCCAAACGCTTCTTTTTATGCTTTTCTCTGAGTTGTTTCGGCACCAGGTGATATAATGGGGTGACAGTAGCGTTGATCGGAAAGGGCTGATAAGACAGTACGGGCAACAGAAATTTATAACCGCGGAGTGCGGATAATCTTTCGACTCACCCTCTTTGTCTTTATTGCATGGGGGTCGAGAACACCACATCAGCTCTACACTAAGACAGAGGAGAGCTGCCATAACATGAATGCTTACCTCACAAGTAGCTACAAATCAATGAGAAGTTTATCATATAGTTCTCCTGTTTCAGGTGTGGGTGTATGACGCATTCATATACCACTTGTGTACTCAAAAAAAATTATGAGCATTTTCTTCAAAGATGGTGATGCAGTCCTTGTTATTAAGCACTCAAAAAACTCATCTGAGTGATAGTCTCAAGGCTGCATTCACATGTCTATATGACTGGCTCAAGTCAAGACCCTACCAATAAATTAGAGGTAAGTTACTCTGAGTTTCATCTTTTTGTATTTCCCTCTTTTACTCCTTGTGGTGTTGCCCACCCCATCGCCGGGCAGGCGTGCGCACATACACAGATAGCACTGCGGCTCCATGATGCTGCAGCAGCCTCACAGCACTGCAGCCTTTCACAGCAGTAGCCATTTCACTGATGACCTTAGGATGGAAATCAACCGAGTCAGCGCACTGAATAAATTAATCTCTTTCTCTCTCTCTCTCGCCCCCCACTGTGTGTCAGAACAGCACAGCGACATAAACGTTAGGTGTGTTCGTCATCTTCAGCTCCCCCTAACCAAGCTGGGGGAAAAAAAAACTTTTATCATTATTATAAAAAACTGTCAAGTTCAAGGTATTTCCTGTACTGTTATATTAATCCAACGTCACCTAAAGCTGGGGAGCGCTGAATCTCCCGCTCAGTCTTTCTTGTTTCGTGGGGTTGCTATATGTTCAAAAGGTGATGTGGGTGTATCCCAGCCTGGAGGCGTCAACTACACACCACAGCCATGCTAGAAATCCTAGGCTTGTTTCAAATTACTTAAGACATACTCCTACTCAGAGATACATGCCTATTTGTTCGCACGCACATGCATGCAGCGACTGCTGCAGCAACTCAATGGTCATGACTCTTTTAAGTGAAAGCAGGAGAGGTGCTGCTTCCACACTGTCAACCTGATATAGGGGAAATGATACCTGGGGTAACCTCAGCGTGGAAAAGCAGCCAACTATGCACTTACAAAAGTGAGAAAAGCCTTATATAAATACGTAAAACATACATGGAGATACGCATATATATATGCAGACATACACACCATCAAATTTATTTGGATTTTCTGCCTATGTTATGGCAAGAACTGTGGCCTTCAACCCTCCCCAGCCTATTAAATCTCACTGCAAGGGCAACCATCCAGCCTTCTGCTATAAGACATAATAACATAATAAACACCACATGTGCTTCATTATACAAAATCAACCCATCACATAAATGCCTGTAGAACTTTCTGCACTCTAATTATCTATAGCTTATCCACATCTTATTATAATGAACAGTTTTGAACAAGTAATAAATTTTGATTTTTGTAAAATTTACCAACATTTATTCTCATCCATCTATCAAGAAACATCTGTAGTCCAACTAGGGACCGAGGAGGCCAATGGTTACTCACTCATCACCTATACTGCTTTAACCTGTACACAGGGTAACGAGGGGCCTGGTGCCGATCCCAGGAGACTTGGGTCACCAGGCAGGGTACACCCCTAGACGGGGTGCCAATCCATCACACCAATTAGCCTAATCTGCATGTCTTTGAACTGTGGGAGGAAACCGGAAGAAACCTGGTGAAAACCCAACGAGCAAGGGGAGAACATGCACACAGATCTGAGGCTGGAATCGAACCCAGACCTTGGGTGCAAACCACTAAGTCACTAAGCCACAGCTGGAGGCAACTGATGATCATTGTATTTATTCCATTGTATTTATTTTTATGACTGTGGAAAGCTCTCTGGTCAACATTCACACACACATTCACTCACTAAGGACAATTTGGGAACGCCAGTTAGCCTAATCTGCATATCTTTGGACTGTCTGTGGAAACCGGAGTACATATATGATATATATAACACTATATGGCATTTGTTCAAATTTGCAACCATGATGAAGGCTCACAGCCTAGAGCAAGCACAGCTTTAAGTGAAATATAAGTTTCATCTCACTACCTGGATTCCTTCTGCATCAGGATTTTTGACTTAAAGTCATTAGTACATTCATGTGGAAACGCATATGCTAGACAAGTGTTGTTCAACAAGCAGCAAAAAAGCTTTCAGAGGTGAGAGAAGCTGTACATGTTTTTTAACAGAAACACCTAAAAATAGGGCCCAAATGGTCATCTTTTTTTTCTTTGTCTTGCTCTATCTAATCTATTTTGATTAGAAAACCTCCAACTTGGTGAGAAAAGACTTCCAGGATGTGACCCGTGGTCTGTGTTAAATTTAAAGTATACATATGGAGTCATTCTTGTCATCTTCGAAACACGTGATATTAACAACTGACAAGATAACAACTAGGTACCTTGATCTTACCTTGCTCTAACCATAGATATTGTAAAAAACGATAGTTGGATTTTACTGTTAGCCCACTGCAAAGAAAAAAGAAAAAAGTAACCTCATAACATATGCATCAATTCACAACCTATCTATAATTCCTAGATAGCAAAAAAAAATTACAGCATGTCTCTTTAAACCTGTTTCCAAAAGAAAAGCTGCACAATATGCGTCAGATGCTATTGGCAGCTCCAAAGGGAACCAGGCCTCACAACTTGGCAAAAGCTTAATAAAAACTAATACAAGACTAATACACCCTTGAGGAAATAATTTGTCAGTGGGTTTGCCCTATGGACAACGCCATCAAAAATCAATGTGGCAGCTAAGCTGTTTTTCAAAGAAAAATAACTCGGTCCTGTTCAAACAGCTCCTGCAAAAACACAAAAGACAGTGAAAAGCAACCAAGGAAACCCTGTGCACACAAATAAATAATAACTTAATTAATATAGTCACTCAGGGCCACTTACATCAAAAAAACAAACAATAAAAAAACAACAACGGAAAGATGAAGATAAGCTTAAAGGGAAAGACATTGTTGTTTTGGAAGAAAAGGAAATCTGTCAGCTCAGTCTTGATTAAATAGCTCATTCTGAGAGTCATGACATTGATTGATCTGCCTTCCGCAGAATCCAGTTTTGTCTTGTGGACTATAGGATTTCCGTAAGACGGGTTATTATAGAGGCAGATCAGTTTCATAATTCACAAATAAATGTCACGCAATTCACAAATGTATTTTTTGACCCACATATAAATGCCACGCAATTCACCAATGTATTTTGCGCTTACATTTATTTATAGAATGATAAATCTGCATTTACAGACCATTTTAGCTCCCCATTTTAGCTCCCCATTAGTGTACATCCCTGCATTTGTGTGTGGACTTTTAAGACTTCTCTGACATGCTTCGAATCACAGATGAATTTTTCTGCAGGAAAAGCCCTGCAGGAAAATTCATCTGTGATTTGCGGTTTGCGAGTGTTCCGCAAAATGAGCAAAGGTTTTTAAATCCGTGCACACGTGTACTGTTTACTATAACACTGTGACCACGTGTGTGCGCGTAAAACATCTTTTAATTTTGTGTTTGTATGCGTGTGTACAGCGCACATGTACTGTTTCTTATAACACATGTGTGCGCGCTTGTAAAGCAAAAGAAAGTCTTGTTAGAGAGGTTAAAGATCCATTTTCTCTCTCCCTCTTTGTATCATCCTGCACTTTGTCTGTGCGTGTCTTTGGACACTTTGCCCCTTTACACACATACACACTCTCTATCTCTCTCTCTCTCTCTCTAATGGAGACACTGCTCTGTCGCGATTCTTTTCAAAGGTAAAGTGCAGGTTAATTAGTTTTATTTTTACTTTACAGCAGTGATCCCGTTAGTATGCAATCACGCGAGTGTCATTAACGATGTTCCTTCTTAATTTTTCAGTAAAACAGTCTTT
>JAOVVA010000021.1:12513573-12539356 GCA_028565275.1 Leiocassis micropogon
GCGCCTGCGCGCATAAACGGAAACACTTATCTGTCGGGATTTATTTTTACTTTTTTTTAAAGGTAAAGTGCAGGTTATTTTGTTTTATTTTTACTTTATATACGAGTGTTTTGTTCCAACCGCTCTCACAGTTATTACAGTTTGCACCAACTTAAATGGTTCTACTGAACAAAAATATAGCAAACCACCATGACACTGACCAGGACAAAGCCATTACTGATGACTGAATGTCGCAGAAGATGTGTCATGCAGTGCCAGGTAAGCACTCTATACGCTATCATGGTAATACACGCAACATGTCTTTTTCCCACAAGCTTCATATCTGACTGTATACTTCCAGCAGTAATAACTGCCAGCTCTCTTGACTTTTTTGTTGAGTCCCACTCGGCCCGTGGGATCACAGTCTTAATTAACCTTTCTACAGGAAACCATCAAGTATGACACACCAGTATGAAATTACATTAAGAGCAGGGACAATATATAAGATAAAAATCAAAAGAACCGAGAAATGAGCCTTAAGAGACAAAGAGCATTTGTAGATAAGGTGAATATGAATATACTGTACAGAACATGGACTGTACCTTAGAGAGAGAATGTAATTGCTAATGAAAAGAGACAAGACAGAAGAATGGCATGACTCATTGTATAAAAGGGTTGTATTAAAGTCTGGCAAAATAGGAATACAGAGGGCACCAGAGTCAGGGAAGAGAAGTGGACTGTTAGTCATTCCTTCAAAAGCTGCTACAGTTGTATGACATGAACAGGAATCTCTGCTAATGGCAGAGCAGAATGGTAGTTGAGTGACTAATTGGTTGTTTAGATATTTCTAGTAGTTTGGGTATAAATGTCAAATTGGTAATAAGCCCTTAATTACAGAGTTCCAGACTATCAGTTTCAAGATACCAGTACTGCTAAAGGGACAGTTTAGGTATAGCATAAGAGATGATTAGGGCTTTAGGGATTAGGGATCAGAATGAATGACTGGATACAATGTGGGGCAATGAGTGCTCAGAAGAGTAAGATTCAAAATTTAGAGTTTTACTTCAATCAATAAACAAGAGAGCTTTATAGGTTATGAAACAGCAATTTAGCAATGTAAATTTCACCATCCTGCATTGACATATCATTTCTGATGTGACTATGAGCAGCCACCTTCCGAAAGAGGCGGAGAAATCAATAACCTGGGTTATAGCCATTGATTTTTGAATTGCTTGCTTGACCAGATTGTAAGGGTCACACTGCTGGCAATGCAATAAACAGTAGCGCAGCATCTGGTAGAGCAAGATGCATCCCGAGGACGAATAACAATACAGAATTACTGACACCAGCCATACTTTAAGTATGGCAAACCAAGCATGGGTGTTAGGAAAGGAAATTAGTTTAACAGCTTTTTTGGTGACATGGGTGATTTACAGAACTACGGTCACTCACAGACATAAAAAATACACCTGTAAAAACCTATCAAAGAGCTACAACAAGAGCACATGATTACCAAGTAACCATGCAGAAGAGAAAAAAAGACAGTACACCCTCCAAAAACTCAGGTGGAGAGCTACATCAAACCCACACAGTACCGTTGTGTTAGCCAACACCAGCAGCCCGACCAGTAAAATCAGGAGTAGGATGAAAGGCTTAGCAATACTGACAGTGCACAACTAATGAAAGAGTACACAATTACTCACCAGCACATAGACCGACATGGCGCCAGGTTCACAAGAAGAGAGCTCACAGCTGGCAGGTAGAAGAGTTAGTTTCGGGACACACCAGTCAGAGCAAAGAAAAACTAGTCCAGGAGGCTGAGGTAACATCAAGCCCAGGATAATAAAAATCCAGAAGACAAGTGTAGTAAAAAAACAAACAAAAAAAAAAAAACAACCAGACGAAAATAACCACCAAAAAAAACAAAAAAGAAAAAAAAAGAGCATAAAATCCAGAAAAAAGCGTATTCATTTGTAAATATTTCCAGTGCGACAAAGCCGCAAGTCCCAAATGAATTAAGTAGTCCAACCGGAGTAAGTGAAATGCAGAATAAAAAGCCAGAGTGCATAAAAATGTACTAGAATTAAAATTGTTTCTTACATATAATGCCGGTCATAGGTGACGCCCTGTCATTCATTTAACCACAGAAGAAAGAGAGTCAGCTAATCACCTGGAAATCTCCATAAATCAACCAAAGTTTTCTGCTCCAGGCAAAGTTCCAGGGTTTGCACTGTGTTCAGCAGTGTAAGTACAAGAAATAGTGCAAGGACCATGGTGACCATATAATCAAGTCCATAAACAGAAGGTAATAAGTGAGAAATTTGTAACAATTATTTTAGCCCTTTCTGCCTGCCTGTTAGGAATTCTGTGGATAAAAGTGTGGCCACAAACTGCCAAATCAAGACGCCCAGTGACTAGCCAAAAGTGAAGTTCAAAGTGAAGACCAGTTTCATTGGCATGTTCTGTGTTCATGTTCTCTTAGGAGAAAAGGCTTTCTAAATTTACCACCAAACAAAGGTCAAGGTGCTGAACAAGACTTAAAACTAACAAAATTCCAACTCACATGCAGAAAGTCTGAAAGCCTGAAACAATACTACTGTTTCTCTAGGAGTGCAAACTTTACAAAAGAACAGCATAACCAATGACATCAGAAGCTGGATTGGAACTTCATTATCAATGTTTCAATGTGGACACCAGTGAAACGTCGCAGCACTCAAACAACTGTTGGGTTGAATGATTTAATTATAAGCCCACCCTCAGTGGTAGGTTTCTCGCCACTGAATGCAGTGCCGGTCTTAAGCCCGAATAAAATGTGAGGGTTGTGTCAGGAAGGGCATTCGGCATAAAACCTGTGCCAAGTTGTGTGCGGATCGGATGGTCCGCTGTGCCGACCCCCCGACAGAAGACTAACAGCAGCCGAAAGACTAACAACAACGATTATTAACCCACCATGGGTTATGGTTACTTACTGCTTTGGACATGAACGGTGCTTGTGCTGTTGCTACTCCCACTGTCGTTCTCCACTACACACATGTAATTCCCAGAGTCCCCCAGTCGAGCACTAGTAATCTGGATCTTGGAGTTTTTCCTGCAACACAGAGATATTGGGTCATGAGACTTTACTATGACTTTGGATTGCCTAAACCTAACAACACAGCCATAAGTCTAAACCTAGCAACAGCAGATTAGAGATCAAAACAATGCTCTTAAACAAAGATTCAAAAAGATTATACTGTATAATATTCAGCTTTATATTACGGACGGCTCTTATATGGCTGCAATCCAGGCAACAGTAAATTTAGGAGCAAACATGACCAATAATGTGTTATGATGTGAAACACTATATAAGGGAGCACCCAGGCTATTTGCTTTGTAATCTGAGCTATGGTTTAGGTTCTTATAAATAAAAGGAGGTTTCTTGTTCCATTCCGACCAAACAAATCAAAGTGTTTTCATTCTGGGATCCAATAGATACATGCAGATATGATTGCTAAGCACACACTTACTTCTTGGCTCTGATCCTGACTTGTTTGCTCTTATTCAGAACGTTTCCATCTTTGTACCACTTATAGGACAGGGGAGATTTACCCGAAGCTTCACACTTCACTGTTAGCCGGTCTCCTTCTGCCACCACCATTGGGCTCCGCAAAGGTTTTATTGTAGGAGCTCCTAGAAAGAAAACAAGAACAAATGAGTCAGATTACGCTTACTTGATTGGTATTAGTGCAAACATGTTTTCTCATGGATCATTTGTTGAATGTGGCAACAAAGACACATTTGCATGTCTTAAAAAGACTTAAAGCAGATAGACATTCATCTGGGCAGAGGTTTTCACTAGACACATTACACATTTTTCTAATACAAGCTATTATGCTCAGTAGCAGTGAATGAATTCCTTCCTGTGCAGTACTTCTGTTCCTTTCTGTGCCTGATTTTGGCTATAAAGGGCATTAAAATGCACACAATGTAGCGGAAGTAAAGGGTATAAACCATACATAAGAACATAAGTACATAAACACAGGGATGACTGTGCAATTTTCTAGATAATGTTGACTGGAGGTCCTACCACGGTTGTAAAAATGTGAATAAATACAATGGTAACCATTTGCCTCCACAGTCCCTAGGTGGACTACAGAGGTTCCTAGATGGATGGATGAAATTTCCTAGATATCATTTTTGCTTCAAGAAAGTAGCAAGTGAAAAATGCATTGCATATCATGATTTCCCCTCTCAGTTTTTCTTGTCTAAATGAATTTGCTGATTACAGCTAGCAAGGACCACACTCCCGACCACCAAAACCAAACACTTAAAAGACTCAGTGATAAGAACCATATTGCCTAGCGTACTCACTGTGTCGAGAGCAGAAAAAAAAACCCTGATTGATTATACTAATGCTTCTCAAATTAATTGTAAACAGGGAGTAGACTTTGGCCTTCAACATGTCTGCAGCTATTAAATGAAAGAGAAACAGTAAAGCAGCTGGAAGAACTCAAACCAACATCAAACATTAGAGCTTAGATAACACACACACATATATACACACACACACACACACACCAAAGAAAGGAGGCTAATAAGTTGTCAGGCACAATGTGGCCAGGGGGAATGTACAGCAGGGCGAGGACGTTTCATCAGTCGGTCCAGCACCTACACAAGACGTACAGATCGGACCTGACCCCGGTGAATGACTGTGTAACAGGACAGGTTTAAATAGTAGGTTAATACTGAAAACGCGTCGAAGCCCAGCAGTATTGACATTGCTAATAGCATAGAATGCTAATTGGTCCCTGGAGGTTAGGAGGCAGTGAAGTGGCTATGATTGTGTGGTGAGCTAATCTTCAGATAGCTTTTTCGAAAAGATGGAAACATGCTAGATTTTAACCTACGCTACTCAAAAAGAAAAATGTTCTGTCATTTGAAAAGTACAATATGGCTATAAAATCTTTTGCTTAGAAGCAGAAAATGAGCAACCCAGTCTACCTAAAAAAATACATTAATTAAAGTTGCTAAACCTCAAATATGAGCGTAAATTTTGGGGCATCCCGCCCACTTCTCCATCCCAGTACATTTAGGATAAATCTTGTTAATTGAAAAGAAACACTATATAGACAAAAGTATTTGGCCAAACATGTTATTATTGAACTCAGGTGTTTCAATCAGGCCCCTTGTGGAGGGGATTCTTAATACTTCAGCATACCAAGACATCTTGGACAATGTGATGTTTCCAACTTTGTGGCAACAGTTTGGTGAAGGTCCATTTCTATTCCAACATGACTGTGCGTCCCAGTGCACAAAGCAAGGACTATAAGGACATGGTTTGATGAGTTTGGTATGGAAGAACTTGATTGGCCCGCACAGAGCCCTGTGACCTCAACCCCATGGAGCACCTATGGGATGAACTGAAACGGAGATTGTCAGCCAGACCTTCTCGTCCAACATCAGTATCTGACCTCATAAATGCGCTACAGAATGATTGGGCAGGAATTCCCAGAGAAACACTCCAAAATGTTGTGGACACACTTCCAAAAAAAAGTGGAAGCTGTTCTAGGAGGCAAATGGAGGACCAACTCTATATTGAAGTATATGTATTTGTGGATACAATGTCATTGGAGTTTTGGCCAAATAGTTTAGTCTATATAGTGTAGCATACCTGATATTGTGCTGAGGCCTGGCATACTATTGTACAAGTGTGGTGTCAGATTCTTTGGTGCTTTGGTTCTTTAGTGAATGAATGTGGTGGTTGGTATTGTTCCTTCTTGGGTTGCCAGTGGCATTTTAAAGCTACAAAGCCTAAACCTCTCCAAAAGCCAAAAGTAAGGCTAGGAGCTCAGCTTTTTACCACTGTTAACACATCTGAGAATCCAATAGATGCACAAAAGCTTGTGGTTTGCTCCAGCACAATGAAAGATGGATACTGTGTGATAGGAAAGCGGGACCGGCTTTAGTTAAGTCATAGATCAATGTCTTGTGCGCTTTAAATGAATACTTCAGTGTTTTTAGCCTAATCTCCATTTACCACATCTTTAACAGTACAGTAGAATGATTAGCACACGCACACGTTTTACCATGAATCCCTAAATGAAAAGAAGTTATACGTTCCATAATTTGATTAATATAGAAGGCGAAGGGTGAATATACAGTGCAAATTACAGACCATGACCATTAGGTTTTGTACTGCTGACTGGATAAAAATAGAGTGTTAAATTACAAACATTTTCAGTAGTTATTCCCATATCTCTTTATCCAAAGCCACATAGAATTGAGACAGCTGAGCGGTAAGGGTTAAGGATCATGCACAAAGAATCAACAGTGGGAACTGAACTTGCAATCTTGTAGTTATTTGAGCATACCCTTAACCACGAAAATGCTGGTCTCAGAGATCCATAGATAATGCAGAACAAACTAGGATTTAATAATGCCTGAAATTCATTTGTATTATTGATGTTGTTTAATTTTAGGTTTATTCTTTTCTGCTGTTAGCAGCAAATTATAGTAAGCTTGGTGTCAGCAATGACTTATTGGTTAAGCAAGGCAATCGATGATCAAATAAGCCTTGAGTGAAATCATTTTCCAGGGAGTGTATTTCAGTTCTGCTCTTAGAACCAAATCTGAAACTGGTTTGATTTACTGTTTCTTGAACCTTGTGTTCCTGTTTTGTCCTTCTTCATAGTTTTTATCAATATGCTTTCAGTCTGATTGAACTTCTGTCACAATCGTAACTAAGCTTTTTTATGCAGATATTTATAACAGCATATGGTATTGTGCTAAAGTCTTGAGCCACCCTGATTTCTTCATATCTTGCTACCAAAGAGCCAGACTTTTTTTGCATTTTTCTAATGTAGACTTACTTGGCACTTTCTAGCAGTCCCTGTACCAGTTTCAGAAGAAGAAGATATATGGTGACCTTTGAATTGTTCAAGATTTAACAGAAAGCATATACCTTAAAACAGAAACCAGTAAGAAACAGGTGCAGGTGATGACAGATGATCAGGTCGGTCATTAGTATACTGGTGATATTGAATGCTGAGTGGTTGGAACAGACGAGAGGGGAAATGAGGTTGCTGCTGAGGTTGTTACATAAACAACAGCCTGTCACACTAAAACATTTGTTCCAATTTCTTAATTTAAATTTATTTAATATGATATGTCTCAAGGCCTTATATCTATACCGCTATATCCTGTGAACAGGGTGGCGGGGCGCCTGGAGCCTATCCTAGGAGACTTTCCCAGGCATGAGGTGGGGTACCCCCTGTATGGGGTGCCAATCCAATACAGGGTACATGCATACATATACTTACACATTGATTCACACACTACGGGCAATTTGGGAACGACTATTAGCCTAATCTGCCTAATGTGGAAGAAAACCACCTGGAGGAAAGCCACCAAGTATGGAGAGAACATGCAAACTCCATGCACACAGACCCGAGATAGGAATCGAACTCGTAACCTGTAGGTGCAATGCGACAGTGCTAACCACTCAGCCACCCTGCCACCTTTTACACAGTACTGTAAATACAAAATAAAACCTTATTAAAGAAATAGGAACACCGACAGGAAAGATTGATTCAAATGTAATAATACACATCTAATTATCTCTTAAGCCTTACTTAATAGCTTTGACTCCTGAATCTGGTTTCTCATTCTGTAAAAGGCATGCCACTGCTGCACGTGTGTACGACATGTGCGTTGTAGATCAACAAGCCGAAGCAGCTCACAGGTTGCATATTTTCCCCACCTTTTCATACAACCGTGACATTTTACTAGACACATGACACTCTCTCTCTGTGGCCCTGCCCATAATTTAAAAAAGACTCTGAAATGCATAGCCTTAGGGATGGTTCCAAGATTCAGCCTAAACTCTTTAAATAACTTTGGGAATGACAGGCGGAAAAAAATGCAGTGCCTAGCAGCGCTTCATGTTGAGATGCAACATTAAGTGTTGCTGATTTTTACAAGATCGCGCGAACGTTCCTGTTTATCTGTTCATACAATACAACGTTAAAGAAAAATGTGGCTATGAGATCAACAGAAAGCAACTATACATCACTTCGACCGTTTCTAGTCTCCAGCGAGTGCCTGAAGAAATATGACGTGGTATAATTTTGCCATGTGGCCTGTCCTTATGGCTGATCTGTCCAATTAAAAAAAATGATAACTAAAATTAAATATGACTAAATATGGTGGCTTTTTATTTCATTTTAAAGTACACAAGTTTATTCACCTGAAGTGAGCATACAGCATGTCGCTTGGTCACATACATTAAACACTGGCAGGAAAGTGTCGATTGTTATAGTTTATTTCTTACATTTGATAAAATACCAGTTTAATTCCTGCTTTAAATCACTCTGCAAGTCAAATATAAAGATTCCTTGACTCGAATTGGTTCAAAGGTGTGAATTTGTGTACTGATTCATTCATAAACCGGTATTACTAGAGCATTCTTATTTTAAATTGTTAACAAAATCATTCCCTTTGCTATATTGTTTTTATCGCATACATGTTTCTCTCACTCATATACACATGAATGCATTGATAGAAAAAAACAACAACAAGACAAAAAAAAAACTTTCAGTGTTTTGATTGTGCCTGAGGAGGTTCATTGTTTTTTGGCGTGGCACACAGTTTTATTCAACGATGTGGGATAACCTGGATTGCTTCACGTACGACACGTCAATGGCAATCACTGTCGACTTTAAACCACCATGGGAGAGATCCGAAAAACAATGACGGATTAAGGCCATTACAGACATGCTGCCTTAACCATCTTCCTGTGATTTTGGGATTGTAAAGCTACGAGGGTAAAAGGCAACCCAAACCACATAATTCAATAATGTTAATGGTAAATTCAATCAATGCCCTTGTGCTTTCCTGTACCTCTAACCACTTCTGAGTCAACTTTCTTTGATCATTCTTATGCATGTTGTTGAATTTAGGCCAAAAAGAGCAAAAGCTGCGATAAATTACAAAAATAACAGATAAAAATCTTTGATGGTTGTGATAGAAGTGCCAGCAAAATTTTGACTATATAGTCATCAAAGCTGTAGTTAGGTCTCAAAACTATGTCCAATTTAGATATTATTTAAATAATATAATGTAGTACTGTAATAATAACTCTACTGTAATAATACAGTAATACAATTTAAGGTAAAAAATAAAACCAATTAATCTGATTTGTTATTTAGCCATTATTAAAACATCTCGGTGGGCAGTGCTGGCTCATGTGGTTGAGGCGCTGGGTTGCTGATCAGAGGGTCAGGGGTTTGAGCTCCGTCACTGCCGGGTTATCACTGTAGGGCCCTTGGGCAAGGCCCTTAAAACTGTGCCCATACAAAATTACTCTGCCAGTCCCAAACCCCCGATGAGAAAGGAGGAGGGTTGGGTGTTGGGCTAGCAACCCGGCAATGTTAAAATCTACGTTGCTATAGAAACAATGCAACCCATTGCATGATGTACTCAACAGCACGGGAGGACCCCAAAAAAAAAAGATTCTTTTACATCTGCAATTCTATTCTTGCTTTCAAGTTATATGTGTTTCCCATTATCTCCAGCATTTAACATCAACCAATTGATTTATGGTGCCCAAAATCACCATTCAGGTCTCAGTAGACTTTAAAGGCCCTTTACAATTACGGAACTATCTACAATTTAGACCATTCAAGAAAATTGCCAGAGTAACCTTTTAGAAAAAACAACAACAAAGAAGCATCCAAAGGGGTGGGGTAATGAGGAAACCCCCGCCAGGTACTGTAAGCCGGGAATGCAATAGGTGTTTAACAACAGAAGGGCAGTTATACATCTTCTTCATTTCTAATGACGGTGCACTTCAACTATGAAGAAGGAAAAGGAACAACAGTCCATGACAGATATCACAAAATACCACAATATACAAATCTGTTACACATCCTGATAAAAACCTTATTCTTAACAGCACACATCAAAAACCCTTTTTAGGCCATGAAACTCGCCTAATTGAGTCAGTCATCATGGTTTTCTCATTGTGATTTTGCCATCAAGCAAATGAAACGTATCAGTGCATGCGCTAAGAAGCAATGCGTGTGACAGGGTTAACCTTAGCCACCAAAGAAAAGCTGAGTCTCCCAGCTATTCTTTTCTTCCTGACTTTGCTTTGTTTCCACTAGACAAAGCAGAGGAGATTAGCATTGCGTGAAGACAGATCCAGGAGGGAAAGCTGCACGGGTTACTAAAAGTGGCTCCTCAAACACCCTTGTGTTAGATTACAGATACGTATAAAAAACAATACAGTGAACAACATTTAAGAAGGAAGTAACAGGAGAATTGCGGCGTATAATAAAAGCACTTTATCAAGGAGGTCACGCGAAGCAGGGCCTCGGGGGCGACAGAGCAAAAAAGAAACCTCCAGCAGGGGCTGGAGAAGAGCCATGGATGATCCTGGAAATGAATGGGGGGCGGGTGGGGGAGGAGGGGAACGCCAGGAGACAATAATTTGCCATGCCGTTCCAATTCACTAACCTAATGTGGATATCTCGGATCAAAGGAAATGCTCCGAGGATTAACGATGCCTTCCCGAAAGACGTGCTGATTTACTGTGTGTTTCTACACCTTAGTAGATGTACTCAAGGATGGGTTTGCACAACATTTTTTTTATTGTTAATGGTTATCGCAATACTTGCATCTGCAATACGGATATTACATAAGGATTCAATGTACATGATGTCTCTTTAAGAAATTTGTGTTGTGCAAGTGTTTTAACTAATCACAGCAAGGGTGTGTTGATGCATTGCAAACCAAAAAAAAAAAAAAAAAGAATTAAATTAAGGCATATTTATCTTCTATTTCTTATTATAACATTACAGTAAGCCAAATATAACGTTATTAAACCTATTACTAGACATCATTTATTACACTTTAAGCAACGATGTCTTGTTTCTTCGCTTTTTTCATGAACAAAAAGTTTCAAACTGAGAAAATTATCTGAAGTTAGAAAATGATTTATACTTTTATATGTAGAATATGTCTAGAAATAGGTTTAATAACGTTACATCTGGTTTGTTGTAATCTTATATTTAAAAAATAGTTCATAATTGTGACTATAAATTCAAGACAATTTTACTTGCTAAGACATTTTTTTTTGCAGTGTAATTCATGGAATTTACATGCTTTTGGTCAAATCCATGCTGCCATATCATAACATTTTGTCCTACACAGAAGATCCTTTAGTGTCTATAATAGTTGTAGTATAGTAGTATATAATAGTTATGGTTGGAAATTAGGGTCGAGAATTTCTCTTCCTCCATGACCCCGAGGTCAGACTGCAGTGACAAGCTGAGGCATGCAGAACCCCAGACAGACGTTGAGAGAGACCGCACAAGCACGTTGCACTCCATTAGCTGTTCAAGAGCTTCTCTGAGAATGGCATTCATTCAAACCGTAATCTCTGTCACATTGTAAGAGGATATCTATAGTTTAAGGCTCAACTGCAGTAGGAGCTGCAGACACCCAGCAGTGCAGCCTCCTCCAGGTACAGCATGGAAATGAATCAATAGTAGCTCCTGCCTGGTCTTTTAAAAAAGCGCATGGAGAAATTCACATTCACACAGGCTCAGCGACATAAGTGCTAATTAAGATCCTGAACACAGGAATAACTGTAAAAGTCGTGAAACATCTAGGCAGAGCTGTTTGACGTAGAAGCATGGAAATCCTAACGTGCCGAAGTGCTCAGTCTGAGACTTGCATGGCAAACATATACTCATGCACAGTTACAAACACAGGTCAAGGAGGCCAGATGTGCCGCTACACGCTGCCGTTTAGGAAGTCCTGCTGTGTGACAAAAGCAGGCAGCAAGCTTTGACAAGATGGGGTGTGCGTTTTTTCCCCTTGAGTCTCACACCCCTCCCTTGTCGGCAGCACACGTACAAACATGCATACATCCACACACTCACACCTTTGCGTGTTGTGTCTTTCTTTACCTTGAGTGAGATCACTGTTTTTTCCCTTGCGCTCCTTTTTACCTTTTTTCCTCCCATTCCTCTCCTTCTTTCCTTCTTCTCCTTCTTCCCTTCTTTCCTCTGACATGATAGTGTCAAAAAAAGTGTAAATCCACTCAAGGGGGTAAAAAAAAGAAGACTTGGGCAGAAATGAGAATCAGGAATAGTCCTAAAGGGGAAGTGTGTGGCTGGCGCGCTTAAGGCTCTGAACTTGTCTGAGAGCTCGTGCCCTATATACACTCGGTCCCATCACGAAGGGAAACACCTACTCGTGACAGAGAGAGAGAATACAGGCAAAAGAAGACAGTGGAGAGTGAGAGAGGGAAAGGGAGGGAGAACACGAGTAAAGGAAAGAGAAGGAGAAGGAGAAGGGGAGGGATAGAAGGAGAAGGAGGGAGCTAGGGAGGCATTTCCCATTGCTGTCAGACAATTAACTGTTCCTTGACTGAAAGCTTCAGATAAACATGATGAGTCCTGAGGGTGGCGCTTACAGCAGAGGGAACCCTGTGGAGCTCAGACCACTCCTGCTCACCTTCCCATCTGCACCTCCACTGTGGCCTCAGGTCAGAATCTAAAGAAAGCCTATACGATGCCCTCAGCGCAAAGCCTAAGGAGACTGTCCCATGCTCGGGTCCCTTTGTCTAAGGCAACACCCCTTACCAAACCAGCTTATAATACACACTCGAGAAACTTCCAAGGAACATGAATTCTCCTTTTATGATGGTGCAGCAAAACCGGAATGAGCATCTAGGAGGTCTATTTAGATATCCAGATAAGCAGTGATAAAATAAAAGCATGTGACATGACAGGGCCACATCCTTCTCTTCAACCTCCCTCCTCACCTTTTTTTCTTTTCTTCTTTTTTAAACTTTATTTCCCCTTCCTCCTTCCCCCACACTATGCTTTGTGTCGTCTCCCACCCTCTACTGTAAGCGAGTCTCGGCGTGTCCCATCGTGAGCAGTCTCTAGAGACAGATCTTACACATGCATAGAGCTGAGTAAAGCTGACTGCTTCCCGACACACGCACACCCTCACAGTCAAGGCCAGTGTTTATGTAAAGTGCAGAAAAGACAAAAAAAAAAAAAAAAAAAGTAAAGATATCCTTTTAGGAAAAAAACGTCCCGAGTAAAAGTCAGACTAAACGAGACTACGCTGAAGTATCTGATATCATCTTTACTTATGTATTCACACATAGACGTGAGAAAAATGGATAAAAACCTCTATTATTACATAGCAAAGTATTAATCATGATCTAATACATATCTATATATGCATTAGATTATAAGTATACTGTATATGGTCTAATAAGTTGAGAGATGTGATTTTTGTGTGTATTGGATGTATCGGATATTGTTAGCTCAGCATTGGTATGGTATGAGATGTACGCATCAACCCTGCAGTTCATCTCTAAAAAAGCATGCAGTCATGTTCTCATTAACGTACAAGGTAAAGGGGGCTGGCAAAATTCGGAAAAGCAAGAGGTGACAACACTAATAATATAATAATAATAAGTAACACAAAAAAGGAAAAACTTCTAATAAACTCTAAAAATAAAAT
Organism: Leiocassis micropogon; assembly: GCA_028565275.1. Lineage (NCBI taxonomy): Eukaryota > Metazoa > Chordata > Actinopteri > Siluriformes > Bagridae > Leiocassis > Leiocassis micropogon. The sequence goes on from JAOVVA010000021.1 coordinate 12,527,080, forward strand.
AACTCTTCTCCTTTAAACATAGCTCTTGTATCTCACATGAAACATGGTCTATCTATTAAAGGCTAAATCTCATTCACACACCTGCAACCTATAAGGCAAGTGCTTGATCAAGATAAGCACAAAATGGCTGTTGGTCCGAGGGCCACGGGCTTAAATCCCTCTGATGAGCCCCACTATTGTTGTGCCCTTAAGCAAAGCACCTCTGTTCAGATAAGAACACCAGATAGAAGACCAAAAAAGTCTCTGCATAAGGGCTTCCTTAAACGAACCTCTATCAAGATTTGCCTATATGCTGAAGATCTGCCGATTACAACGTCTCTACTGACGACATGATGTCATCCCGTACGCTGACGCTATCACAGGTGGGTGAAGACATGCAGCCCATCGTACGGTAACATCGTGCTACTCGATAATTTTCGCAAAATTATTCCTTCTAGGCTAGAATTCCTAGGTGCGACCAGAATGGTCTGGTTTCGTTCCAACACCTACACAGAGACAGAAACTAGGAAACACAAATACAATGAGAGGGAGGGAGAGCTGAGGGGAAGAATACAAGATTCCAAAATGTTTTGTATGAGTCATGATCATGTGGTATCTGGGGGCCTGTCATGGGCCCTTTTCCAATGTCACCACTCGGAAGGTGTGTATGTGCGTGTGGAGGTGGGTCGTGTCCCAGCAGGTCAGGCCACTCAGCAGAATATTCTACTCCGACAACTTCAAAGGCCTCGTTGCAGCCTAAACTGTGTGTGGCGGATGTGTAGTGTGTGCAAATGTATATTTCTGTCCATGCGTAAATGTGTCCAATGGCTTCCTCGCAGCGAGGAAATCTGTCAGTGGTAATGACAGATCTACAGCAACTCCGGGTGTGGGTCATAGAACACCCTTCCCACAACTGCCAAGCAAGACGTGGCTTGTTATCTGCTTGTGCTTTTAGCTTTGGCACCATTGAGCGTGTGAGTGTGCGTGTGTGTGTATACGTGCGTGCATGTGTAGTCGGTGAGATAAAAAAGTTAAGTCACTGGAGTTCATTCATGTAAATTGAGGAGTTCTGGTTCTAGAACCGCACGGATATATGTGTGTAAGCAAGTTGGCAGATGTAGAAGGCAGAGACAAGGACATGGAAAAAAAAAAAAAAAACGGAGAAATGTTGTGATAAACAGAGACGTGTTGCAATAGGCTGGCATGCTTAATTGCAGAATCACAACATGGGAGCAACAACAGGGTGTGCCTGTTTCATTTTTCCCTGCTGAACAGCTCTCCAGCTCTGAGAGCCATGACAGAACAAGCTGACTTTGGAGAACTATCGCCAGAAGCGGATTACCTTTCATTCTGTGAAGAAAAAGACTGAAGAAAAAACAAAAAAAAAAGCTTAGGCGTGAAAAACTTATGTTCGGTATGTGTATGAATTATATCATCCTAAACACAAGGAGGTGGGAGATTGTCTTTGTAAAAAAATGAAACAGCAAAATAGCACAAAGTACAGAAGAAAGATGAGTGGAACTGAACTATATACACTCACCGGCTACTTATTGGGCACACATGCTGGCCAGACTGGTTCGAGTTGACAGAAGGGCAAAAGTGACTCTCGCTAGAAATGAGGTTTGCCAAAGATCATCTCTGTACAACACGTCAAACCTTGAAGCAGATTGGCTACAGTAGCAGACCACACTGGATGTTACTCCTGATGGGTAAGAACAAGAAACTGAGGCTACAATTCACAATAGAATATTGGAAAAAGGTTGTCTGGTCTGATGAGTCTCAATTTCGGTTGCAATATTCGGACAGTAAGGTCAGAATTTGGTGGGAAAAAACTTGAAAGAATTGTATCAACAGGTCAGGGTGCTGGTGGCAGGTAGTGTAATGGTTTGGGGAAAATCTTTTGGGTTTGAGTACCAATTCAGCATTTATAACTTGTCATAACTTTCAATTTCCCAAATCATCACAAATTGGTTTCTTGAACATGACAATGAGTTCATTGTACTTCAATGGCCTCCCCAAGTCAACAGATCTCAATCCAATAGAGCATTTTTGGGATGTGGTGGAACGGGAGATTCCAATCATGGATGTGCAGTCGACAAGTGATGCTGTCATCTTAATTGGGACCCGAAATCTCAGTACAGTGTTTCCAGCATCATGTTAAATCTATACCATAAAGAATTAAGGAAGTCCTGAAGGCAAAATTGCATCCAACCCAGTACTAGCAAGGTGTACCTAATGAAGTGCCTGGTGATTGGATATGGCAGTAGAGACAAAGAACACGAAAGAAAGATGAGCAGAGCAGGATTTAAATACTCTGGTCATGATTTAAACATTGTACTTGGAAATATCTGTCATGCTTTGTTTAAAGCTGATGCTGATTTCCCATCATAAGCACAGACAGGCAAGCACAACGGTCGATCAGGCCCGGAATTGGAGGACAAACCACAAGAACGATGGACAACACTTAGTTTGGCATGTTGGAGCCCAGACAAGCTGTGTGTGATGAATCGAACATGGTAAAAGCCTGTTGGATGTTGGAGACAAACCGCAAAACAGATGCATCTCATAAGCTCTCTTTTCTAAGCCCCAGCCTGCGCCCTCCCTTTCCCGCCACAACATATATGTACAAACATAGGAATACCCTTTCTTTATTGTATTTTACCAAAGCATCTGTTATATCTCAGCAGCCGGCACCACAGGCACTCATGAGCAGGGTGGGGACTCCTGACATTAAGGATAACTGTTTTAAAATATACTCTGTGCACTCATCTCCTTGAAAGAGCTGGGTGTGTGTGTACCCTGAATCAGCGCCACCACCACCCCCCACCTCCCCAAGACTTCCTCCCAGATGGAAGAAGATAAGTGCCTCGTCCTTTCCCTCCATTCCCCTCCTCCTCGGCTTTCCGTAAACCTGCACAGCATCACACGGGCTGCCCCAAAACACTGCTGCCATTTCACGAGGATGAGAGTTTATCTTGGGAGATATAATGGTTTTAAACACCCATCTGGTTGTTTAGAGTGTGAGTGCAAGCTCTCAGGGCACTAGGCATGGGAGAGTTGAGGAGAAAGCAGTGAGAATCACACATCTCTCGGTGACTAGAACGAATGCAATCACAAGTGAATGTAGCTCTTAATCAACCAAACCCTGCTGATCGAAAGGGATCATGACTAATGGGAATCATGACTAATGTTGCCAAATGCTAATAGATCTCTTTAATCTTTCAACATGGCACTTTCGTATACTGTGTACATGCATGCGCTGGTTTCGTGAGGAGAAGGCGGCAAGCCGGCAGAGGCAGGGTGAAGAAGGCCAGCCGGCAGAGGCAGTGTGAGGTCTGGGTAATGTTCTTCTGGGACACCTTGGGTAGTGTCATTAATGTGGATCAAATATAGGCATTCATGTAAAAGGTATTTCCTAATCGCAGTGGCCTTGCAACATAATGCACCATACAAAATGAACGAAGAATGTTCAGGAATGGTTCAAGGAACACGACAAACAGTTCAAGGTGTTGACCTGGCCTCCAAACACCTCCATTATAATCCATGTGATGGACAGACATGTCCATTCCATGGAGGCGCCACCTTGGAAATTTACAGGATCTCTTGCCAACATGTTGGTGCCAGATATCAAAGCACACCTACAGAGATCTTGTCCATGTCTCAACAGGTCAGAGCTGGAAATACACAATAATGCAGTTGGGAGTCGAATGCAATTGAACACAAAATGGCCTAGGCGCTCTGCTCATGCCCCACCAAGTCCAATTAAATGGCTGAGTCAAGCTATAACTGTGGCTTAACTTAACTGTGCATGTAAACATCCCGACTTCATCGCACTTTCTCATACGTTTCAGATCTTTTTCGAAATGTACTGAATGTCACATGTCACTCATGGGTCACCTCGTGCATATATGGTATGGTACTTGGCTCTGGCCTTAGTTTTAACAGAGTTCCTAAGTAGATCGAAGTATATTTCCAGCACGTATAGGAATCCGTGTCCTAGCAGTCCGGTCTGACACAACTGTCCTCTCAGATGCCACTATTGTCTTGGGGCTTTGATGAAAGCTTCATTCCTCAAGGTCAGGAGAGGCTCTTTTACTTTCACACACACACACACACACACACACACACACAAACGCATGCACGCACGCACGCAAACACTCCACCACCACAGGGATAAAATCTCCACTGTGTGATAGTGGGAAGGAGAGACAGCCCACACACACTGCACAAAGCTGCAGAGGGGGTAAGAGTGGAGCAGAAACAGAGATGCAGGGGATTTTACTCTCTCCTACTTACTCTCTCTGCTTCCTTTAGCGGTGCACACGAGGGCTTTTTCAAGAGGCATATGAGCAGTGTTTTCCGTGAAGAGGCTATAGAAACCATGCAAACGAATTTTTATTATTTGCATATTTTCTGAATGAACAAAAGAAAATATTCAACGTTGTCATGTTGTTTGTGGATAATTCCTGCGCGTAGCCATGTACACGCGTCTCAGGACGTGTGTGTGCGAAAGCTACCAGGGAACTGCTCTAGTTTGGACAGTGCTCTGGGCCGTTTCCGCAGACCACAGCTGTCTCCATGGAAACCGTTTAGGACAAGAAAAGGGAGGGAGCACGAAAGAGTATGAGCGAAGGAGAAAGAGTGAGGGAGTAATGAGGGACAGAGACGTCGCGCCCACGTGAAAAACGCAGATGTCCATGAGGTAGACTCTGCTCGGCCTGCAGGGATACGCTGCAGCTCAGGAGGAAAGTCCGACACGTTCTTGCTCTGACCGCTAACGAAATGAGATTCAGATCGTTCTCTTTCGTTCTCGTACGCCTTCTCATCTGTCCGCGTGCTCCACCACTCAGCCGTCAATCACTTTCCAAAACCCAGCTGGATCTCTGTCCCTCCTTCTGTACGCACACTAAACCAAGCTTCATGCGTTCAGCTCATCGAAAGCTAATTAACGGAGTAAGACACCGCTTCATGAAGTCATGCTTCGGCACCTTTAGTGACTCGGCCTAAAGGGAAGCTTTCTACAATCATGAAGTATACGCATAGCAACAAAGCAGCCAGTTCCGAATTCACAGCCTTGCGATCACTTATTTTTTTTTACACATCTTGACATAGAATAACAGAGGAGAACCTCCCCACATGCTAGCTTTAAACGTCCACCTTAGCATTGTTCACCCGGAGATGACGATCACGACAGAGCCAGATGGCGTGGCAGTGTTGCCAGATTGAAGCCAATAACTATATCCTCTCTGGGCTGTACGAGTTCCAAGCTGCTCCAAAAAAACCACACCCTGCCCAGCATGTGAGGAGCAGACCTTAATAAAAATTCACCTATGAGGAGTATAATTAGCACCTTCATTGTCCTGCAGAGCGGCGTCGAGGTGAGAAACAGAGACGAGCATACACGGCATGCCAGGGGAGAGGTGTCAGAGGTGCAGAGACAGCGGGAATACCGGGATGACCTGGTTGCCTACTTTATGGTGGAGTGTCAATGATGAGGAAATACGATTATGTAAATGGAAGCGTAAAGAAAAAACAGCGTTATTCAACAGTGAGACTCTTAATGACATCCAAAAGGATGTAAGGCAACAATAAGTCTTCAGTTTCCTTTTGTCCTCTAGATTACTGTGTTCTCTATGTAAGGCAAGATCAAACCTGGAGTGGCAAGGTGGCAATTATTCCATCATGATGAAAAAGGCTGTGTTTTGTAAAGTCGTCTGACATGCTTGCTTTGTTTCGCCTGTTGTGGTTGGTGAGTCAGGGCCTCTCTCTCTCTTTCTCTCTCTCTCTCTCTTAGATCTGCTGCAGTCTACCTGGCTGAGCTCATCTGATGGCACTGCAGATATCAGCCAGCAAACATCTAGCTCATTTCTCCCTTTGGCTTGCTCTCTCTCACTCTTCAGATGAACAGACAAACACACTCCCACGCACTCTCATACAGTTTAACAAACACGCGCCTACATGCTCCTTGGCACTTTAAGGCAAACACATGCACGTGGAGCTAAACACTCAAACACGAGCTGATGTGTAGCCTATCAACAAAATCACCCCTGACACTCATGTATACATGGCCTTTCAGGTTAGTGCCAAACACGGAAAATGCCCACCTGACGCTGCTCTATATACATGGCCTTTTGGCTTAGCCATAAACACAAATACACCACCTCATACACTACACTCCAAAAAAGTGACTAATAAACACAATGATACTGTTTGTGAAACATGTCCCAAACAGTCCTTATTGCAGTCACGGCTTTTTGCCGAGATTTGAGCCGAAATTCAGGGAAACATGGGAAACAGTTTCAGCCCTTATCGGCGCCGCTCCACGCTCACGTCCGCTCTGCGCTCCTGAAATCAAATAAAATTCCAAGCGTGCTCTCGGCTCGTCCTTTATCTGGAGAATGTACTCGGAGCCCGGCACAAACATGTCACACTGAGGAAGCCTCCCCCATCCCACAACAGTCATTTGCATTAATTTTTTTTTTCCGCTTTAACTCAAGAAGCTGCGTCTTATCGGGGGTCCTGCTTATCAGTCTGTTTGTTTTCCAGTGAGGCAGAGCCTTCCAGAAAAACAGTATGGTATGGTACGGATGCCTGGCTCATCTCCGTGGCGTCAAGGACCTGGTTGTGCAGAAAGAGAGCGAATGTTGCTTTTGTAGAAGATAAAATTAGGGTGAAAATCAGGGGAAATGGGGTAAGAGGTTCGGCGTGCGAGTGTTACAACGGCAGCCCAGTGAGATGTGGTCAAAGGAAGTGGCCGGGTGCGACTGGGCTGTCTCAGGATGACAGGCAGACAGTTCTGACCAGAAATGCACGTCACATTCTTCCAACAACAGCATGACCCGTTTCCAAAGACATCGTCTCATCCTGACTAAAAAGACATACCTTTTATTCTGTCTTTGTTAATCACTTGCCTGAAGGCTGATTAATCCGTATACTGGCCAACTTCCCAACAATGACATGCATTCCTCTGAAATGACAGATATCACATAGTGTCAAGACTGAGTAGGATAAGAGAAGGGAATGTAGCAGACGCCACCGTGATTCCTGCCAATTTGGACTCTTGCTCCGTTTTTCCCTAGTCTGAGGCCCTGACCTTGACTCACTCGCTCTCAGCGACAGAATATTTGCATTCCAGAGCATCCAGAGAGAAACTATAATAGCAAAATAAAGACACACATTATGTTTTCAGTGAGAGGAAAGTCTCAAATCTTTTTTCAAAAAGTTTAAAACATGAGCTTGTTTCCTCTTGTTTAGTGTGCCATAAATAATAAATCACTTATTTAGTCAAAATGGTCTTTCTCAGATTCATCAAAGCAGAATTGGCTGCCAAGAAATCCCAGCATCTTCAAAAAATGAAGAAAAAAAAATCAGTGAGTATTTAGGCTTTCACACAGATTATTCACATCTGTGGTATTTTATAACGTGAGCTCTCGTGCAGTAAAAGGAAAAGGTTGTTAGAGCAAATAAGGACAGTCATGATACGCAATATCTTGTGTGAATATTCAAGGCACAAATTAATATCCAATCAACAGCCAATTAAATAAACCAATCATGGGGATACAGGTCAAGCGCTTCAGATAATGATCACTCCATACACCAGAATGGAAGTAAAAGTAATTATGTGGCATGTTTCTTGACCAATGAGGCTGGTTTGAGTTTTTTTGAAAACCGCATTCGATAAAACTTCGTAAAAATTTATTGTAATGTTTTCGTATAAAATTTATTTTAATGTTCTTCTATAATCCAACAGGTAGTGCCCTCTAAACTATTTATACACTGTATATAAACTATATTATACTATACTATATATATTAAAGAGTCCAAATTGGCAGGAATCACACTGATACCTAGGTATAACCCTGAAGGGGCCCGGGGGTCACTGGTGATTCCTATCCCATATATTCGCACAATATGGGAAAGTTGGGAATGGCAATTTAACTAAACTGCATGTCTTCCACAGACTGTGGAAGGAAACCGAAGTACCAGGATGAAACCCACCAAGCACGGGGAGAACATGCAAACTCCATGCACACAGACCCCTAGTTGGGAATCAAAACCAGACCCTGAAGGTGCAAGGTGGCAGTGCTAACCACTAGTTCCAAAGACATTCTACTTCTAACCTTGGAAAATTGGTTCTCAGAGTGGGGTCTGTGAAATACAGTTACAGATCTGGAAATCATAAGACTTATCAAAGTTAGGTTTTCTATTGAACTCTTTTAGTTATTAGTCTATAAACAATGTCAAACTCTACGTAGTGGAAAGTTTAAGAATAAAATATTTTATAGCTTCAATAAATATCTAGAAATTTATTGTGCATACATTTTAATGGTTAGATTCAGGTCATAAGAAATCTGTGCTCAGGGGGTCGAGCCAATTTCGAGCCAGCTTTAGATGTTGGACAGATGGCCTCACATTTGCCTCTAGAATACTGGTATAAAGAGGAGTTCATGGTCAAATTAATGATGTACAGGTTATTATTATTATTAATAAAATATATATTACATATACATTTTATATATATTAAAAAGTCCAAATTGGCAGGAATCACATTGATACCTAGGTATCAATTGTTTTGGCTCCAAAACAACAAATCATCACCCCCATATGAATGTGTTTCTGATGAAATCCTGGGCATTAAAGCTAAATAGCTCTTTTTTGGTTTTATCTGTCCATTAGAGATCGATCCAGAAGCCTTGTGCTTTGTTCAGATGCAGTTTTGCAAACCTCAGCTCCCAAGCTTCCATGTTCTTTTTAGACAGAAAGGGTTTCGCTCGTCAACCCTTCAAAACAAATAATACTTGTTCAGTCTTCTTCTAATTGTACTGTCATAGACTTTAACATTTAACATGCTCAGTAAGGCCTGTAGGATCTAAAATATGACTTTTTTTGTTTTTTTGTATGTCTCTGAGCATTGTACGGTCTGATCTTGAAGTGAAAGTGCTGGGACGTCCACTACTGGGGCGATTGGCAACTACAGTGAAACCTCGGATTGCGAGTAACACGGTTTGCGAGTGTTCCGCAAGACGAGCAAAGATTTTTAATAAATTTTGACTTGGAAAACGAGTTGGTTTACGAGTACCGAGTATCATGTATCACGCATGCGCTTCTTGTTTTGACGCCGAGCGTCACGTGATCACAACTGAGCCAACGGTTTTTCTCTCTCTTGCACTGTGGAATTGTGGGTAATCGTCTCTCCTGCTGAGTCTTAGTGCGCGTCTCTTACTGGTATAATCAACATCCGTGCACGTGTGTACTATAACACTGTGACAACGTGTGTGCGCGTAAAACACATTTTATTTTGTATCTGTTTCCGTTGTGTGCGCGCGCGTGTGTGAAAAGAGTGGAGGATATGTAACTGTGTAAGACGAGAAGGAGGAGAGAGGGAGGGGCTCCTTACTTCAGCTTCACACACACACACACACACACACACACACACTCACATACACAGCGCCTACGCGCACAAACGGAGACAATTATCGGTCTGGATTTTTTTAAACTTTTTTTTTTTAAAGTAAAGTGCAGTTTAGTTTGTTTTATTTTTACTTTATATTTTGTGTTAATTATTTTTATGTATTTATTTTTGGGGGCTGTGGAACGAATAATTTGAGTTTCCATTATTTCTTGTGGGAAAATTTTTTTTGATTTACGAGTGTTTTGAAATACAAGTCCATTTCTGGAACGAATTATGCTCGTAATCCAAGGTTCCACTGTACTTGCTATAATATACAACTCGAAACAAAAAAATTGTAATGAGAACAAATCACAATTGTAGATATTATAAACTAACTAACTGTTGGCACTTAAAAGACTGAGAACTACATTTCTTTTGTGGAATAGAGGTAACACTGCGGTTATTTATGTATAAAATATTTTAAAAGCATACTTTCTCAAAAAGGAGGAGCAAAATAGAAGTCTATAAGCTATTTCTACCTTTTAGGCTGAATAAAAAAAAATCTGTCCTAAAACACCACCACCACCTTTCCCTCGCTTTAAAAAAAATGACTGGAAAAATTCGTACTGTATAAACAAGAACTTAAACTAAGAGCTAATACTTTTTGGGCGGAGTATAAAACTTTGTCACTTTGTTCCTTTATGGTTGGATATGCACATGATTTTGTACACAAATCTACAGTTAATAAAAGAGAAAGACTTAAAATTTCCTTTTCATCCAAGATTAAATTGTATTCCTTAAATAAATTAGAAAAGAAGTAAAGAGAAATCAATTTGAATACCGCTGATGCCCACCACTGTTATTGCTGTGGAATACTGCGAGCTCTGTATCCCCGCTCTGGTGGTCATCTGGTGGTATTCGGTTCAATCCTATTGCTGTAAAGCTCTATTGCGGAGCTCATTTTTACCCCTCAGGTATCTCTCCGAATTAATGTCTTCTCCGCCTGTCACTGCGCCTGTGTGCTCGAGTTGTCCGTCTGGTGAGAGGATGAAGTTTTGGACGGCTTTAGACTGTGAGGCTTCAACTGCTGTTGTGGTTTTTGCTGTTGTGGTTGTTGTGCTGTGGCGAACGCACCCTGCTGCTGAATGGGGAAAGCCTGCAGAATGAGCTGTGTTGACTGGTTGCTTTGCAAGATGTGGGTTCCCTGTAGAAGGAAAAAACAAAACAGACCCTCAAAGTGTGACATTTGACAGAAAACCAGTTCCCTGAGAACATAATTTCACCATGGTGAAGCATGGTGGTGGGAGCATCGTATTCTAAGTTACTCTTAGTTGCTTCTGTGATTAAGATCCTCTTTACCTGCTTGTTGACTTTTGGTTGATGGCATACTCTAGGCAGGCTGGCTGTTGTGCCTGAACTGATACTTGTCCCAGACTTGATTTTTTACTTCCTCTGTCTTTTTTTGGGGGGGATTTTTCTCAAATATTCTCCCTAATTTAGTCGTGTCCAATTCCTCCCCGTCACTAGGGGGTTCCCACATTAAGGCCATTACTACCACTCAGTCAGGAGGGCCGAAGACTATCACGTGTTTCCTCCGAAACCAGCCGACCGCATCTTTTCAAACTGCTCGCTCACGCACCGTTGGGGGCGGCGTAACACACTCGAAGGACAGCGCTATCCGCTCCTTCTGCTTGCATGAGCTCACAGACACCCCTGATTGGCTGTAGAGTCATGATTAATGTGGGAGCACTAAGTACCTCTCATCCCTTCACTCTGAGAGAGCTCTGCCAATCAGCTCTCTCGAGACCTCCGGCTGCGAGAGGTTACAGCATCACCCGGGAATCAAACTTGCGATCTCCGGATGATAGGGATGATTATTATTAAGGGGCAATTCAGATTTTAAAATGACTAGAACCCCAAATTAGAGACACTGCTGAACGGTTAACTTCCCACAAGAAATGCCACTCATAAAAAATGAACAGTTGAAATCAGAGCAACAATTAATAGTGAAAGTAAGAGCATTTCCACATGCGCAGTGTATCAGGGTTGGGACTAAACAGCTGTGTCCAAATGAAAACCACTTGTTTGTGAGGCTTCAATTTGCTTGGGAACATAAAGGTTAGACTTTGTTCACCGATCAACGATGGATGCATCAGGGTATGCCGGGAAGTGCATGAAGCGATGCACCCATCATGCATTGTGTCCACTGTACAAGCCTCTGGAGGCAGCGTTATGATCTGGGGTTGCTTCAGCTGGTCAGGTCTAGGCTAAGCAACATTATGTGGCAACAGAATGACCTGAATGTACTGATTGACCAGGCTATCCTTTCTATGGATCTTTTGTCCTCTGATGGCATGGGCATATTCCAGGATAGCCTCTAGACCAATTTTTGACCTGTGATTGTCTGGCGTACTGTTATGTGTTGCACAGTGGTCATGGACAAGCGGCATTTCATGACATGGCATGATGTAACAGGACATTTTTTTATGACCATCATGGCATTAGAATTACATGTTAGGTTTGGCAAAATACCCAACATTGCTAATCACCCTGAGAACACCTATCACATAAAAAAGTTACCTTTTGTGTCCTGGTTGCGACTAATAACTAATATTCAGTCCTTGACCTTTTGGTGGATTTTATTACTAATTTCTTTCTAATAGAATTAAATAGTCTATGTGTATGCACAGCTCTTTTAAGATCTACCCACAAATTTTCAATAATGTGTAAATCAGGGGACTGTGATGGCCATTTCAAAACCTTCAGATTGTGTCTCTTGAGGTATTTCATTGTGGATTTCGAGGTATGTTTAGGATCATTGTCCTGTTGTAAAAGCCATCCTCTTTTCAGCTTCAGCTTTTTTACAGATGGTGTGATGTTTGCTTCCAGAATTTGCTGGTATTTAGT
>JAOVVA010000021.1:12549546-12569772 GCA_028565275.1 Leiocassis micropogon
AACAAATAAACTGCAACCCTTTTGTTTTCCTCAACCAAGGGGACAGTGTACAGGAAGACACATAGCAGAAACCCATTGACAAACTATGTTTGTTGCTAATAAGCAGCTATTTCTGCTAAAGTGCTGCTACTATAATGCAAGACTAACCTCAGAGGACAGGAGATATATGGTTTTAGGCAGGATTAAATTGGATGATCACAAAATGTGCACAAATACTGTATGAATCATCCAGACGTCCTGAAATTGCCGAGCTCCCAGATACCAATTTTACTTTTCAGTACCATTTTTAAGTGATATAATAGCTATATAAATAAAATAAAGGTTTTGTGCGTACGTGGGTCAGAACTCGTTCTTTCAATAATATCTTTACCTTACTTACATTAGAGCACCAGAAACCAGTCCCAGAAAATGTTCTGTCTGTATGTATGTATGTCTGTCCAGCCAGATTTTGTCACAGCATCACACAAAACTGGCAGGACAAAATTTAATGGAACTTCAGGCAGTACTTAGGTAATTGCCTGAAATTAAACCTGTGCCATAAATGAAATCAAAATGTGAGGTACAAGTGATGAGCAGTTATGTGCCAGATTATGTCACAGCATCTAGCTTTTTTTAATTTTTTTTTTTAGTTTTTTTTCCCTCTAGGTGGCCGTGACTATACGTGTCACTCAACATGGCCTACCAACACGATAGTTTACCGTGTATGGACAGAGAAGGTGGAAGACAAAAATGACAGCAATGTACCTACAAGCCATCAAAATCCATAAGAAACAGAAACGAACAAGCGACATAGCATGTATGTGTGGTGAGGGTGAGGAAAACACCCGAAATGGGGGGGTCAGTGTTATGTGCCGAAATGCCCCCCTGGCACGGATCGCCCCTACATAATCGCTATAAAAATACATATTACAACATAATTTTTCACTCAAAACTTGCATAATTTAATGAAACTTGTACAGTACTTAGATCTCTGCCTGAAGTTTATCTGCACCATAAGTGTAATCAAAATGTTGAGTAAAAGTAATGTTATGAACAGTTATGTGCCGGATTTAATAATCTACCTTAAATTTAGCTACAAATAATCTACTTGCTCAATTTAAGCAAACAGCTGCACCAAAAGATGAACTGAATATTTGTACTGGGATTACTTAATATTTTTCGCTGTAAAATAACAGCGCTGAAATGATAAAAGTGAATTTTAACACCTTGAAGTTGTTTTAAGACAAAACCATATTTATCCAATCTACTGATTCACCCTTCGATTACCGAACAGGAACCTGAAATAATAATATCACTTAAAAGCGGATCTTTACAGCGGAATATTACATTAAAGGGGATCAGCTGTTATACAGTATATCAGAGTTATATAAAGTCTTTTCCCATAAAAAAACAGGTACTTCAGCTAGTCTATAATAAAATTATATAAATAGTTATATAAACTATTTTCCCGTCAAAAGCAGGTACTTCAGCTAGTCTATAATAAAATTATTATAGGTTGTGGCCTTACTAGAAGAAAAGCTATACTGGTACTCATGCTCCCTGTTATCACACAAATCACACAATAATTTCCTTGAATGTCTGTTGAGTGTGTGAAATGTGTTGATGTTCTATGCAACCTTTCCTTGCTTAACCCACTATTACTGCCACCACCATACTGCTGCCTACAAACCTGCTGTACGTTTGCATTTTTTCCCCCCATATTCCACAATAATAAAAATTCATGCGAATATTTCCCCTGCAAAGATTCAATGAATTTGTTTAATAAGCCAATCGTGGGGCATCAGCACAATGCATAAATGCAAGTCGAAAGCATGGTTAATGGTTCGTGCTCCAATACATGGATTAAAACACAAGCACTGTAGGTCACCAGCATAGACTGCAGTCATCAGCTACCACATACACAATGCTGTGCAGGGACATGTGATCTAATGGATGGTAGTGTACGGCCCCATTACTTAAAGTTTGCTTCAACTAGTACTTTGGGTTTCCTGTGTATGTGTATTAATTCACTGCAAAAATAGAGGAGCTTGTTAAAACTTGAACATTATAGGACTTATAGGACTCAATACTGGGCCACATGCTTTACTGGTGATTAGCATTACTAGTGTTAGTGGTACAGTATGTCACAACTGGTGTGAAACACACTAAATATAATACTAACACTTAGAAAATAGCCAGTGTTTTTGGTATAATTATTTCTCTCACCATTTATCTCCAAGAACAACAAAATCCCTCGAGTGAATAAAAGAGAAAATGTGTTTTCTATTTATGGAAAAAGTGCATAGATCGGAGAGTCAGGTTTCAATTTATGCACCAATAAATTACAGGTTAGACGTTTGCTATGCTCCCTACTGACATGCAAAGAGGGAGAGTGAGTCAAGGAGATGGAGAGAAGACAGAAAGCAGAGCAACAAATCCATAGATGGAGAAATAGCAGCGTTTCTGAAAAACAAAAAAAACAAAACGCAGAATACTGTAAGGAGAGGTCGAGAGTGTTAGAAGTCATTGCTGGCTATAATGTGTTGCTGATGGTGTTCCTGGTTTGTGGTGGTAGTCATGGCACTAGTCTTTACTGAATGGTTTGAGGTGATGTGACAATGCTGGAGACAACAGCGTAATAGTCTTGTCAATACTAGTCCATGATGGTCATTGTGGGGTTAAAGGTATGTGGTGCTGGTAATTATTTTGTCGAGCAGTTAGTGGTGGGGTCTGTGGTGGTGGTGGTGATGATGTAAACAAAGGTGTTCGGACTGGTCTTGGTGGTGTCTAATGGGACAGTGTTAAATTAGCGGTAGTGTGTTAGTGGCATGTGGTGGGATAATGGTATAAAGCTGACTCTTAGTCTATAGTGATGGTAATGGTGCTGCTGGTAATAGTGTTAACAGTCTGCAGTGTTTGTGGTATTGGTGATATGCTGATGATGGTGCTGGAGATGGTGTTGTTTGAGATTGGTGTTGGTTATGTGTTTATGGTTTGTGGTAGTGCTGATAGTATTTAAAATGATACTGTTTTATCATTGTCTTTGTGGTCTGTCGTCCTTGCGGTGAGGGTTCTGATGAGGTCAAAGTTGATGAAGGTTTCACAACGGTCTGTATATCAGTGGTTTGCTATGGTTTGATTGATGGTAATGTTATTAGTGTTTAGCAGTGGTGATGATGTTATGTCTTTGTACATTTTTGTGGTGGTGATAGCAATGATGTTAGTAATCCATCGTAGTACTGTGTTGGTGGTAGTGTTGGAAGCAACTCCAGAAAGATCACTTTATCCCCACAACTCTTGAGCCTCACAATCCTTGCAAATCTGGAATGACAAATTTGTCTGAACAACAGATTCAGTGCACATGCTGTACCTCGATGGGTAAGTGCAGCGCCGTCTTGATAAATACTTGATAAGGGGGCTTCCAGGCAAAAAGCATTGCATCTATTACCTCATCTACCATCCAACTTCCACTCATTCCCATCCTCTCCTTATTGCAGATGTTCTTTTATGTAACAAATTCCCTTTTTTTCTAGGCTGTAAAAACACCACATCTAATATCTAACAGAAGGTTGAGCACATATAGTAATGGATATAATGGATGACTAGATAGGGCTGAGAGAGCTGTAACTCAGAGAGCTAAAATCAACATACTTTGCAACAACCTTGGGTGGACATGTCATGGATCTTGGGGCACTCCATACAGGCATGCAAACTCAATATGGTCACTTTTCTCAGAGCATGAAAACAGAGAGTCTAAAGATGAGGTTGGATTGAGCAATGAATAGTAGAGATGATAATCAAAGCAGTGTCTAAGACCGCAGTCAGATCCAAGACAGCACAACTGGATATGACCCAAGAACACTGAGCCCACGATAATTACTATTCCAAGATGCAATCAGTTCCAATAGGAGATATAAGGCTCTCAGGAAGACAGATGAAACAAGATATCACAACGATGCAAAAAATAACAACAAGAACAATTAGGCACAACACCAAACAGACAGAAGGTTCACAGAAAACAGTTAAGAATCTTCCTACAACAACTTTGGTGCAGCAGGATTAAAATACTTGAGTGATTAGCATAGGAAATTTATAGGGGTGAATTAGAATTCTGCATCTACTTCATTTCCTTTGGAGCTTGTTCAGTCAGCTAGAAGGAAACAGGAAACAAGGATAGCACGAGTAAACAGGAAAGACTAACATGAAATTCTGCTCCTGAAAACCACCTCCTCAGCCTCTCAGCTAAACATTTGCATGGCGTGTCAGTTTACTGCTATTGCCAGGCACTGTCACAACTAATATCTGCTAAGATATTTGTTATTCCAATGGTACATACAGTAAGTCGTTCATGCTAACGGAGCTTAAGGATGATATGCTACAGAATTTGAACTGTTAATCCAAGAAAACTTCAATACTCAGATCTAGCCTCAGATTTAGCGGGAAATCCTACAACTGACCCTCGCTGTTTATTTCTAGGCTATCACTCATTAAGGTAGTTAAACTAGCCCCAAGGGTCTCTCAGTTAGATCACAGAGATGCCATCATAAAATAAAACATGCGTGCTGTGTTGCAATTTTCTTTGTAGCAAAACTTCTAAGCATGATCCATCTGGGAAGAAGAATAGCTTAAACTCCAGCAATGCGCATTATTACATGTGGTTTGAATGGATTAAACTGAAAGTAAATCCTTCTGATGAGAGTAACATTGTCACTCGTTTACAGCAGGGCTCACACGCACTTTCTTTTTTGGAATGTTTTTGGGGCTGGACAAAATCCTGTTCATATACTGCCTCTATGTGGTCAATGTGATGCATTCCTCTATTGTTTTATCGAATCAGAAAAAGAAGGTCTACCCACAATAAAACAGATTACAAATACATTATAATACTATAATTCTTTTTTTTTATATATATATATATATATAGCATTAAACGGAGCATGTATACCACTCAATGAGTTTTGATAAAAATTTGTATCTGCATGAATATTAATTAAAATATAATACTTATAGTGTTCTTTAGAAAAAAACGAAAGCCGTTTTGCATAACTAAATAACTAACTTTTAATCTCAAGCCAATAAACTCACCACTCAAGTGTGTGCCAGTATATGGATATGTATACATATGAATAGGATGATTGAGTTCCATAATTTAAGAAGAAATTTTTTCAAGCAGGTATAGTACTGTGGTAATGCGCTCGCATGTGAACATTCCACCAGTGTTATAGTTACTGCTGAGAATTTACAGCTTGTCAATTACAGGGCATTATACAAGCTTGCCTGAGTGTAGCCTCTAATCCCTTATAACCCCTATATAGCTGCTCTACTCCCTACAGACCTAGCTACAAAAACTCATCTTCAGATTTATTACACAACTGACAGACAAGCGCTTTGCTGCTATTGTAATTCAACAAGGTCGTTTCCAATAGATGCTCTAAAATGGCTCCTTTCTGATCCTTGGCTAAAGCAATGGGCCAATTTGAGGCCCATTAAGAGAAATAGATTTTGGAGTTATCATTTTGACATTTGATTTGAGTGATTATTGACTGGCAGCAGTGCACCATTACAAAACTATGGTGGCTGTTATTTTGCCATATTTATACTTTTTTTTTTGAATATTATTGAAATTTAGACCACTTTCTTAATTACTTTACTCCTTAAATCTTTTATCCATTCAAAGTATATATTACTTATATCTTCTCTCATTCAGCCAATAACTGTCTGCTACAAACTAATCAAATAGTCTCAGATCAGCAAACAAACATATTCATTTCATTCAATCAGTTTCATAAATGCAGAAAAAAATATGAAGAAGCATGCCAGTTTGTCGTCTGGACCGACGCTACACAATTGTGGTTAATGTTATCGCTATCCAAGTCTATTTTTATATCAATATCTTTTTCAAAATTGCTGGGGTAATCAAAGCTGGCACATAATGAGGATTTCCTTTATTTGGTACAAAGTAAAGGCTCCATTTTTTTTTCTTACTTGGGACTTTTTATTTAGTAGTGGCCACATTGGATCATTTGATCTGCAATATCTGGCACAGATTTTAGGCTAGATGCCCTTGTTGTTGGAACCATCCCATTTTCTGTTTCATGGGGGAACCAATGAACCAACTGTGGCGATCTGGTAGTGGTGGGGCTCGAACCCCTCTGATCAGCAACCCAGACATCCTGAGGCACCACTGGCCCAATGTATGATCTTCATCGAATTTTAAAAAATCATATTGAGGTCAAGGTGGGAGAGTGGCTCAGTGGTAAGCACGGTTGCTTCATATCTTCATTGTTGAGGTTCCAACTTCAGTCTGTTTGCGTGGAGGTTGCATCCTCTCCCCATGCTATGTTGGTGTTTCCAAATTGCCCATATTGAATGTTGAGGTCAATTTCACTAATTTGCCTGTGTTTACAAGCTACAGTATATTTAGCTACTTGGGCTTTTGTATATGTTGACACCAGGTTAGATAAGCACTGATTTTGATTCCAAAAATAAAAGGAATAAAAGTTACATTTTCAGCATAAAACATTACATTAAAAAAAATTCTTTTAAAATGCTTGTCAACATTTAAACATAAAACATTTTTGTGCCATTAAACCCAGCCACTCAGGGCTACACAACTCAGTGCACCCTTTGCTGTAGTCCCAAGCTCAGGAACAGTTGTGTCAGTATAGACACTGTACATATTATGTTAGAAAACACATCTGATAGCCATGGTTTGAGGTTCCTGGGAAGCCAGTGTTTCAGACGTGAAGTCCTTGTTTGACACGCATCATAGTTCCAATAATCCTAGCTATCAAATTCTAATTAATTAAAGGCGCTCTTAAACTCACCTTAACAGCCATTAAACCCATCATGGGCAACTGAAAAATCATGGTGGTAAACAATGCAGTGAGCAAAACTGCCATTATTTTCACTGCTATTATGGGTAG
Organism: Leiocassis micropogon; assembly: GCA_028565275.1. Lineage (NCBI taxonomy): Eukaryota > Metazoa > Chordata > Actinopteri > Siluriformes > Bagridae > Leiocassis > Leiocassis micropogon. Next base: position 12,556,452 of record JAOVVA010000021.1, read on the forward strand.
AGTTCACTTTGAAGTGCTTTTTTTGATGACTCATGGCCCGTGCCCATGGTGCTGCAGGACAGTAAATTGGACTGATGGGGCGAGAGAGAGGTTGAATGTACAGTAAAGCACTGCACAATAAGAAAAAGGAAAGGTTAACTTAGCACAAAGGGGAAGTCAGAGGAATTAGTATGAACATGTGTGCTCTCCCTCTCTTGCTTGCTCAATCTCAAAAAGAAAAATTTCGATTCCTCGATTGCTATGGAGCAAAATCTCGATTTCTGGGATATTATGCATATACCAGGTAGCTGCTATTAATATGCAGGAGGCTCCAGGAACTTCCGGGAGGGTTGGGATGTCTGTGATCTACAGTGGGGCACCTAAACATGAGTAGAAGAACTCAAAAACACAGGTAGTGACTACTCAAAATGAGGAGCTGCTTAATGGTATTTTAAAATAAATTGCGTTTTTGGTTTTGAACCTTTTTGGATTTTGCTTTGTTGTGCTTTGCATATTGATATCACATGGCATGATTTAACGGCAGCCATCTTCAGTTTTAAAATCAGCCCTCTAATTCAGTCATGTCTTCTGAATTTACACCCAACGTCCTCCATCCATGTTACTCAGTGGATCCCCACTATGTTAAATGCTGTCAGTAATATTGAAGATGGATAAATCCCACTCTGCGTAAAGATCATCACCCTTGTTGCCAATAAATTATATAATGTAAGCCTGGATTTCCAGGGGCTGCAGCAACATTAGCTCCACTGGATCTCTCCAGTTTGCATAATTCAATGTGACTGTTTAGACAGGCATTATTTTCCGAAAACTCCTTAGATCAGTTAGTCATACGTTTACGAGTCAGTCGCTTTCCAATTGAAAATGTGTTCTCATTGTATAGATTCATAATGGAGGTGAGAAATGTTCCTGACTGTAGTAGTAGTCACCATGATTCATAGGTTTGGAGTAGCATTAGATTGTGGGCTATTACGTTCGGCTGCTTGTTTAAACGGGAACATTACCGTCTTTTAGAGGTGCAATAACACACCACTTTGGATGGAATACCACTTGGAAATAAAACTTGCAATTAATAACAGCACCCATTATCTGTGTGCAGTGTAAGGATAATGTAAAACGGCTCCATTCCAGCTCCAGAGGGAGTAAACCGAGAAGTCACTGTTGACCGCAGAGGTCTTCAGAACGCGAGCTCGAAACGGATCTGTTAAAATAGCACTCAGCCAGATCAGACGCAAAGAAAATGCTGACTAGAAAATCAATGGTCACATTTCAAACATGACAGGGCGCGTAAAGCTAAAAACAATAGCGAACGTGCAACTCGTTTCCAGCAGAAGTACTACTCATTTAGCTCCGGTGATAAAGTACCTTCCGCATCATGAAAGTAATTTACTGCCACTGCTACAAAACCTGTAAATGCCGGATTAAAACTCCTCACATTTAATCCAAGTAAAACCTTCAGTGTGTGCCATCAAACACACGGCTGCCTGTGTTACCCCTTTCTTCTTCATTAGCTAATGCTGTGTGATAAAAGAGTACGTTTTGGGACGAAGAAGGTCACAGTTAGTTAGGTTGTTGAAGTGGCTGTTAGACTGACACTTACTAAGGGGGTAATGATACAAAACATTCATATAATCTGATATGGTGGTGTCTTGATGCGATACATTTTTGACAACATTACCTGAAATTTGGGTGTGTTGCGTTTCAGTGTCTAACTGATTAAAGGGTTAATTAATAAAGTGGGGCTATCATGTCAAATTTATTCGTTTTTGTATTTGTAGACATTCAGATAGGTCTCACACCAGATAGGTGTGTAAGTGTGAAAATATTCCTTGTTTTTTTCCTTCCTTCATTTTTGTATTGTTAAAGCCAATTAGATTTCCCCCCTAATGTGACCTCATAGAAGAAGTTACCCTCCCCTGGCATGATGCTCGGTCCTGCTGTACTTTGCAGGGGCACAGATTAGCACTAGCTCATTTCCATAGAAACTGAAATGGCATGATTGAAAGAGGAGTGAAATATTTCAGCCGTTTCATCTAGAGCATTAACAGACACACTTTGGGGGGCCACCGAGTCCTATTTTAATTTGTTAAAAAAATAGTAAAATATGGAACCTTTAAAGAACTCATGGTGGCTTATAATGAAACAAAAGCTTGCCAATATAATGTAACCAAATTAAACAAAGCTGATTGAATATAAATATTAAAGGGGTGTGTCTAAAACTTTTTTTTTTCATTCTGTCTTTAGCAGGCTTTTCTGCTAACATCACATATCTGTCTGTGTCATGTTTTTGTATCTCTAAACATCCTAGCTGCTGGAGGGATTTCATTAGCTTGAACTGAATCAGTGAGGAATGGCTGCTTGGATGCATCATAGACACGTGTGTGTGTGTGTGTGTGTCTCTTTCTGTTTTTGTCTAGTCTTACTGACTGACACAGAAGGATTAGATCACTGACTGTCAGACTCGTAAATTTCCAGGAAGTCGAACTGCTCACTTTCACCAGACCTTAAGGATTTAGGGGAATTTTCCAATTCCTGCTTCCTCCTGATCAAAGCCATTGCTGCTCTTCCTGAGCTAATACGCTGACATGCTAAACAGTATGATTAGGAGAAGCATGCGTTTTGTAAAACCCTGTAGACTTTCCTAATTGAAGGTTTAAGAGGAAGCTACTTCTTCAATGGAGGGAACATGGGGTTGATTCAGTTTAAATGTTTATTAAACCTTACATAGATTTTTATAGTGACTTGATTATGCAGTTATTATGAAACAATATTAATGTTTTGGTCAGTACAAAGATGTATGTAATCGAGGCCATGTATTAAACAATATTATATTCTACAGTACAATACTGGATACAGTTACACTAAACATTAGAGTTGAGATGACAATGGTCTTAAAGCAATTTGTCATTCAAATAACTATAAATCAATAGAAACAGGCACCGTAATCTTTTTTTTTTGCGTGTGTATCTGGTCATTTTGTATCCATTTATGCGACTTACTTTGAGTTATTAAAGGGATATTTAGGGGTTTTTTTCCACATTATTTGTTTCTTAAATCAAACTAACCATAAGCCAACTGGAACTAGAGAGAAAGAAAAGAGTTAACTTTGTACCTTACTAAGATACCAATTCACTTTAGCTTGGTGGGACTTCCTATGGACCACGTGTCATAGGAGTCTCGGCTGAACTTTGGATTTGGATTTGAATTTTATCATGGAACAAGGGTTGTGAAATTTACCCCAGATTACTTTGTACCCACATCTTAGGTGACAAACTTCATGGTCGGGGTACAGAGCTGAAACATTTATAACAGCCAAGACTTATTGTTATGTACTTATATGCAGAAATAAAACTACACAGGAGTCAGGACAAATTGATAATGTTAACCAAAATAACTAAACAAAAGCTGCGTAACCATCTCACATCATTTAAAACATCCATTCATTCATCTTCAATACTGCTTATCCTGTACAGGGTCAGAGGGGTCTGGAGCCTATCCTAGGAGACTTTGGGCACAAGGCAGGGCACATCCACTGGTGCCAATCCATCGCAGAGCACACACACACACACACACACACACACTGGGCAATTTGGAAACAGCATTTAGGCTATTGTGCATGTCTTTGGACTGCGGGAGGAAACCCACCAAACACAGGAAAATAGCACACACAAAGTCGTCAAACCCTGGATTTTGGAGGTGTGCAGCAACAGTGCTAACCAACTACGCCACCCTGCTGCCTAAATCGAACATATTTTATATTCACAAGGGCAGCACTTGGACATCGGAATTTTTTACCACAACCTGATGTTGGTGCTCAGTTTCTAATATTCCTAGAATTTAGTATTTTATGTTTTTATGTTAATCTTTAGAATTACTTGGAACAGAGCCTGGCTACTGCTCAGTGCTTATATCAAATGCTCAGTATGGGGGATTGGAGAAGACAGCATGTAAACCCATGGTTGAGACATTGTGGGATGAGAGAGAGAGAGAGAGAGAGAGAGAGAGAGAAGGTATAGGTATACGGGATTGTGGAGGAGTGAGAAGAGAAAAGAACGTTTGTACAAAATGGCCAGTGTAATTAAATATATCCAGAGACGATTACAACAACTGTCTTTGCCATAAAAAGTTTCACTTAAACTCAACAGTTTTCTTCATAGAATGGAACAAAACATGTTTAGAGGCAGTGGAAGCTGTTTTTTTTCTGGATAGGTTGGGCAGAGCCAGGTATTTCGAACCAGATGTTCAACAGCATGTAGCCTGGTGGTGTAGTGATTAGAACTGTGGCCTCATACGTCCAGGGTTGAGGGTTCGATTCCTGCCTTGAGACTGTGTGCATGGAGTTTACATGCTTTCTCTTTGTGCGTGTAGTTTGCATGTTCTCCTCATGCTTGGTGAGTTTCTCACACTGTCCAAAGAGATCTAGATGTTTTCAAATTCCATGTGGTATGTGTGTGCTTGTGTGCCCGGCGACGGATTGGCACCCTATTTAGGGCATCATGCAGTCCTATATGGGATGAATGGAATAGTGAATGAGTGAGGGAGAGTAAGGCAACAACAGTAATCAACAACGATAATCACTGTATAGTCCTTGTTCACAATCCTGAACATCTTAAGTGTTCAACGATTTAAAAAAGATATAAACATTTATTAGATTAATATATTTATAAGACATATATTAGATTATATTATATATGACAGATATAACCTAGTGCTCTGTTGATTTTTTTTTTTGTTTTGTTCTTGATTTTATACAATTGTGAGGCAGAGTGCACACTACCCCACTTAACTTCCAGAGTATTATTATTACACCTTGTAGTTAAAAATGTGAAGTGCATAAAGCACTACAAGCGCTCCATTGGGGCAGGAGTAACCATTCTCCTAATTTGCGGTGTATGTTGGTGGGGTGAGTTTTAGATATTAACTTTGCACTTCAAGAGATATTAGTTATGTTATTTTTGATGAGGTCGAAAATATGTTTATCTCACAACATGGCCTCTCACGTACAAACAAATCAGTTTCCCAGTAATTTGCACTCTGGAGTATATGAAACATGTGTCCTGTCCTGTCATACATCTTATATCAGCGTGGCCATGCATTAAACAACACGAGCACAGCCCTCGTGAACGCATGCAGTGTATGAATCCATCTCCAGAGGAGGCTAGTGAACAATCTCTACAAACATTCGTCATCATGCATGAGCAGGATCAATACGTAGCCCTTGTTGAGTATTCCGCAGTCGAGCCACAGCACGGCACTCACGCAGCAGTTCCAGGAACAGCATCTCAAGCCCCATTTCAAAGAGTCATGGGATGCATGACTGAACACGAGCACATCCAAAGTAGCCCCAGGGATAAAACAAGCTAGGTTCCCTTAGAATGACGGTAGATCTGAACTCAAGACTTATTTCAGAATCACCATGAAGTGCATTACACATCATGAATTACTCATCCAGGAGCCTTGGACAAGTGCCATTAAGTCTCTGTAGGACACAGTACTCTTAATTTTACTCTTAATCATTGGATGAGTCTGTGGTTGTAGACTCGCTGCGGGTCAGAAGGTCATGAGTTGCGCTGACAAGCTGCCACTAATGGGCTCACTGGTTTAACCTTTGACCTTTACCCTGACCTTGCACTCTTTTACCAGCTTCCTAACAAGTTTGGACATGTGAAGAAAAAAATGTAACCGTACTATTCTTGTACTGTATAAGCAAAGATATGTACATTGTCTCTTAGACAATTCTCTGTGAGAGTGTTGTTACTATGGAAATGTAATTATGTTTTTCAGTATTAGTATTAATGCCCTAGAATGGGTTCATTCATATAGACCTGTGATTTGACTTAGAGTCAACATTTCTCTCAGACATGCTCTTGTACAAAATGAATCATTCACATTCTGACAAATCAGATTTACATATTCAACACTACTCACTCTCACTTACTCATTCCCTATACTGCTTATTCTGTACAGGATCACAGAGCACCTGGAGCCTATCCCAGGGGACTTGGGGTGCTAGGCGGTGAACACAATGGATGTGGTGCCAGTCCATCCAGAGCACAAGCTTTCTATACACACTGTGGACTGTGGAAGGAAACCGGAGAACCTGGAGGAATCCCACCAAGCATGGGGATCTCATGCAATCTCCATGCACACAGACCTGAAGGTGGGACTCTGGAGGTGTGAGGCCACCACTTCGCCACTGTGCTGCCTTATTAAACACTTCTGTGTTTTAGTAAAAACACATGAATGAATTCTTCTAAAGGACCAAACTCTTCCAGGCTGGTTAACTCTTTTACGCTAACTAACTTAACTAAAGAAAAGTTTTTTGGCTGAGATGAGTTGAAAAAAATACCTTGTGCTGGATGTCAACAGACTGAATCAATTGCGGTTTGTCTTATTCTATTACTCACCTGCCACTTTAATGCAATTATCCAAGCAGCCAACAGTGTAGCACCAGTACAGTGGATACAATTGTGCTGATAAAAGCCACAGTAAGCCTCAAAACTGGAAGGGGATGATCTCAGGGACTTTGCACATAGCAGGATTGTTGGTACCAGAAGTTCCGGTTTGATTATTTCAGAAGCTACTGATCACCTTGGATTTTTACACAAAAAAGTCCCCAGAGTTGCACAGAATGGTGAAAAACCTAAAAGACATCTAGGACAGCCAGACAGGAAGGACAGAATAACTCAAATAACTCCAAACAACCAAGGTGAGCAGAAAAGCGTCTCAGAATGCACAATACGTTGAACCTTGAGAAATATGGACTACAACAGCAAATGACAACATCAGGTTGAAGAAGCGAGGAAGAGGAATCTGAAACTACAGTAAACACAGATATACTGTACAAAAACTGGACAGGTGAAGATTGGAAAATATCCCATATATATCTTCCCATTTCTCAACTGGTCAGTCCACTAACTCACGCTTCTACTTACTCTATATTATTTGTGAGGTAACAACAATTAATGACCTAAAAAGCCTATTTTTCTTAACATTTAGGACATTATTGCTCGGCACAAATGACGCACTTAAAGAAATCAGCTGCAATCTAATTTAACAGGAGGATGCCCTTATACTGACAGAGCTCAATTAGGTCCAGATTAAGTGCCTACTGCATCTTCTCGAAACGGTCTCTGACGACTCACACCATCCATTAATTTCTTATATATTTCAGTCCCTTACTGTAGGCAATGCAATATTGACTTTACATGAAGTCTCTCTTAAATATCTTCCTCTTTCTTGCATTCTCAAGACAGATTAATGACATATATTAGCAGTTCCCCCGGGGCCCTGTCATTGCAATCTCAAGAGAATATACAGCAATTAGTTCCTCATACGCATTCCTCCCTCATAGACCCTACACAAAAGCTACGCAAGCAGCTTGTCCACAAGCTCAAGCTCCACAGACTCCACAAGCTCCTGTTGCTTCTTTAAATGGTAAAAACTATTCAAATCAAGTAACCCAGACACAAAGAAAAAAAATTTGTCCTTCCCCAAGGGCATGTCAATCAACAGTTATTCTTGTCTTTGTGTCATGTCAGTGAGAACTTGCTATAGGGCAATCTGGGAATTTGTTACTTCGAAACAGCTGCGATCTTTGTTAATAGAGATGATGGTTTAGAGAATAATATGGAACAAAGTCTTCATTCTGGTTCCATTTGCAACATTACAATTCTATTACTCTTAAATACTGAAAGTTTATCTGATGAGAACATTAAAATAAACAGAGAATAAAAAAGAGAGTTGAGATGCCGTCTTCTCTATACAGTAATATCTACCCTGTGAGGAAACAAAATACTCAAAGATTTGCCCTGTGTCTACAGAATGCCATTATCAAAAAAAAATATATATATCCACAATACAAGCAGGATACAGAACAGAAAATAGACTCAACCTGTAGGTGGAAAAACATTTAAGTTTCTCCAAATCCACATCTGTTTGGACATTAGCACCCCTACCACTTAATAAAATATCCTATTCCTAAAAGTGACTACAACCATGATTTTACCATGAGACAGAATCCAATCCCAGTATATAAGCACAGCGGTGCTGTGATAAGCCTCGGGTTATGAATTCATCACCTTCTGGTCACTAGTGCAGAAATTTTATTCTTTGTGATACTACATGATATCTCATTATTATTATTATTATTTCCTTCATGTGCATCAAATTATTGTCCAGATTGCAAACATTTTAATTATGGAAATTAATCAATTATAAAATAACATTTGAACAGTGATTGTCATGTCATGATGCCAGAATCATGGCTAAAAAAAGGTTAAAGTGGTGCTGAAGATGAATAAGTGAATAAACAAATCAATAGATAAAGTGCCAAGGAAGAAGAGTGAAATAATTGTGAAATTATGAAGAAAATAAGGACAGGGCTGTAGGCTAAACACATGTAAATGGCATTTACACACATCCTAAATTTCTAAAATATTGTGTACCCATCTCTGACCAATGTTTACCCACCTCTGACTAGCATTAACACATATCTGATAACGTTTAATCTACCAGAATAGTGTTTACCCATTTCTGACTAGTGCTAATGCACCTCTAACTAGTGTTAATGCGCCTCAATAATGAAGGAAATAACCCACCTCCAACTAGCATCAACGCAGCCTTAAAATGTGATAAAGAACTCAAACACAAAAACATTAAACTATGTTGTGATGCGATTTATAGTTTTTAGAATATTCAACTTTTTTCTCATAGTAATGCATGATGGATTGTTCTTTGAATGGTGATTGATGTTAAAAAAATCTTCCATACTGTCTTTCATTGTTTTACACTCTTAACGTGATTGATAAATTCATGGATTTTAGCTAGGTTTATTTCTTTTATGCTCTGAACTTCAATTTGAGCTTCAATTCACTTTCTTATTTCAGGAAATATTCCTAGTATTTTTGTTACCAGTATGTAACAACTACATATTTCATATGTAAGTAAATGGTGTCTATCAGCACGTCACTTGTGGTGGAATGACTTTTTCAGAGGAAGAAGTCGATGATTATGTGGATAGTTATTTGAATTAAAAAATATATTTGTAGCATTCCTTTTCCCTTAATCTGAAAACTGTTGCATAAAAACAATAGAACACTTGGGATTTTTTGTTAAATCACCATGAATGTGAATGAGGGGAATGCACATAGATAGAAAGCTGCCACGATACACACTTCTCTCAGTCATGCTGGGGCAATTTAGCAAAGTCAGTGCAATCACTTGCAGGTATTTTTGGAGGAAACCAGAGAACACACAGGAAGCCCACATGGACACAGGCAAAAAATTTTATGAACAAAAACCTGAGTTCAGTATTGACCCAAAGATTATCTGTTGCACCTTAATATTGATTGTTTTGCTTAAACAAAGTATGGCCAAAAGTGAATTCTGAATTATTTTTCAAACAACAATTCACATTTTCCTGAAGTCAACTAACTTCCCCAATAAGGCATTACAAATATTACTATTGTATAACAGATTATCTGTTAAAGGATCTACTGTACATAGAAGCTTCCATCAGTGTCATTGCTGCAGGTAGATTCCCTTTAAGCAGCTAAGAAATGTTAACTATATAAATAGCTTTTGAGGAACACAAGAGGATGTGGGTATAAATTGGAACATTTTGATATCTATCCAGATTTTTGAAATCTTGTCAGGATGTTAGTCTGTTAGTGTGAATGATGCATGATTAATGCTTTGTGTGCTTCATATTCCTGGCGTTCCAGATGTCACTGTTCCTCAGTATGGTATTACTTTGCTGTGCGCAACCTGAATAAAGCAATTAAAAATGCTTTATGCTGTGTGGTGAGGTGTTAATAAAACACATGTTTAAATGTAACACTTCTTAATATATGCTTTGCTTCTAATTGGCACTATTTAAAATGCTCACTTGTCTAATACTAAATAGAGATGGTACAACTGAAAAAAAGCTTCAAAGATCTTTCACTCCAGATAGCAAAACTGTGATGTGCAGTTTTATTAAACTAATAAAGGATCCACAATGCATGTCACTTCAGAAAAAAACTCACATGTTAATATCCTGTCATATCATATACCATTAATTGCTATAAAGTGTGAATGAGCGTGTGAAAGTCCAGCGTTCCTGGGATCGACTCTGGATTAATTTTTTACCCTGAACTAGATGAAGATGAGTGAATTAACTGATGTACTGATTAGTTTACAGAACTTTAATTGATCCAGTTAAAAAAAATGCAACAAGTCACTAAGAAGTTACCTCATAGTAACTTGTGAGCAGCCTGGATGAACAGAAAGTGCAAAGTCATTTAGAGCAGGCTTACATATGCATGAAATCTAGCCCAATTTATCCATAAATCTATGTGTGCCTTGAAAACTGTACTATACTTTGGGCTATGTAATTTTTTTTTTTAAGATGACTTAACAATATGTTTAATACATCACATTTGCTTCTTTTGTTTAAAATGATATGCTCTGATTAACCAGCCTTAAAGAGTACTTCTATAAGAAGGAAAGAGTGGTCAAATGTAGCACCCTGGACAGCGAAGACCAGGAAGTTCACTTTAAATGTCCAGGCCTATACATAGAGAAGAGAGCGCAGGGCCCAGAAATCCTTTCTGCAGAGGACCCGGCCCACCATCTGGGCAGAAGGGACCACTGCAATGGAGAAAAATGCAGCTGTTTTTTTTCCAGCAGTACAAGCAACATTTGAACCAAGCGAAATCTTCAAGCTGAAATGCGTCAAGAAAGCTTTACATCTGCTCAGCATCAGTGTCAGCAAACAGACACCAATCTTAGTTATCAACGGATATGGTAGCACTTTGAGAAATCAGATTAGATAACAAGTCAGGGTAGCTTAATTGATTATAAAATCCAACTCGTTCCTATTCAATACCACATTACATTTCTGTGGTCTGCTCATCCTCAGAGCTGTGACATTATAGCTTTGGCTAAAATTTTCTCTTTTCCAACTCTGACTTTGAAATTCATGCTACTAACAGCAAGAGATTTCACATCTTCAGTCTGGGTCTCAGTCTGAATTCTAATACACTGTTGTATATCAGAAGTCTTGAACGATCTGGTATATCTCCATACATATCTATATAGGTTTATATCTAGTGCGTAAATGCGAGTGAATATGTCCATGTAGTTGTGTTGAATGATTCTACGAAAAGCAATGCAGCAGACATACTTGGGCATTCAAACAGATATTCTTGTGGAAGACTGACTATAGGCATATGACCACGAAACCTTATCTATTATTAATTGGCCGGCTCGAGACAAACTTACCGCAGTCCTCACACAAGATCTTCCCGACGTCTTTTTTCAGATCCTTGCCGCTGGCTTCGAGGGGCGCGTACGACGCCCTGAACACCAGGGGCTCGTCGGTGGGGTCCATGAAGAAGATGTACCGGTGGTCGTTGAGCACGCGCGCGCACGGCCCGCTCGTCGGGCCCAGCTCGCGCACGGTGACGAGCTGCTCGCGCTCCAGGCCGCCGCTGTGCCGCGGCCACACATCCAGCACCTTGACGTCCACCCGGTAGGGCTCGGCGCCTGACGCGTTGTGGGGCGCCGACTGCACGCGGCCCTCGATCACCACGGCGGAGTGGCGGGCGCGCTCCCGCAGCGAGCTCGGGCTCGGGGAGTGGCACGCGAACGCGACCCCGATGACCAGCATGGAGAAGGGCACCGGCTCGAGCCTCATGCCGCCTGCTTTGGCTCGGCGCGGGCTCGGGCGGGCTGCGAACGGGCTCCGGTAGCACGGCGGCGCGGCAGACCCTGCGGAAGTGTCCATGCCATCGGGGATGCGATGCTGGGTTGTTTTTCCCCCTCCCGATAATCTTGCAATTGGAGAGGAGACAGCAGATAGTGGAACAGCTCTGGGCTAAAAATCTCCCAAGTACATTCGGATAAAACGCATTGTGAGAAAAAATGCAACGAATTGAGGGGATTGGCCCTCCTCCATGGAAGCTACACAGCCATATATAGCAAGTATCCGCAGTCTATCTTTGCCCCCCAAAAATTGCAGTAGTGTAGTGAGCGCGCTTATCGGCACTGATGCCTCTGTATCACTCACTGCAGGGAGAAACGGACGTGAAATGCTGCGGTGCACGATCGATGTCTGCTCAATGTAAAACCATTAAATCCACTTCCTGAACGACAAAGCCAGGGTTATTAATGCCTCCAGCTGTAAACTGGTCCCATCGTGTCCCTCGTGGCCCGTCTCTGTCCGCTTCTCCAATGTGGCGCGGACTGAGCGGGAGAAACGTGCAGTAATCCTCCCCGCACCAACGACACATTCAGCGCATACCGAGCACTGACACACCGCCGTGTGCGTGCGTGCGTGCGTGTGTGTGTGTGTGTGTGTAGTCTCCCAATGCCGCGGAATAGACCGTCAATCCATGATTTCTGCCATCACAAATCCACACAGAAAAAGAAACGGAAAAGCAAAATGTCTGGTGTCGGGGGACGCCACCGTCCCTCCTCACTAATATTCCGTTTCTTTATTGATGCGCGGCGACATGATCGTTTCCAGCAACAGCGGTTTATCAGGCGATGAAACGCGTCACGGATTTTTCAGCAGTTCTGAATGAGTTTCCGTCTCGTTCCATCGCTAAATCATGTGCTGCATTCAGGTCACATTCGCCGCTCGGCCTCAGAGAGTGAGAGAGAGAGAGAGAGAGAGAGCGAGAGAGCGAGAGAGAGATGATCGTGAGGCGTTGCATCAAATCCATACATCTGACATCCGCTGCATTGCTACAAGAAGGCAAGGAATGCAATTTCCGAGTGTTTCCAAGAGGACAGAAACAAACACAGCTACAGTCTGCCTTAAGTATGGGGAATATACCTAATAAAGAGGCTAAAAGAGGCTTGTGCATCAATGCTGCAGAGTGAACAGCTTAAATCAGCGCAAAAGCAATGAATGCAGAGAGCAATTCTGTCAATTCCCGATTTGCGCATCACGTTTTCTCTGCGCGCTTACTTAAAAGGAAGGATATGAAGATAAAGTACGAGGCAGCTGAACCTGTGGAGCCGCATCAAAAGATGCGGTTAAAAAATTCACTAAGAGCGACCTCTGCTGTCTTTTATGCGTTTAACAGCCGAACCTGTTCTTAACTTAGCAACTAGGTTGAGTCATGTGGAAATATAAAAGAAGAACAATTATTGCTTTCCACAAGCCATGTGGCCATGCTGGGTTACTTAAACTACTACTACTACTACCTATGTTGATGATGATGATGATAATAATAATAATAATAATAAGCAGAAGAAGAATATAAATATGTGTGTAGGAGATTAAGTAGGAAAACATGGCAATTTTATTTAAACATCAAACTTGCTACCTTTT
>JAOVVA010000021.1:12581300-12601550 GCA_028565275.1 Leiocassis micropogon
TTATTATTATTATATTAATAAATCAATAAGGCCAGTGACCTGTTATTTTTATTTGTCTTTTTAAAAATGACCTTTTTTTTTTGCACATTTATTTCAAGATTTAGTTTTTGGGGATACATTTAATGGGATTTTTCTTTATTTTCAGGTCATGTTCAGTGCTCATGTGGCTTTCTTTAAATTATTAGTCCAAATTTTTTATATATGTATTATATATTTAAAATATTTCAATATATTAAATCTATATTCTGTCCATTTTTTATACAGCAAGTTTAGACCATCTGTGGACGCATTTATTTATTAATTTATTATAAATACTATTATAACTATATAACATAATGATAATTATAATTACTCTTTCTCAGAGTGAGAAGATTTTATATAAAAGGTGTTTTTTTTTTTTACTTGTAAAAAGAAAATGGAGGTGAGGAAATGGGATTATATCTACTCTGTCTGCAGCTGTGTAAATAACATGCCCTTCTTGCTAACAAGCCAAATGGTGAGAATGACATGCATATATTTAATGGGTCTCCATCACACGATAGGTAGTTCTGCAGCTAATCCATCCACAAACTGTGAGTTTCATCATACCAATAAGTCTTTGGCTCTTTTATTGTGTAGCCTGTGGTGCTGAAACTAGAAGCCCTGTGCCATTTCTGCACATCAGCGGAAACAGAAAATTCAAGACTCTCTCACTCTTCTGTAGTATTGGAGTGGGCCATCTTGTGGACAACAGCTGTTACTGCTATAATAATAATAATTATTATTATTATTCCATCACAAGTTAACCTTTTGAGACTCAGATGTTGAGGTAATGACATTTTCTCCCAATTTCCTAGATTGTCTATATGTCCTTGTACGATCCTTATATCATGTTAGGTATAATCTTTTTGCCAAACGTTTTCCTGTCATCAGGTGCTACTAAGGAAATTGCAATGTACACAATCTTATGATGAAACATTTCTGTCCTGATGGGAGTGGTCTCTTCCAGGATGACCACCTCATCAACAGGCCAATAGGGCTTACAGTATGGTTTGGTAATAAAATAAAAATCACCATCGTCAGATATCACCCAACTGAACACTTATCATCGTTCGTCTTTGTTAAAACTCTGATTTACACTTTATTAGGAACACCTTACAAATACTGGGTACGATCCTCATTCCTTTTAGATTGTGCTCCATGTTGACCCAAATGTGAGCCTCTCCAGTTCTACCCGAACACAACCCAAAGGTGCTCTAGTGACCAGGAGAGCCATTAAAGTACATGGAATTCCTTGTTTATGGAAGTCAGACGCTTGCTGACATTGTGCATTGTCATGCTAGAAATCCCTGTAGGTGTTATAAGATGGCCATTTGCCATAAAGGGATGCACATGGTCAGCAACAATACTCAGATAGTCTAGGGCATAAAAACAATGCTCGATTGCTATCAAGGGGTGCAGTATGGACGAATAAATAATTCCCCACACTTTTACACCACCACCAGCCTGAAGTGCTGATGCAAAGCAGATGGAGTCTATGGATTCATACTGTTGAAGCCCAATTCTGACTTTACTCATCTGCAGCAGCAATCCAGATTCATCACACCAGTTTTTTTTTTTCGTCATCGAAGCCTGGAACTCAATTCAGCATATCTGACTCTAGGTTTGATATTTTGTGCATTCTAAGATGATTTTATGGCCATTAAATTATTGGAGTTATTATGACCTTCCTTTTAGCTATAAGCAGTCTGGCAATTCTTTACCTTGGCACACCCTTTGCTCTAATTATTACATAATTTAACAGGTCCTTTGAATTGAAATTTCTTGTGAATTTTCTTGTGACATTTACAAAAGACATCAAGCATAGTATAGTAATGAGACTCTTAGCCGCAGTTAAACATTTAAATGGTGCAAACATTCTAAAGACTGCTGTACGTCCGTATAACCATGAATGATCCTGGCCGAGGTGGCTCAGAGTCCACTGCAGTCATTCCTGTGAACATTCAGTGAATGGATCCTTGAAAAGCAACAGATAACTTTCCATTTTGTGGAAGAGATGTGTCGCCCGTGGGAACTGTACAGACAATCATTCACAATCACCTCTTGCACATCACAGGAACTTGGCTGGGAATTATTGATACATTCAATACAGTCCTGAGCTTACTCCAAGTCATTTCCACACATTTGTGCCATTAAAGGAGTTCCTGGGAGGCCAGCGTTTTATACATGAAGCAGGCAGTCTGAAAAATTTCTACCTTGATGGTATCCAGGCACTCTGTTAAGTGCATTAGTGAAGCTCTCGTAATTGTGTTCTGTTATTCTGAACTATCAAAATGCCCTGGTTTGACTTGATCGTATTTTGATTAACAGGCCACTGTGTAATGTTCTACAGGTAGGTTATTGCATTAGACTGTCTCCTGTTACTAAGAGCTAGAACAACATTTTTTAGACATTGTTTAATCAATTATTTAGTTTTAATCTGCATCTGCAACAACATTCATCAAAAGGGATAATATTAGCTTGAAAAAGGAAATGCATGAATACACTTCACCAACAGATGGAGCTGTTGCTTCAAAATTTAAAAAGGTACACCCTAGGAATGGTCCTGAACTGTACCTTTGCTTGTAGTATGGGGTTATACCCTTATAATTTGTACCTTCAACCTAAAAACATGGATATATATATATATATTTTATATTTTAAAAAGTTCGGACTGTATTTACCTTTTAGATAATAAAGCGAAGGACCAACCCCAAAAAGAAGTAATAGTCCAGTCAAAGCAAATATTATCCTGATTCTTGTTGCTCTTAAAAATAAAGAAATAAAAATATTATATATCCCACTCCCCCTTTTTTAAAATGAAAAATAGACATAAGCTGTCTATATTCCTTACATCTTAATGTAAAATCTTTTTACATTAACACATCGAAAGAGTTTTTTAAGCATAACTTTTATTTATTTGTCTTTTTCTATCTATGATGCTCCTATATACAGTATGGAGAATTCTCTAAGAGTAATACAATATAATATAATATGAGTAATATAATATAATATAATATAATATAGAAATAATAATCATAAATAAAAATCATATAATATTCTACTTATTTTTTTATTAACTTTATTAGACATCTACCTATCTACTCCACCATACACACTCCTTTTTTACATTGATTGTATTTAATATCACAATCTTGAAGGTTTAACTTAAATTCAATTCAATAAAATACCACAAATTCAAAACATTATAAATGTGTTTATACAATTTTTTTTTCATTGTCATTGTCATTATATTTGGTGGATTAGAAAACTCTTGAGTGCCCCCTGGTGTATGATTTAGGAAACACACTTTGGTCAGAAATCTTTAAAACCTTTTATTAATAATAATAATAATAATAATTATAATTGCAAAAATTAATAATGTATTAATAATATTGATACAATAAAAATATTATTAATTAAAATTAATATTATTAATAAAATTTATTATATATATATATATATATTTATTTTTTTTTTAAACTGAAAAGAAAAGAATTGGGTAAAGATGCATACAAAAAGACAGTATTTTAATTATCTCCGAAGTAAATATACATTCTAATTGACTGTCATTCATTCTTCCTGCTTACACGTCCTGTGTCACTTTCTCACTTGCTCACATGTCCATCTTTGTTCAGCAGGATGCTAGTGCACCATCAGCCTGCCCCGGTTTCCTGAGTTTCTTCTCTCTAATGAACAGCACAAGGAAGAGAGGAAATATGTGTGTTTATGCATTTTTGAAGAACAGAAGCGTGGGCGGGAGGGAGGGAGGGAGGAAGGGAAAGAAAGAGAGAGCAAGAGAGAGAGAGAGAGAGAGAGAGAGTATGGAATGTTGTGATGTCACTAGCTAAGTCATACACAAAGGCAAGGAGGACAGCAGCTCTCATTCTCTCAATCTGTAACGTGTGCTGTACACCCTCCGCACCCAACTGTGAGTATGACTGTAGTCTTTCTTCTACCACTCATCTTTCTCACACTGATTTTGCTTTGTCTCTTGTTCCCATTTCTCTTTTTGCAAACTGTCCTTTAACTAACTGACATCCCTCACTCTGTGCTTGTCTCTCTTCTTCAATCTGTCTTACTCCTTCTTTTGTAAATGTTTCCATTCTTAAGGGACATCTGAACTAAATGCATGCTCCTCTCTTTAGTCACAGCTCTTGAAGTTGAGTTACAGCCGCAAAAAAAGGCAAGGCTAAAATAGAACTCAAGTGCCTCGTTGGGGCTTCAAAGAGGGTGGGGGATTTTCTTTTTCTTTTCTGAGGAATCTCCTCCCATTTGAGCATGAGAAACTGCATGTTTGACGACACTCTCACACTGCTTTAAAGAAAAGAAGTCTGGCAGGGCAAATACTCAACCACGCCGAGAAAGAGGGCGAAGAAGGTAAACAGGAAAAGTTAGTCAGTAGGTGCACAAAAGAAGAAAAAAAATCCAACTTGACCCAAAGCTATAAACTGACAATGCAAGCTACAAAAGCGCCAGAGCGAGGGCAGATTGTTTCCAGATGTTGTAACTTGTCATTTTTTTTTACCCCCACAGCCTGTCCAGCTGCTGACTGCTGCTCAGTGATGAGAGAGTGTGTGTGGTGAAGTGAGCGAGCAGCAGGGCTCAGGAGCAGGGCCGGCACCCGGGCACAAACTCCTACACGCCAGCATACACTTTTCACATCTGGATCTAAAGGATTGGACACACACACACACAGCCATGTTGCAGCAGATCCTAAAGGAAATGTATATTGACCCAGATGTCCTGGATGCTCTGAACGAGGAGCAGAAGAAGACATTGTTCTTAAAGATGCGACAGGAGCAGGTCCGGCGCTGGAAGGAGCGAGAGGAGAAGCTGGAGCGAGAGGAAGCACGCAAAGCACCCAAAGCCAGGCCAGGTACAGCATCTTCACCTGTCACATTTTTCAGAGTCCGGTTTATTTGTCAAGTATGTCAAGTTTCACATACAGTACAAGCATTATGTCTTTTACATTTGTCTTGTGGAGCTTTAGACATAACACGCATATACACACAGTTTATTATCGTGTATGAAACAGTGAGTGAACAATTGGACCCAAAAGCTCGGTTGCTAGATTTCTCTAGGGTTAAGGCTATAAAAACATGACAGGGACACTAAGGACCAGTGATCATACACAGCTAAATTTAAACTTATGGCCTCATTTGTAGCTGTTTTTAAAGCTATACCATGGTGAGTCTGTGTAGATGTGGTCGGAGGTGAATGTGAATTTCATTGGTTGGGTATTTAATATAAACATAGCGTTAAGGGCCTTTCCCAAGGGCCCAACATTACATCCACATAATGGGTGCAGGGCTCGAACCCTTGAAGGTTAATTATAATTACTGTATATGATATAGTGTAATATACAAAAGTCTTAGGCACATGCAAATAACTGCTGTAGAGCAAGGATATTCTCAAAATAAAAGCAAAAACCCTATAAAGCCTAGTAAAGAGTAGTTAATTAAACATTAAGGACTGAGACATTTTGTGGAGTCTCAGGTACAATTTGTGTCACTTTCTAAAGAAATTGCTACTAACATCCTGCAGAACCATCCACAGTTCTTGTGAAGACTTTGACTGTTGCACCTGCTTCTTTTTTTTTGCATGCAAACCCCAGCAGCTTCCTTTTCTGTCTGAAATGTGTCTGCTTATATAATGTGCTGGTTTCTTTTCTGGCATACAAATATTTTTCAGCATTAACTTCTAATTTTGTGGTGAAATACTGAAAATTGAAAAAGAAAATCCATGGGGAAGTTTGTACTAAAAATAAAACTTTTGGACAGTAATGTATGTATATCCAATTATTTTTTTAATATAGTGTGAAATTTGGCAATATATCCCTAATATGCGACATTATCACTACTTGCAATACAGCATAAGTAAACTCGCTTGTTATTCAGAGTAACTAGTAACTCGAAAACAACATTGAAAGTAAGTTTATTTATGTGTCATCAAGTTGGGTTTCTGTTTTTATTGTATTCTGATCATTTCAACTTGCGAAATCAAGGCTCATAATTACATATTGTTACATATTGCCAGTTTAGGCATGAGAGTTTGTTTCGTGCTATACTTTCACATTGCACTCGGCCTAGCTAGGCAGCACTTTGCAGCAGTTTGTACTTCTGTCTGTCAAGTCTGTCAGGTTTAGAAACCACTAAAAATAACTGCAACATTCTTCCATGAATCAACTGAGGACTTTCGCTCAGTATTGTTCAGTGCTATAAAACCAGAAGAAGAAGTTAGACAGTGATCTTGACATGTTATAACATGTAGAGTAAAGTATAAAGACAACTCGTAGCAAAATGTTTGAATTAGAATGGAAAACTTGTGTTAAGGTATTACGCACTCACAAGCTTTCTCATCAAACCACATCTCGCAAATGACAGTGTCGAAACGTTTGCGAGAGTCAACTGTAGTAATATTACCCTTTACCATATTGGATTGCTCATGCTTCTTTTACAGGCTAAATATGGTATGATTGTAGAGAAAATGATTTTGAGGTGAAATGTAAGCTGATGGTGTGGTTTGAGTATGGTAGGCACTTCCTGTGTTATAAAGATGAATGATGATGAAGGCTCACAGGAAGAGCTCAGCACATGAACCACAGAACGGCGTGAAATGCTCTTTGAACGTACAGACATGTTACAAGTATACAGCAACTCAAATCAAAAACAAAAATAAAAAATTAAATACAAAATAAAGATTTAGGTTTATATCTTGAAGAAATGACAATACTGATTTCAACTGGTGTTAAAGGTATTGTTTCGTATTATTGTCTAAGAGGTTCAAAGCCAAAGTAAGCCAAATCAGTTTACTCAGTTAATCAGCCAATCACATTGCAGCTAGTCCAATTTTTAGTGAGTCAGACCAATAACATTTTAAAAGGTCTAGCATAAACATGCTAATTCATCTGCATTTTTATGGGCTATATGGGATCAAAAATTGAAAAAGTAGATCAGATGAAGATTATGTTTTGCCTTAAAATCACTCCAACACCGTTAAAATTCACTTATACCACTTCAGCGCTGTTATTTCAGCTGTGAAAATATGAATTAATCCCTGTAAAAATATGCAGTTTAGCTTTTCTAATTAATATCTATTGGTGCAGGTGTTTGTTTACATTGAGCGAGTAGCTTATTAGTAGCTTATTTCAAGTTCAAGTAGTTCAAGTTCACTTTTATTGCTGTTTCATCCATATACAGTTCCGTACACAGTAAAAACGAAACAATGTTCCTCCAGGACCGAGGTGCTACATACAACATAAATGAACAACATAATTTAACAAAAACTAACTAGCTAACTAAGACACCTAATTAGCTGGCTAGCTGAGACAAGACAGATTGACATTTTAAATTAAGAGAAAAACTATCTAAGTTTGATACAAAAGAGACAACATAAAGTGCACGTGCAAACAAGAGCGACAAAGACATTGACAAAGACAGCAAAGACAGCAAAGACAACGCGACAACATGACATTTCAATACTGTCATATATACATGTTAAAGTAGATTATTAAATCTGGCACATAACTGTATACAACATCAATTCTTCACAGCACTTTGATTTCACTTATGGTGCAGGTTAAACTTCAGACAGATATCTAGGTACGGCAAAAAAAAAAAAAATCATTAAATTCTCCCCAGACACTCCCACAGTTTACAGCTTAACATTTCGACATTTTAATTTAATTTATGGCGGAAGGTTCCGTTTTCATAGTGTACGTCCCATTTATTGGAGTAAACCTTGAGGACTCATGTGTATCTGTGTATTGAGGATTTTGGCGGGTTGTAGGTGCATTACGGTCGTTTCCACGTCTTTCCGCATACTCTAAAACTAAACTATCGTGTTGATTGGCTCGCCCACCTCGAGGCAAAAAAGACTGGTTTCGGGTCCTCCAATGTAAAGATACCATTGAAAAAGCAAGTTCCGTCTAATGTACAGACAAAACCTTTCTTTTATTTATATAGATGGACCTAATTAGGAAATGGATTTAAGTTTATACTCAAAATTTTTATCTGGTTGTTTAGAGGTGCAACAGAAAAGCTGTCATCTTGTCATTAATAGGTCACCAGTTTGAATCCTGACAATTCCCTAGCCATCTGTGTCTGTGAGCCAAGGAAGCAAAATTGACTAGGGATTAGCTCTGGGGATGTACACTATCTCTTCCTTGTCAATCAGCAACATTAGGTAATTATGACCTTTGAGATCATGTAGGATTAAAGGTTTTGCTCTGAGCGTGTGATGATGCTTTTTTTATGCAGTAAAGTATATGGTTGTCCTTCATCTTTCCTAGATGGTAGTTCATAATGGAAATGTTGGCTGGGAATTGCAAACTGGCAGGTTACCAAATTGAGGAGAAAATGGCTTGCTAATGAAGATTAGCACATTTCTGATCAGTAGCAGAGTTTATGACCCTAAATTTCTTGCTACTGTATAATTTGCCACCTACAATAACCTCCCCTCACTGTCTAGCTCTATTTTTTAATCTTTCAGTTCAATTTCAATCCAAAAGACAATTTACATTCAGAGCATGGATTCTAAATTCCTTTGTCAGCGAGATTAGAACCTAAATCGGCGGGTTGTATGATGGACACCCTAGGGACAGCTGTTCAAACCAGGGACCAAGCATGCTTTAAGGATACAAGTGTAACAAATCAGACTGATCACAGACTAACAAGCCTTAGGTTAGAATTCATTAGACGTTTTAAGCCGAAAGAAACACGTTCGTTCGAAAGACTTCGTTGACATTGGAAGAATCTTGCCAGTCAGCATTTGCATGAAGGAAGTTTTTCGGCCTTGTGAGAAAACTTGCTATAAAAAGATGACTCAGCACACTGCAGGGTGTCTCAGCAGTTGAACTAGTCATGAGGAGAAATTCAAGCGGGAGTGTTCTGATAACTATAGGTCGCACGTAGGCTGGCAGTGTGTTAACTTAGCATAACATACGTCGGTCCAACCTTTTCTTGGCCACGCCAAAGACAAAGCTGTTATTATCAAGTGCCTTTCAGGGCTCGGTGGTGAACAGAGAGGCCTCTTTCTCCTTGAGAGATACGCAGCTGTTTCTCAGCTGGTCAGTGGTTTCTCTACACAACGCTGATACAATATCCACAAACCCAGAGGACAATTCCGCAACAGACTGTTAGACTCTGTGTATTTAAAATCGCCATTTTGACTTGTACTGCTTTGCTGTACTGAGTGAGGATTTTAATTGTAAAATACGTTAATTTAGCTTTAAAAGCAAGACAGGAAATATCTGCCAGGCCATGTTCCATAGACACAAACAATTAACTGCCAGTTAAGCAGGAAGTCTACAGGAAGTGCTTGTGTTTAGAGAAAACAGAAGAAAGCGAGGGTTGAAAAGTGAAAGCAAGAGAGAGGATGTGAATAAAGATTTGAACATTATCTCCAGCGAATCTATGAAAACTGCATATCACAAGATGTGTGTATATTGCAGGAAATGTCTGGTTATTTAAAGTCTGACTGGGAAAGTTCAAATATTTAGTTTTATTATGATGTACTATGTCAAGATTGTTATGATTTCACATATTTGAGTTTCTGAGAGCCAAGAAATCTCTAAACAAAAGTGGATTAGAAACATTAAGGTGTTTATCACATGGCGTACTCAGACACAATGCTATACAATGCTATGACACAATGCTTACAGCTTGTCAATCAAGTACCGCCTTTTAATTTTCCTGTTATTTTACTAATTATGTATGTAATTAAATACACACCATAAATATCTTTTCTATAATTATTGTTTTATTATAAGGAATAAAACCCAACAGGGGTTGCTGTTTTAGGAAAATAATGAACAACAGCATGGATTTTTTGAAGCAGCACATCAAGTGTTTTATTTCTCCCATCTGTTAAACAAACACCACGTTATATATTTCTATGATTTTCCAGTTATATCTAATGTTCTGAAACATCCCCAATACAAGGTACAGTAGCTTCTGTTACTGTATATCAGTTGTAACACCTATTATTCTATGTTTTTCCTCCTTGTTGGAGTAATCAACAAAACAACAAACATAAAAATACAGCTTGTGGTGATCATTTGTGTCCATGGAGTTTGCATTATCTTTCAAACTGCCCATAGTGTGAGTGTGTATGTGTGTGTGAGAGCCTAATTAGATGGTAGTTCATAATGGAAACGTTGGCTGGGAATTGCAAACCGGCAAGTTACCAAATTGAGGAGAAAGTGGCTTGCTAATGAAGATTAGCACATTTCTGATCAGTAGCAGAGTTTATGACCCTAAATTTCTTTAGTTATATAAGTATAAAAACCCTATTTTTTAATCTTTCAATTCAATTTCAATCCAAAAGACAATTTACATTCAGAGCATGACCATGGTCATGGCACATCCAGCTTTGTGCCCTAAGTCTCCTGGGAAAGGCTCCAGGCCTCCCAGGACCCTGTACAGGACAGGCAGTATGAGTAAGTGAGTGAGTAATATTTATTCGAATGTATGGACATTGGTTGCTCAGCTGTATGCTTCTTGTCTTCCATGTGGAAGAACCAGATTTGCATCCCAGCTGATCCCACAAACTCAGCCACTGTGTTTGCAGGCCACTCTTAGTGCCAGTCTCAAGTACAGAAACAATGGAAGGATGGGTGTAATGAGGTGTAAAACCTATGCCAAACCAAATGTTAGGATCATAAAGCAGCTGAAAGAATACCAGTATTGAGCCGTTAAAAAATAATGAAAAAAAAAGGAAACTTAAAAAAAATTAACTTTTCTACTGAAAGCTATTTTTGTTCATGCATACCACTGAACAATATGCACCATGTTTAATACAAATACCAAGATTTCTTATGATTTTTATGCATTGTATGAATTTTGTCCAAGACAAACAACTAAACCTGCTTGTTAAATGTTTATATCTATCAAACTGTTCTCTGACCTAAAGTTCTATAAGGCCTCAGTCTCAGACCAGACTCTCAAACCAATCATTATGACTTGTATCTAATTGTGAAAAAAAAAGTTATAAAAAGCAGCCTCCAACCTAAAACTCAACGGACGAAGGAGTAGCTGTTCATTATGCTGAATGTAAATTAAATCTATTTTTATTCCATGTGTTTTAAGAGGTACCTTTTCATATAACAGTTAAAACACAGGCAGCATCTCAACTATAAAAAGATATAGTTGGCACGCAGCGCTAGTTCAGAAGAAAATGAAAAACAGATCTGCTAGACAATACATGAAGTAAACTAACATTACCATGGCCATTGTGGAAATACATCAGCAGGCAGTCACTGCTAACAAATATTTAGCATCGCAGCTAAATATATGTAAGTTGTTGTTGACTGACAGTTATGACAGCTGCACAGGGGTAGGCTAATGCTAAAGAATGCACATCAACTCCACTGATGTGGTCTATTGAACCTGGTCATTCAGTACATTCAGGTCATCAGCTGACTTCATTTTATTGCCACATGATGTTGTGGAGCCTAGATCATAATAATTCATAACACTGTCTCCACAGGCATTTACAGTGAGCACTATGCGTGATGGGTGTACTTTATGTGCTTCTCTTCTTACCCTGATGTGCCCATAGCTTTGGAACAGGGTCAATCTGACCACATTTCCATTGCTAGAACAGTCTTTATGCTCCCTAGCAAACTGAAGCCTTTTTTTCTGATTAGCCTCACTAATAAGGATTTAGTCCCAATCCTTTGAGTTCTCATCACGTTGTGAGTATATGGAAATGCTTCTTTCACTATTAAACATAGCTATGGTGTTTAGTGTTGATTTCTTTTATAATTACGTTATTTGTTATTATTTGTTATTTTTCACATATCCTCTACAAATTTTCACATAGAAAGCTGGGTCCTGGGGCAGACAGGGTTAAGATCCTTGCTCAACAGCTTAACAGTAGAAACCTGGCAGTGCTGGGACATGAACCCCCGACAAACTGATCAGTAACCCACAGCCTTAACAGATTAAGCCACACCATGCCCACTTAAAGACCAAGAATTGAAGTGATCTCCATTTATGATTTTTTTTTTCATCATAAACTACATTTGTTTCACAAAGTTGACAGTTCGGCACCATCCTTCCAGGGTTTGTGTGACTTAATGCTTTAGGTTCTAATCAAACTGCAATACAGAGCATTGTGTAAGCAAGAAATATAATCCACCTGAGGTATTCTTTTCAAGGGGAACTGTCTAGAATAACATGAATAGGTATCTTGAACAGAATAATGTGAACCATTGATTATTAGGGTATGCCCTACACCTACACCTAATTTAAAAGACAAATATGTGTGGAATGCTGGAAACAATCTGCCATACATTGTATTGTTATATTATTTACTTACTCATTTGTTCTCTATACAGCTAATCCTGTACAAAGTCACAGAAGGCCTAGAGCCTATCCAGAGCGGCACTATAGATGGGGTGCCAGTCCATCACAGGGCACATCATGCACACTCATTCACACAACACCAGCAAGTTGAAAACACCAGTTAGCCTAATCTGCATGTCTTTGGACTGTGAGAAGATACTGGAGTACCCAGAGATAACCCATGTGCCTGGGGAAAACATACAAACTCCATGCACAGAGAATCAAGAAGGGACCTTAAGCCCCTTCAACCCTGGCGGTGCAATGGCCAAACCATTAATCACAATGTGGCTAAATATTATTGATTCTTTTCTTCCGTTCTTTGGAGGAAATACTGTACATCATGTTATCATATCAAAGGCTTGTCAAGAAGCACATACACAGTCCTTAGAACCACAAAGAAGTATGAAAGTATGAGTCAAATTCAATCATGTCATGTTTCCAAAAAAAATTCTTTAAATCTTTTTCTGTAGTATTTTTAATAATGAGGTGGGAGTGCTACATTAGGCCGCATGGTGGCTTAGTGGTTAGCATGATCGCCATACACCTCCAGGGTTTGATTCCTGCCTTTGTGTGCATGGAGTTTGCATGTTCTCCCCAAGCTTGATAGGCTTCCTCCGATTACTCCGGTTTCCTCCCACAGTCCAAAGACATGCAGATTGAATGAGCATGTGCGTGCTCTGTGATTTACTGGCACCCTGTCCACTGCCGTGTGCCCCAAGTGTCCTGGGATAGGCTCCAGATACTCCACGACACTGATGATACAGGATAAAATGGTATAGATGATGAGTGAGTGAGTCCTATATTAATTGGGTAGTACAGAATAGAAGATGTACTCAGTGAATCTGAAACAAACTAAAGCTGGTAAACCATCACAATCATTGCCAGGAAACTGATTAAGGAAACATGATTGTGAGGAAGTTAGAAAACCGCAAACATTTATCAATGAAGTAATTAGAAAGCTGAGAAAATAACTAACCAGCTGGCAAACATGGTCTACCAGTTTGACCAGCTTATTGTTTGTTTTTTTCGCAGCAGGTACCTGGCAAGACAAAGCAAATTTTTTCAGCACAATCAGTCAACAGACTGTATAGCCATTCATTTTAATGCTGGATAAACCGTTAACAATATCACAGTGGTTTGTATGAGGGAATTCATAACAAAACTAGCTACTTTGTTGTTTGATAGCTAGATTATTTGTTATGACAACCTTATTAAGTCAAGGGCATGTCCGCCTGTCGAGTTGGAATGCAGTACCTTTGCAATGAGGTGTGCAAGAAGAACCAGTTCATTCTGATTGCCTTCCCTTGTTTGCTGCCAGTCCTCTTCTTTATGTTCGTGTCACATTTTCTGAAATGAAACCAATAACAAGTGTACACCCATCGATGTGTGATAAATGCTCTTACACCCTTTAAAACTAGTATATTGTTCTCTCTCTCTCTCTCTCTCTCTCTCTCTCTCTCTCTCAATACCATTAGTGTATTAGTTTTATTTATATGTTATTTACTGTATATGTAATGAATGTCTATTTTTAGGATCCATGTGTCTTTCTGTGTCTTTCATTGTGTAGCTCACAGTAAGCGTGTGAGTTGGCTGTTGGGCTGCGATGGTGACGTGCAAGTCATCGTCATTGGAGAGATGGATGAATTCAAGTCCTCCAAGATTCTCCGAGCAGGGCTTGGCGAGAGAAAAGCTGCTAGTCTTCGTAACAATTCCCAGTATGGACAAATTCCTTTTTGTTTAAGTGTGATACAGTCTGTACTCATGAATTGCTCTTCATAAAGTATAATCTAATAAAGAAAATAAGTAATATTGTCAGAATGAAACATTTTGGCAATCAAATTTGAACTTACTTAATTCTGGTGTGTATAAAGATCATTTGGAAGCACCGGTTAACTTGATTATTATACCAAAACCGATTTGGTGCCTAAACCGACATTTACAGAAAACATCAAGCCCAGTACAGTGAGACTGTTAGTCGCAGTAAAAATGTGAATGGTGCAAAGATTTTAAAGAAGACCAGATGTGTGAGATTGACGATTCCAGCTGAGGTGGCTCGGAGCCCACTGCAGTCTTTCCCATGAACATTCAGTGAGTGGAATGCCTGTTCTTTGAAAATTGAAGGATAATTCGTCGCCAACTTGTGAAAAGAAATGCATCTGCCTGGGAACTCTACACAATCATACACAAACACCAGGAACACGGCTGGGAGTTATGGCCTCCATCCTAAACTCGCTCTGAGTCGTTCCTGGGAGGCCAGAGTTTCAGACCTGAGGCAGGCAGTCTGATCATGGCTCCGGCTTACTTACCGGAGAAAACTTTCTACCTTGATAATATCCAAGCACTAGTGGAACACTGGGATAAGTGCATTAGTGTAGCAGGGGATTATATAGAGAAACTTTAACTGTGTACTGTTATTGTGCAGAATCAAAAGTTTGATTTGAACACCCCCCCATATTCATTTTCTAGAGCCTTTCATAGAAACACTGAGGGTAATCTTGTGTGGGACACCATACATATCCCTTTACATACTCAAGGAATCACTGGAAGATCGAATCTCAATGACGCAAGCCAGCAATATGTGGGTGGAATCGCATACTTTCTATCCCCTGTCAATCTCAGAGACAGTAGGCATTGGCGTCTTTTGATTATGTATTATGTATGCAGAAAGGTAAGAAGAGAAAGCTTTTTCTCCAAGGGTTTTTATACCTCAGCATGGGCAGCAGTTCGGAAGAGATTCTGTGTATATCCTAGAGGAAGCACATGTTTTCCTCGTGGTATCACTTCGTCATGTGATAGGCAAGTATTAGCTAATGGGTGGGAACCGGCAAGACTGAAATCAGTGGAACAAATGGTGACGGAAAATTTATTTTGGCAAATAAAAATAGCCTTATAAATTATTGGAGCATTTGTTTTGTTTTGCCGGAAAACTTAATATACATGTCCTAATATACATTATCTACATATACAAGCTATAGATTGCAAATTTGTCATTTCTCCGCTTCTATGTTCCATATGTTCTTCATTTTTTATTTTTTTGCAGCATCCAGGAAGCAAGTTTGAAGAGCAACCTAGTAAGCCGAATGTCCCAAGAACCGGTACGGTCAGGCAGGGAGAATCTTCCACCCGAAACAATGTCCGGAGTCCAGCTTAATTTAACGGTACGTGAAAGACAAATCTGTACCCGGACATGTCATTAACACCAGAATATGTATCAGCAATAAAAAAACATTTAGAAAATCTCTCGAACATAGATAAACAAGTTGTCAAATAGTAGCTCATCTGTCTCAACATCTGCTCAAATCATTCTTTAGTTATATGTGAATCCAATGATAATGTGGATGATGGAAAGAAAGCAAGTGCACATGGGTTTGGTGTTGCTGCATCATTTTTTTTTTCTTTGTGTGGATTTGTTTGTGTCTGTCTTTGGGCCTGGTGTGAGTGTGTGCTTGCATTTAGGTGCTCTGGATTACGTATTTGTGTGTGTGTGTGTGTGTGTGTGTGTAGGTGACCTTCCTGTTGCTGTCATTAATCTGGGACAGAGCCGTGGGGCAGTGAGACAGACTTTCTCCACGGGGAGAGCCATCACTGCTCAACGGCCAAATAAATCACAACCACTGTCTCTCTGTCTTTCCACTCTGTCCTCTCTCTTTTTCTTTTCTCTCTTTCTTTTCCACTATCCCTTTCTTTGTATTCAACAAAACTGTCCACTCCTTGTCAACTGCATCTTTCTTTTCATCACAGCTCACGCCTTCATTTCTTCGGACCTTGCTCTGTATCATTGCGACTCGTTGTCATAGTGTGTGTGTGTGTGCATGTAAGTGTTGTCTTGTTACATGTAGTCTGAGACAAATTCGGTTTTGTGCTGCCAGTTTCGGTTCCACCCCTAGAGAACGGCTGAGGGAGGTCAAAGCACTGCGGCGCTATGATCTGTGCTTGAGGCTGGATGTGAGAGTGATGTGTGTGTGTGTGTCTGTGTAGAAAAAGGAGAGTGCAAGAGAGTGTGGTAAAAAAGAAAAATCTGCAGACCAGGAGGGCGAGGGCGAATTCTCATGCTCGTCCCCTTTTCTTTCACGCTATACTGATGCGAGGGGGAAGAAGAAGGCACATCGTCGTGGGGTTGCCATGGCAACGCTGTGTTCAGCCGGAGCTCAATAAGATGGACGTAGGCAGGTCGCTTTGGCCACTGCGTAATCCTTCAGACTTCTCGCATCTTCCAAATGCAAAAATAATCGGTCTAAACATGCTCTTCAGCCTTTTTTTTTGCTAATTTATAAAACACACACACTGATGTTCCCGTGCATTTCTTTGTTTTTTATGTCTTTTTGATATGTGCAACAACAGGTCATCTAATTAAGCATACTCGAAGTGATACTCTATGTGATCTAAGGTCTTGTGTTTTGACAGGAGAACAGAGAAGAAGTGAGGACACTGCCCCCTCCACAGGTAGGCTTTAGTATTGCACCTTGTATATTTTTTTCTAGGGGTTCTCAACCATTTTTCCACCACTGACATCATTTTACAGGTCCCAAATTATTGCTATCCCCCTAATATTAATAATCTATAGTGACAATGATTCACATTTAAATTTATACTATTTAAACTGTTCATAGTGCATTGCTGTAGTTAAGTACACAAATGACAGTATGACAGAAAAGCTTGTATTGCTTTAGTAAATTTCATGTGCAAAGATCTGTAAGCATTACCACTCTGCTCTCTGGCAGTTAAACTGAAACACGCAAGCCCATATGCTGCTTGCCCATATGCTACTCTTATGTTCATAACAAGAAACCACAACCCGAAAACATGTTTATTTTTATTTTTAATAACTGGCATGATCACCGCCACAAGGCTGCACCCCTGCACACAAGGCAACAGAGACCCCTTGACCGGAGAACCCGAAAGAAAGTTTTTATCTTTTTAATAATTATTATAATATTGCATACACCACCTACATGTACATAGAACTACTTTATAAAGAGCAAATCTCCCGTGTCTTCAGACACATCTCATGGATACCTGTCCAAGGTTAAAAACCTATTTTTTAAAGCTTAATTATTATTTTTTTTTAACCGAAATTTGGCTGCTCTCTGCTTTTCCTTTAGGTACCAGAATGTGACCCAAAGCCTGCATCTCCGGTTGAGAGTGTAAGTACAATGCCTGGTGTGTTATAATATACCCAATAGGAATATATAAAAATGACTTAATTTCTTAAAATGTTTCACATTTTCAAACTCTAAGGCGCTAATCCAGTGAGTACATGGGAAAATTAAAAATTACTCACCTGTATGCATTACCCCTTTACCACTTATACTCTTTAATAACTAACAGTTAAATTAGTATTGGGCACTAAGGTTGAGGGTTCGAAATGTTGCCTTCGGTCTGTGTGTGTGGAGTTTGCAGTGCTTGGGGACTTCCTCTGGGTTTTCTAGGTTGATTTGCATTGCTCATAGTTGGTGATTGGGTATATGTGAGTGTGCATGTGTTTGCTTACGCTCTCTATTGGTTGGAACCGTATCCAGAATATCCCCCATCTTGTGCAGCAAGTTCCCTGGGATAGGTTCCAGTGACTCTACACAGGATAAGTGTAGATGGATGGATGGATGGATGGATGGATGGATAGAGTAGCATTATATGGACATGATTCTATATTAATTATGTAAGGAATAATGCATGACAAAATGTGCTATTAAAAATTCTTTTGGAAAATTTTAGCTGTAAACAAAACAACACACGAGATTCAGGGGCAATTCGGAACAACTTAGAAGCAATTACTAAAGAGACAAACTATTGTTTAAGATGACATAACATTATGTGTTTTCTGGCTGAAAGGGGGTACATGACTGGTTTTGAATGTGGGTTTTGGCAGGCAGCTACTCTCTCCTCAGTACCGCGGACTGCACCGACCTATTTTCACCCATGCTGGTGACTGACAGTTAGTATAATTAATAATTGTTAGAACACCTGTGACATGGACTGATACATATAGTTAAACATCCAGGTGACCTTATGCTCTATTTCACAACTGGTGGAATGCCTCTCATCCAATCAGATTACTCGATTGGAATTAACTGTTGTATAAATAACAATATCTATAAATAACAAAAAAATTTTAACAATTACATGGTTTTCCATGTTAAACCTGTTGTTTAAGTCTGTTTATTAAATTATGTGAAACACCCCTCATACAAATCACTGTGTCTGAACTATTAATATAGAAACAATAATATGATGGAACTAGATTATTAATAGACATTTTTATTTATGCCACAGCTGGTGTGCTGTTATACAAAAAGAAATGTACACCTTCTGCCAAATCAGATTGAAAATTGAAAAACTCTATGGTACAAAGAGTCTTAAATACATTCTTAAATACATACATTGTACTTGCTTATCAAGTACTAATCACTTTTGGATGTGCTCATACACCGCTTTATTACGGTTGCAGTCAGAAGTTTATTTACGCTCATCATGAATATGAATGTTATGGCAATATTGGACTTTCCAATATTTCTTTGAACTGGTCTTTTTTGTGGATGAATGATTGCACAGCATGAAATCTATCTTTGATAGAATAAATCTCCAAGAATTTGGTGCATAAGTTGCCATTTATTTTGGGTTTTCTGATCAACACAGGGAAAATATTATACAGTACATACACCCATGTGGATTATTAATTCAATGGTGCTGAAAGTCCCGAAATGTCTTTTCATCTTCTCTTCCTGTTGGTGATAATGGCCATAATGTACAACATAAAGTACATTGGTAAAGTCCAAGGAACGCCGATTCCAAGACCAATTTAACAATTGTATCTAAGTACAGGTTATTAAGTTACAGGATGTAGCTTCTTTGTCAAGATATGGAAGTCCCAAACTGTCACCCTCAGCTAAGAGAAAATTAGTTGGAATGGTCAGGAACAACCCATGAACCACAAAAGCAAAGACTGGACATGAACTGGAAGCTGGTGGAACACCAGTCTCACTGACTGGAACACTGTATCAGCTGTTGAACATGGTGGTGGTAGCATCATGCTTTGGGGCTGTTTTACTGCCAGTGGAGCTGGTACATTGTACGCAAAGTGGATGGAAGAATAAAACAAAAAAGTTTTTTCATAATCTCAAAACAACAGTTAGATATATGAAACTTGTGTATAATTAAATGCTCCAACAGGACAATAACTCCAAAGACACATTAAAATGGTTTGTGGAATGCATAAAGCAGGCTTACGCAGATGTTTTGGAGCCCTAGCTATATTGAACATTTGTGAACTGCACTTAAACATCAGGACAGTGTCAGGAAACCAACCATTAATTGAACACCATCTACTACTAAGAAGAGTGATCAAATATCCAGATGAAAGATGTATTTTCATACATGTATAATCATTCTGCCCTCAATATTGCCATGACATTTATGTTTAAAGAGTGTATGTAAACTTATCGCCGTGGTACTAATTAAAGAGCTAGCTGATGCAAAGTTAACTTCAGTAACTGCAATATGCTGTAAATGCTTTTTATCCTGTATTACTATAAACATGAAATAATTTACAGAGGAAGAAGAGGTCAACACACCCCACACTTACTATTCCTTCTGAATTCTCTTTGAACATTTATATGTGGCAGTATGATCCAATGGGCTAATTGGCCTACAGTGACACTCCAGTGTCTAGGTCACATTTAATTCATGTCTGCGTCATGTTTATACTGTATATGAATATTTACTGATCACAGTCAGAAATAGATAGCACAAATAAGTTCATCATAGTCTGTCAGATACATTTTCAAAATTTCACAGACTGATCATTTGATCAAGGATTAAAGTGTTAATGTGACCGTCACTAGGATTTTATCTTGAACAAAATTATTAACTTAAGCATATAATAACT
>JAOVVA010000021.1:12601650-12612572 GCA_028565275.1 Leiocassis micropogon
GTTATTCAGAATAGTTATTCATTACATTTCTTTAACCAAAACAGATCAAAGAGTCAGTAAAAAAATCAGTGGTTTGCTCCGGTAGCCTCCTGCCCTAAACATTGCCTTACTGAGCTCCAAAAAAAAACCTTCTGCT
This sequence comes from Leiocassis micropogon, assembly GCA_028565275.1. Taxonomy (NCBI): domain Eukaryota; kingdom Metazoa; phylum Chordata; class Actinopteri; order Siluriformes; family Bagridae; genus Leiocassis; species Leiocassis micropogon. The sequence goes on from JAOVVA010000021.1 coordinate 12,601,787, forward strand.
GTATATAACTCCATAATAATTTGTTTAATCCAAACCAAATTGATTGTTTAATTGCCTTGTGCATTTTGTGCTCCTATTTATGTGGTTCTTCATTATTTTTGATGTAAATCTTAACTTCACAATTAAACCTGTGGTTTGGGGAGGACATCATTGTTTTGAAATTTTTCCAGAAAGTTCCACAGTGCATCTGGCTTAGATCAATCATGAACTCAAGTGAAGTAGCTGAACTTAAGGTAACATACAGTAGATGTTCAGAAGTTGACTAAAGAGTTTTACCATTTTTCATTTGTTCTAATTTCTGAATGGCTTGTTTTTTTATGCAGTGCTTCCAGGAAGATAGCTTTAGGATTCATATTTGACTTTAGGTCACACCCACTTCTGGTTCAAGTCTAAATAAGATACAGATATTTAGAGCACTAAACAGGTACTGATGCAGATGTCTAGAGTGGCGTTGGCTTACAATCCTAATTAGTAGTTTATAGTTTTCGTTCCATTAGAAATATTATATGACTCTGAGAGTACTGAATTTGCCACATATAGCAATGGGAAAATTCGTATTTTTTTTTTTATAGTAGTTCAATAAAATTTTATTTTATTTATCAAGCACTTTAAACAATGGTCATTGTCCCAAAGCAGCCTTAAAGAATCAAATCAGGGAAATAAATATGAAATGTGTGAGAAAATATGTTGTTTAAATCAGAATTGTCAAATTGTCGCTATACTGGTTAGATGGTTTTATATCCAACCAAGCATCAGAATGGGGAGGAAAGGAGATTTAAGTGACTTTGAACGTGGCATGATTGTTGGTGCCAGACAAACTTGTCTGAGTATTTCGAAACTGCTGATCTGCTGGGATTTTCACACACAACCATCCCTAGGGTTTACAGAGAATGGCTTGAAAAGAGATAATATCCAGTGAGTGCAGTTCTCTGGGTGAAAATGCTTTGTTGATGCTAGAGGTCAGAGGAGAATTGCCAGACTGGTTTGAGCTAATAAAAAGTAACTTAAATAACATCATGTTACAACCGAGGTATGCCGAAGAGCATCTCTGAACATACAACATGTTGAACCTTGAAGCAGATGGGCTTCAGCATCAGAAGACCTCACTGGGTGCCACTGCTTTTAGCTAAGAACAGGAAACTGTGGCAACAATTTACATGGGCTCAGGAAAATTGGACAAAAATAGATTGGGGAAAAAAAACATTGGACTGGGCTGATGAGTCTCAGTTTCATGTCGATATGGATCAAAACCTCAAAGAAAGTTATTTCCAGCAACTTTTCGGATCAAAGCCACAAAGAATTAAGACAGTTCTGAATGCAAAAAGGGTCTAACCAAGCACTAGCAAGGTATACCTAATGAAGTGGCCTGTGAGTGTATATATAAGCCTGGGTCTGTAAATAAAAAGATAAATACACTGGCTGATTAATTACAGACCATCTGCTCCAGACTGCTGGCCTTACATCAACTCTCTTAGTGTTTCCTGTGTGGAAAGTCCCTGAGCGTCATAGCAAACACTGCTTTTGGCCATGGTTTCTGTCTCTGTCTGTCTCTAAACGGTTCTGTCGGTATATCTGTCTCTGTCTGTCTTTCTCAGGTGCTGTAGGTCTGTCTTTGGCTCAATCTGTTTTCTTCATTTTGTTGTCCGTCTCTCTTTCTCATGCTTTGTAAATATAATCTGTCGCACATTCTGGCTCTTTAGGTAAGTTTTGCTCTGTAGCTGTCTTACTCTCAGGCATTTTGGGTTCTCTCTCTCTCTCTCTCTCTCTCTTTCTTTTCTCTTTTCTCTGTCTCTCTCTCTCAGTATCTATAGGCATGTCTCTGTGGCCAGCTCTGTTCCAGGCTGTGTAGAGCAGGCTGCATTGCTGCATGTCTGTGGTCTTTCCTGGCTCTTCTCTCTGATGCCTGCGAGGGCTGAGGAGGTCACAACACCAGCTGTCCTCTGGCACTTCTCCTCAGATCTGTCCTCTCACACCTGTCTCTGTCCTTACTCCAGCTCTGCACCCTAAATCTCCCTTAGACTTTTGCATTTGTGCAAAACATCAAGACGGTACACTTCTACACTTTTAAAAAGCATCTTTGTGCAGGCACCTGTTATATTCGGGAGGTTATGTGTAGCATATATTTGAAGCGTGTTGTGGGAACAGGACAATAACACTCGCATGGGCGCAGTGTGAGGAAAGGAAAGGGAAAGGGAAAGAGCTGGGCCCTCGGGTTTCCCCGGAGCAGATGGTTGATAAAGTTGATGCGGGAATTAAAGTGTCAGAGACGGAGGACGTGTCAGTCGCAGATGGATGGAATCGTGCAATCGTCTCCGGAGGCGAGGGCAGGGGCAGCAGCCTTTTTTCTCAGTGCCATGCATACACACACATGCACACGCACATGCGCACACATACACACACACGCACACACAAACACACTCACGCACACCCACACAGCTCCATGTTCATGGGGCTCTAAGCAGAGCTATTTCTTGTCCCCCATGGTGTCATTGAATATGTTTACGCCTCAGACCCAATGAGGACCCACATGTTTCATGATTGTTTTTGTACTCCTTGTGACTGATTTACCACTGCATTTAAAACTCTAAACGTTAATAAGCAGCAAAAACCAAAAGGGAGAGTAGGAGTAATAGAAGAGTATGTAATAAAAAAATATCTTAAATTACACACATTGCAGTGTATTCTTTAAAATATTCCCTTAAGCATCCTTTGCTTCCTAAAGTGATTTTACTTGGAAACTCTCAATACACTAAATTAAAACTAAAATCCCAACATCTTGTAGCACACACCAGTAATCTGTAACATTACAAAAACATTATGCCTAGTATTGTTTACGTTCTCCTTGTGTCTTCTGGGCAGCTTTAGCCCCGCGAGGGCATGACTCCACAAGTCCATTAGTGATGTGTTGTGGTATCTAGCACCATGACTGTAGCAGTGGATCCATTGGGTGCTGGGAGATTTGGGAGATCTCTGTGGATCAAACTTGTTTGAGATCTTGGGATTTTGAAAGGCCAGGTCAGGGGCCTTGGGTTGTTTGCCTGATTAACCCTGTGTGCAGCAGGCTGTGGAGCAGTTGGTGTTCTGGTGCCTTTCTATCATGACCAGCATTAACTTTTTTTTCAGAAATGCTCCATTGGCATTTCAGTAGAATTAGACCAAAAAGTCTGGTCTTTGATCCCCACAGCAATAAATGAGCCTTGGGTACCAATGATCCCATCACCAGTTTACTAGTATGTGACTGATAATATGATAAGGTGTAAATGTTATGGCTGATCTACTTATGTGCAAAACTGGTGGTCTCACTATAATGAAAAAAAAATCACTTTATTCAACTCACTTTCAAAGGAAGTCTATGATCAGGAGTTTACTCAGCAATGAAAGACTTACATATAAAATATATTTTTGTAGAAACCTTTCCAGATTGCAGTAAATAGCACTGTAAGTTTAACACCATAATTTTGTCTTTTCTAAGATAAGGCCGATTTTGGTAGAGAAAGAACTTGTCATTCTTACAAGTTAAGACTCATAAGCCTGGAAGTAGTTGAGTTCTTGTCTGATTGCACAAGGATATGATAAAATCTTCAGGCTGAAATAAGTGCTTGGTGTACTGCAGTGTAAGATCAAGTGTAAAGTTAGATAGATCTAACTTAACAGCTTTAGTAAGACTTTTCTCTTTATCTTATGTCTTTATCATTTTAAATGTACTTTTAGTAAAGTACAGTGGTGGTAGGTGTGAATGCACTTACGGTATATTAAACATGTACTGCTTGTTCAGTCTGACTATATTTTATATATCAGGTTCATGATAATCACAGACAGGTTACAGATCCAGGGAAAATAGTAATGTTAATAGAAATTAGGTTAATAAAACACTATTGTTACCATGTGACACTACTCTGTTTTTTTCTCCTTCTCCATATGTCCATTGGTGGTGCTGTTGCGCTTAATTCCAAATAATCTATCCTAAGACATTTAACAGGAAATCATTTGACATGGATGCTAAAAGGAAAAACCTTCAATGAAACATTAACCCCTTCGATTCAACCATTAATACAGTGCGGATGCAGGAGTTCAGTTTCTTTCACCTGTAGTCCAGTCCCTACTCTAACAGGGTTTATTTACTTACTTCATGCAGCAAGGCATGTATATGGAGAGGTTTGCTTTGGCCTACGTGGTGACATCATAGTCTATAAATATATAAAAGAAAAAGAGCAAAGTGGGGCTGAGATGACAAGTTAGTGTGAAAATGGCAGCAAGAAATAGGAAAAAATATATAATACTGTGCTGATTTAAAAGTGACATTCGTTCTTGTTTTTTCAATACATAACTGGTTGTTATGTTCGTGAGGCTAGTAAACAAAAAAAATAATTTTTTAATATGCCAGAAATTTATTAGTTAACAACATTTTTTTTGTCTGGTATAAAGTATCTGTGGTAACCAGAGTGGTAACTGAGTACATTTATTTTATTACTGTACTTAAGTACATATTTCATGTGTCTGTACTTTATGTGAGTAGTTTTATTAGAAGATTTTTTTTTACATTTACTCAATTTAAATGTACAGCAAATATCTGTACTTTTACTTAGTTACATTTCCGCCTGATAGAGTGAGTGAGGGAGAGAGAGAGAAATTTTTACTATAAAAAGGATCCTGTGAGCTAATACAAGCCTTGAACTTTTAATACTTAATTAAATTTGAAGGTGAGTATTTCTGTGCTTTAACTCAGGTGACATACAAAAGTGCAAACATAATGTAGGCCAGGGCATCAACCATACAGAAAAAAACCATTGGACTGAAGGGGTTAACCTTCATTTAATGTTTATTCTTAAAAGACATTAGAGACTTTAGAGAGACATTATCTAAATGATATAAGACATTTACAACACCCATCCCTGTTTCCTACATGTTTTTTTCTTCTTCTTTCATTTGGTTCGTTATTTCTGAACTGTATCTGAGCAGCTAAACTTACTGTATGATCTTCACTGTCTCCTCAGGTTGAAGAGATAGAAGAGGAAGATGATACAGACAGCCCTGTGGATGGCACACTTTCTCTGTCCTCCATTTCCTACCGACCCCACCTGACGTCAACCAGCGCCCTGCACAGCCTCACGCCTCAGGAAACGCCACAGAAAACCGCACCGCTGTCAATCACAAGCACGCTACGCTCAGTCGAAGCGAGCGAGCCTCGTATTAGCAGAGGTGAGGACGTTTCTGTATTCTGCAAACGATTTAAACTTCCAATGTTTGAAAATAGGTGCTAGTTTCAAACGCAGCAGGCTATGTCTCCTTTACTGTGGCTGATATAAAAGGGATGAAAGAAAGAGTGAGAAAGAAAGACACAGTGTGAAAGATAATTTAAATGTTTCTAGCTAGCTTAGCACAATGGGTGGTGGTAGCAGATATCTGTATCTGTATCAGTTTAATGAATCAAGTCCTCAGTTTTAGAATTAATGCCAGCCAGTCACCTAAATGAAGTACTGCAGTAATATTATCCAGTTAGCTCAGTTAGCTAACATGAACAGTAAGCCTTAAACAACTTCAAGCTAGCTAACCTGAGGTAAATTGTTGTAACAACTGTTAAGAAATGGCAGCCATTACAATTCTCTATTTGTTTTCTGTGCTTTTTTAATGAATAAAATATTATTTGGGTTTAAAATGAATTGTAATAATTATGAAGTGATATGCAGAGTAAATATTTGACTTTGTAAATGCAAGCCACTAGCGAAATAGCTAACAACCGGTAATCCACAGTGGTGACACCAAAGTGGCTATCTTTAAAAGCTGCATTTTATCGAAGTAGAATGCTTGTTTTGTAAATTTTTTAAACTGATGGATCACACTCTTGAAACATGTGTGCCATTTTTGCTAGCACAGAATTCTAGCATATAGTATTCACTCACTCATTGTCTATACAGATTTATACCTGTATACAGGGTCACAGGGGGCCTGGAGGCTATCCCAGGAGACTTAGGGCACAAGCAGGTACACACTGGCAAGGGTTCTCTTTCACACACTACGGGCGATTTCGGAACACCAATTAGCCTTATCTGTATGTCTTTGGACTGTGGGAGGAAACCCTCTAGGAAACCCTCTAAGCATGGGGAGAACACGCAAACTCCACGCACACAAACCTGGAGGTGGGAATCGAACCCAGACCCTTGAGGTGCAAAGCAACAGTGCTATCCACTATGCCACTGTGCTGCCAGCAAACAGCGTTCTCCTGTTTAATTTAAGCAGCTTGTTTATTCCTCTTCACCTTATTTGACATTACCTTCATAGTGCAGTCTTGCTGTTTGGTTAACCTCGTCTCACTTTACACAGACCGTTTCAGACTGGTGGAATCTTTATGACCTTGCCCAGACCACGGTTGTAAAAGCAAGACTGTACTTTTTTTTTTCTTTTTCTTCTTCTTCTTCCCCTGAAAGCCTAGTCTCTTTTACAGGTCATAGGCTAACAATATTGAGAACAGCCTGTCTGTATTTTCTCTGGTGTAGTTGCTTGTTATTTTTGTAGAATTTATTTTTGTGTTATATATTTGTATTTAAGCTTCCTACATTCCCATGCTACACCATGTTTTAGGAAAAGCCTTAAGGTTTACGTCTATTTCTGTGCTTCAATACATAATGAAAGAAAAAAAAAGATGACAGCCAGGTTAGACCACTCAGAAAGCTGAACCAGCACCATCCAGTGTGTGTTATTATACATTACAATTCATTATTGGTATTTCTTTAAACTCCCCCTCCTGGACATATCGATACACTGCATCTACAATGTATTCACACACACACCTGGCCCAGGTACAGCAAACAAACACTTTATCCTTTGACTTTTTTTCTTTTTTTTTGGAATCACAGCTTTATTGTGTGGGATTGTGCTTTATAAGATGTATAGAAGCAAAACAGCTGTTTCATAACTTAATGGTCATCGAAAACAGAATATTATTGCTATCATATAGATAGATAGATAGATATTTTATTGATCCTGAAGGAAATTCCAGAAGTGATACGTACTGTATAGGGTGTATATGTGTATATGGGTATTTTCAGTATGTGTGAGATCTATGAAGCCGACTAGCTAAGAGTTTGGCTGAGAGTGAGTGAATGTGTGTGTGTTTCCTCGCGTCTGTTCCTGTGGGTGCACGTGTGCGTGCGAGCGTAACAGCCTCCCGCAGCTGCTGCCTCAATCTCCATGAGCGCATGCATGCGTATGTGGAAGTGCATGTGCATGTGTGTGTGTGTGAGAGAGAGAGTGAATGCGTGCGAGTTACGTCTCCTCTCTTCACCTTCAGAGGGAAGGACACACATTCCTGTACTGCTTCCCGACTCTGGCCCTGGGCGACGCTCGGCCGTAGCTGATAAGTGACAGGGCCCCCAGCCTCGGCTCTGTTCAAAGCTCCTCATCACATATACACACACACTCAAACACAGTCCTCCTGGCAGCCGTGACCCCCCCGCGGCCTGGCTCAGCGCATAGACGTGCCGCTCCGGAATTCTGCCCTCTGCCCCATTTCTAGCCCGCCCCCTCCCTCTGGGGCGGGGGTATTTAAAGAGATAGCTGTTTTTTGTCTTTTTACACAGACTTTATAAAAAAAGGAGGTTGATACATTCAGGACTGTATGCTTCAGGACTTCTTTGAGGTGAGAAGACACATGTATTAGTATCTTTGCCAATATTACTCGACATCTGGGTTTCAGTGTAAGATTTTCATTAATTCATTTATTCTATTATCTATGCCCACCGATTTGTCCTGGTAAGGCTTGTGTTGTACCTAAAACCCATCCCCAGAACACTGGTTGTGAGGTGGGAATACACCCTAATACATTCATTGCATGGCACCAAGGACACACTTTCACAAACTTATTCACACAGTTGACCCACTGGCAGGTTTGAGGAAACTGGAGAACACAGAGGAAACTCAACGACAGCATGAGAACTCAAACTGTTGTTCCATTGTGTCATCCCAGATGATTATAATGTGTTATCTAGATGTGTCCAATTGTGCAACAAATTCCCCTTCTGTTTATAAGTTATTGAAGATAAAAAAAATTAAATGATCATTTACATGGGGTGTCAAAGTCAAATCGGGACTTAATGAAATTTCTTCATGAAGGTGAAAAAACTGATTGACATTGATAGAAGACTTCAAGCACAGTACAGTGATGAGACCCTTAGCCATTGTGAAACAATTGAATGGTCCAAACGTTTTAAAGAAGACATTCAGCGGGTGAAATTGATCCTTGAAATCAAGATATCTTGTCACCAACTCACTTAAGAGACGTATCTGTCTGTGGAAACTGTACACACAATCAATCACCAACACCACTTGCACATTACGGGAACTCGGCTGGGAGTTATTGCCACATCCACTGTACAGTCCCGACCTCGCTCCAAGCCATTTCCACATGTTTGGGCCATTAAAGGAATTCCTCGGAGGCCAATATTTTAGCCATGAAGCAGGCTCTGCCATACTAAGAAAACCTCTCACATTGATGGTATCCAAGCACTAATGAAATGCTGGGATATAAAGTGAGTTTTTACACTCATAACACTCAAAATTCTGTTATTCTCATGATCGAAAGTCCTGGTTTGACTTCGTAGCTTAAAAGGAAAATTTATTTGAATTCCCTTCAAATATATTTGCGTATTTTTGGACACAATGCGAATGTTCAATGAACCTTACTTGCATTTTTAATTCAAGCTGTTTAAATGTATAAAAACACTTCCATCACTGTCATCCCAATGTGTGATAAGTAATCCACAAAAAAGCTTAAAGCTTTAAGAAGAATCTAACTCATGGTTAATACAGACCGTACCAGCTCCACTGTTAAGAAAAAATAGTACTCAACTAGCTAGCTATGCTAAACAAACATTATCCAATATGTAAATTAGCAATGAATAATTCACTCATTTTATGTGTAAAGTGTGCAGCGCTCACTTCTGTTCAGTTCTGATGAGAAACAGCATTAGCTCAGTATATACTGTATCGCTTTTTATTAGTTAAAACAAATTTAATTACGTTTCATACTAGTTTCCTAAGCAGATTAGCAAAGCACGCTAACAGCACTAGCTTTGTACACTAGCAATCTCTTAAGCTCTATCTTTATAAATAAAAGAAAGGCTTTCTCTGTACAATGATCAGATCTCACTCTTTTAATTATATCTTTACCTTTCATACACGGGAGGACATCTGTCTGTCTCTGTGTTTGTCTCTGTCTGTTCAGCCAGATATTGTCATAGTATCACACAAAACTTTCTAGACCAAATTTAACTAACTTTTGCTGTACTTAGATATCTGCCTGAAGCTAAAACTGCATCATAAGTGAAATCAAAATCTTCAGTAAAAGCGTTGTTATAAACGATTATGTGCCAGATTTAATAATTTACTTTTTTTGCTACTAATAAGCTACTTGCTCAATAAATATTAATTAGAAAAGCTAAACTGCATATTTTTACTGGAATTACTTAATATTTTCACTGTTGAAATAACAGCGCTGAAGTGGTATACAAGTGAATTATAACGTGTTGGAGTCGTTTTAAGACAAAACGTAATCTTTATTCGATCTACTTTTTCGATTTCTAATCTGTGAATCACTCTCTGATTACTGAATAGGGAGTGTATTTGGCTGACGATGAAAGAAGTACAACTTAGTGTAAACAAGGCGTAAGATACTCAACCTTACAAAAGTTTTCCTTTGTATTTATAAGTTAGGCAGAAAGTTCTGCTGTACAGAAAGACAGGCAAACATGTACTGTATGTGCGCTTTAACCTGAAATAATAATATCACTAATTACATTAAAGCTAATCAGCTTATTTTTAGCTTAAACTATTTCTAAAAACTCTTTTCCTATCATAAACCGGTATGTCAGCTATAAACTTTAAAATCTTCTCCATACCGTTGTAATGGTTATAAACTTTTCTCCCATTTTGCATTTTAAACAGTAAATGTTAACTATTCACAGGTAGGAATTAAGGTTGTGAGCTGGAAGCTGAAGAATTGTTGCACCTAATGTGCCAGAGAACTGTTCAAGCCAGTCGTTTATATCCTTACTAATTTGCATAAATGCAAATGAGCTTTAGCCTATGACTCTAAATTGTGAAAATTTATTTTGGATCAATTTAACAAAACAAGACTCGAACAAAAGGACAATTCACGACCTTCCAAACACTAGGAGGGACAGGTGACCACTGTCCTATGCCAAATCTACAGCGCACACACACACACACACACACACATAGTGATTATTAAACACATACACACACTGATTATTAACAGCAGGTGAGGAAAGCTGCAGGTTTGCTGCATGATGATCAGGTGTTTTTATGCTTTGAGTGAATGCTTAAGACGGTGGGTGGAGGTTGTATATGTGTGTGTGTGTGTGTGTGTGTGTGTGGAGCCTCCCAGATCTCAGGCTCAGGTTCCACAGCTTCTCCCATATCAGTTCGTCCCGGGTGGGAGGAAGCGCAGCGGTTATGGGAGGATGAAGAACGCCACGCCAGGGCAAGTAGCATGCCGCTTTTTATGCTGGTGTCAGCTAACAGGAGGGAGTGGCGCACAGGACGCTAACGTGTTCGAACACACAAACGCACGCACACATATGGGATGTGTTTGCAAGGCTCAGCACAGGCTATTAGTGGGGCGTGGAGAACGTGGCGGATCAGCCAGCTTTGGACGCCGTGTGATCGTGTGAGTGTGTGTGTGTGAGTGTGTGTGTGTAGCGTGTCCGCCGAGGTCGTTGGAGTCTGTCCAGGGTTTCCGTGGAGACCGCACAACACACAGAGACAATCA
>JAOVVA010000021.1:12612672-12636605 GCA_028565275.1 Leiocassis micropogon
GGGGCGGGGGTGGGGGGGTGAGAGGAAGGCAAGGGGGAAAAAAAAGAGGAGAGGAAGAGGAGGAGAAGACAACAAACACGGCAGGGCAGTCAAGGCGCATTCTTTTAGAGGCGGTCCACGGGTCTTAAGTTCATGGAAATGGCAACGTATTTTTACTCACCCCGGGAAAAAAAAAAAAACAGAGTGTACATGACAAAAGTCATTTGTTTTTTATTAAGTTGCAAGTCAGCTCACGTTAAGTGAAAGAAAAAAAACAGATTTATTTTCTTGCTTTTTTCCGTTACAACCACCGATTTAGAGTATTCCCATCTTTGTGACTAGTTTAACTCCTTTAAACAGCTTGTAACGTTGTAATGCAACGTGTCCGTAGTTAAAACTAAAGTAGGTGTGGCCTAAATCGTAAGGTTTTTGGCTCTAACAGTTGTTGGACTGTTGTTTTTAATCCTAGTTTCAGAGGAATTATACAATTAAAAACTTTTGAGGGTGAGTCAAAAATTATCAGCACTCTGGTTATATTAAAACTTTTGTTGGCTACACTGTCTTATCAGTGCGCTTCATTTGGATATTTTCAAACAAAACTTGGGCTCTAGGAAGGTGATACTCTAAGTAAGGCAAAAGTGAATCATTACTGGTGACGAGACATGGATTCATCACTACGAGCCTGAGAGTAAATGGAAAAGTATGGAATAGAAACGTCCTCAATCGCCAACCAAGAAAAAAGTTCAAAATTCAACCATCAGCTGGAAAGTTGATGCTCACAGTTTTCTAGGGTTCCGAAAGGTCCGTATTGGAACATTACTGTATCAGAAAAAAGATTCAACAATCAACAGTGCTCGTAGTGAGATGCGTATTGAACAGCTGAAGCCTCAACTCCGCACATTTCTGCCTACATTGTCCACACTGTGCAAAAACTTAATTTTGAGGTGTTAAAGCATCATCCCTATAGGCCTGATCTTGCTCCATCAAAGGATGAAGATTTACTTCTGATGAAGAAATGAAGACAGAGGTGCATTCGTGGCTTACAGCTCAGCCTAAAACACATTTTAATGAGGAAATATGAAAGCTTGTTGACAGATGGACAATGTGTATTGAAAAGCAAAAGGAGATTATGTCGAAAAAAATTATACTTTGGTATTTGTCTTTTCTAAACGTTAAGCAAAGTTAATTCTACAGCCAGAGTGCGGATAATTTTTGACTCACCCTCATGCCTAAAAGACTACATTTACTTGGTGTTTTCAACATAACAACGTTACAGCAACGTTTGTATAGTGGTCGGAATTGTACCTTTCTGAACTGTTATCTTAGAATACATTTTCTAACGACTTAGTGAGCATGTGACGTAAACGTTTTTAGTGCAACACATGTCTTTAGAACAATGTCGCAACATTGCAGTCCAACCTTCTGAGAATTAGAAGATTTCCTGAACATTCTAATAACATTGCATAACATTCATCTTCATCCATCACAGTGAAACCGGAACCTATCCAGGGAATACTGGAGGCATGCACTAATACACTCCAGGATAAGACATCGGCCCATCATGGTGTACCATACACACACACACACACACACACACACACACACACACATATTCACGTAATAGGGCAATTTAGAGTAGCCAAACCACACACTGGTATGTTTTTGCAAGGTGGGAGGAAACCCATATGGACACTGGGACTGGTGCTCGGAGACTCCAGGGTCAGAATCGAACCAAGGATCCAGAAGCTTTAAGACAGAGTGGACATTAATTAAAAAAAAAAAAAAAAAGCCCAAACTCCTTATACCCTATGAGGGTTCTACTTAGCCAAACATCCATCCTAAAGGCTGAGGCGTCCCTGCGTCCCCTGCACTCCTGCTCATGACTCACGGAGAGGCATTCTGGGACACTTCTCTCAGCAGGGTGTGCCTGAGACAGTGTGAGGCTGTGTTTGGAGGAGACAGAGTTTGCGTGGAGGGAAAAAATAAGCGTGTCAGAGTTTGTGCGTGAAAGCGAGAAGGGCTAAGTGTGTGTGTGTGTGTGTGTGTGTGTGTGTATATGTGCGCGTGAGAGAGAGTGAGAGCAGGCTTACACATCTGTGTCCCCCGGGGATGTGGCTAAAAATATGTGGTTCCTCAAGCCTTCTGGTGTCTGAGCAGCGTCTGTCTGCTCTGCACCGCCATCCCTGCGGCCCTCCTTTCCTCATCTCCCGTCCCTCCGTCCCTCAATTACACACATACACACACGCACACACACGCACACACACACACGCACACTCACACCAACTATACCCAGCTGCGTCCCTGCTCTACTTCCTCTGCCAACGACCTCCGGTCTGGCAGTCTGCAGCCCTGGAAGAGAAAGCCAGGGACAGAGAGGGAAAAAAAAAAAGAGATGTGAACGGAGGGCGGAAGAAGACCAACGATAGACGGGAAATGTGCGAGAATAGATTCACAGCCTTTGTTACTGAACTATAATGAGAAATGTCATGGTGGTATCAGTGGAAATGTCCCACTTTTGCTAAGAGCCTTGTGAATTTGTGCTTCATTTGTCGTCCTTTTGTTTTTTTTTTCTTTCTGCCTCTCTCTCTCTCTCTATCTCTCTCTCTCCGTTTCTCAGGGAAAGATTTCCGAGTGACATCTGCCTTCAAACGCACGGAATCTGGAGAAGGTGCGGAAAACATTGTTGGGCGTGGCCGTGTGGCTCAGCTAATGAAGACCTTTAGTGTGGCCAATGATTCCTCCAGCTCACATCCTCCACCCAGATCCAGCAAACCACCCGTCCCGAATAAACCCGGCCACTTGCAGCATCTCCACTCGAACTCGTTCAGGTAATCGGCGGAGATCACAGGATGCACGGACCGCCTCTCTCAGGAACATGGCTTTAATTGCACAAACAACGCAGCAGGATGAGGGGTTCTAGCGATTTTCGAATTACAGTGTTTTGTATAATCATGCCCTCAGGAGGCACTGAAATACAAAAAAAAACAAAAAGCATTGTGTAAAGTTTTTTTTCTTCTGCACTTTTGTTGCAAACTGTTTTATACCATTGTTTTTCCGTATTTGTAGGGATCTCATTGACTTGGTGTATTTTACATTATATCCTTACAAGTTGTACCACATCAGAGAGGAATTCCGCAGTAAGATAATTTTCCCACAGTTGAAGCAATTGGCAATCCGTGTTATGATGAGAGAAAACGCAGGCTCTCTGCATGAGCTGCTTTGTGATTTTCCACGTTTTTTGAAACAGAACAGCCAGCGGGACTAATGAGATGATGCGTGTTGACGGGTTTATTGAGCAAAAACCGGCTACGTTTCCTGTCTCAAAGCATGTTACATTTCCAAACGCTTTTTCTCCCATCATTACTGACAAATTACTTCAATTACTTCAGTTTTTTTGGACAGAATGTTTCCGTAAAGCCATTTTTGTTGTTGTTGTTTTGTTTTGTTTTTTTGTTTTTTTTAATGGAATCGTTTTATACCAAACACTTTTAGCCAGCCATAAACAGACGTATTAACAAATATTGATTACATGATTTACAACAAAAATTCAGCAATTACAAACTTTTGCTCTTAGAAACTCCTGCATTTACAACTTGAACCCGAGGAGAGGACGGGACGGAACGTCCCCTCAGCTTTACAGCAAATGAATGGGAACACACAGCATTGCTGTTCTTCAGTTACAGAGTGTACCTTCAAGAGGCCGTGCATGTGCTGATTCACCAGTACAGAGAGCTATTTCTTCAGTTTAGGCACCATCGCATCGGCAAAATAAGTCATTTCGCGAAAGTCAGCGCTACTCACTTGACGTGTGTGTATACTGCCTCAGACAGATCATGAAGAGCCGAGCCATCAGTACGGGTTGAGCTCGGCCTCCATGTTCATTACCGCTGACGAGACCCTTCCTTACAGTGCAGTAGCGCACGGCTAAGAGGGTTGATCAAGCACTTCTGGGAGCTGTGGCCTCGGATTGCACTTTTAAGTAAAGGGTTTTTAAAAGGTTCTCAATGCTGTTCTGGGATTTTTCAATAAAATGGGGACTTATCAGCTTGGGCCATTTCAAGATGGTACCTTAAATAAAGCTCAGTGATAAGCACATTATTGCAGATTCGAATCCCTGGCATGGTGTGTTAAAGATCCATCAATAAGATCCAGATCTTGTTTTAGGGTCATTTGAAGAATATATAATGGAGAGCTGGTAGGATTGGAACAGTTTTGGGGGTTGAGGGTTAAATTATTCAAGAATGTTTTCAGTGTTTTCAGACAAACATACATGCAAAGATACTTTAATGTTAATAGTAATCATGATCAAAGAGTAATCATAGATTACTCTTAAAAGCAAGATACTGTAGATACTGTAGTACATGTAGACTGCACATGTACTGTTACTGTAGTAAACATGTAGAACTGTTGTTACAACTGTAATGAAAGATTCCATCCATAGTTTACATAGGGTACAAAATTGAAAACAGTTAACTGTTCCCACCGCCACAGATTTACATTTTGGAACTACGTTCAGTTTCATTTGTTAAGCAAGAGTAAATGAATTACAGTTATTTTTTTTTAGCAAAGGAACAATACCATACTGTGCAAAAGCTTGATCTACCCCTCATTTTGTCGTATTTTGCTTCCAAATATCTAGGTTGTCTTGTATTTTTAATGTAGTCTTGAAGAATAGTTCTCCGGACTTCCTGAAGCACTTTTTTGTCTCTTGTTTTTGGCTCTCATTTTCGGTCCAGTCCCTGTAGCTGACTAGTTTTTTGTTTGTTAATCCACACAGTGACATATGAATCTTTCAAGCATAAAAAAACAACAACAAACATCTAAGGCATGAAACAGTGAGAAACAGATGATCAGGGCAGTGATTAGTATACTGGTGATGGTAAATACTGAGAGTTTGGAATAGTCGAGAGGGGAAATGAGGTTGTTACATAAACAACCAATTTTAAAATGGTATCTTTAGGCACTTTGCCAGACTGTCATAGTAAAACTTTTGTTTACGTTCTTTTAAGTTCATGTAAATCATTTACTTTAGTTTAATATGAAGAAATCAGGGGTGGCTAAAGACTTTTGCACAGTACATACTGTATATGTACAATAGACATTGCATTGCAGGTCATTAGTAAGACTACAAAATAATGTATGATGGTTGCAAGGCCATGCTAATTGCACCAGCATGACCAGCTTGACCAGCCTTTTGGTAATCACCCAGCATCGTCGTTAAGATTTACCTCTTCCTCGGTTTACAGCATGAATCCCATGCTGGTCCAAAGAAATTACGAAGACAATAATCCTTAATGCCCATGTTAGTTTGGTGCACCATGCTGAACTTTACGTTTTTTTTCTTAATTATTCTTATTATTATTCTTACTAGCCCAGTGGTACTTTATACCAGAACGATCTTCAACGATCAAAATTTTTATCATCCTTTACTCTACGACATCAACAATTGTTGTTCTATTGTTTAACACCAAGAGTGAAAAAGCTGTATTGTTCTGTGTCTGATTCTGTTTTCTTCCATGCAATCCTGTCTGCTTGTACAAAGTTAACTTCCTACCTACATATGGCAAGCCAAGCTGCCTTTCTTCCAGCTTTTATAATCTAATTATTCTCCATTCAGATGTCAGCCATCTTTGATATCTTCCCGCACCGTTACTAGTTTACTGTGGGAGTATAATATTTGATTGCACTTGTTTTTCTGCTGTGTTACGTTTGCACCATTGAGAGGGTTGT
The DNA here is from genome assembly GCA_028565275.1 of Leiocassis micropogon. Lineage (NCBI taxonomy): Eukaryota > Metazoa > Chordata > Actinopteri > Siluriformes > Bagridae > Leiocassis > Leiocassis micropogon. The sequence continues at coordinate 12,618,382 of JAOVVA010000021.1, forward strand.
TGTTTATTGTTTCTCGCTATGGATTGATGACTTGAGTGATTTTATGTGAGGACGAGTGTTAGATATTGTCTCTGTGAGCAATGCTCACAGTTCAGCAATAAAATTATAAGAATCCTCCAAGGCATCTGTTTTTTCCTTCTTCTTTTTTTATACTGGCCTGGTAAATTTGGTGAGTGTGTGGGAAGGTTTTTATATCTTAGTGGGGACCAAATGTCCCTACATGGGACAGTGTGGGAACATGTGGCAGGTCCCTAAAGAAAATAAATAAAAAAAACAAAAGCTACAATAAAAAAAAAAACCCTAGCCTAAAATGCCAAACTATTACCATTAGGTTACTGAGGCTAAGGTTATGGTTAGATTTAGTTTTAGGTATAATGTTAATTAGCTACCAATTATGGGACAGTCCTCACAAGGATAGTGTGTGTGTGTGTGTGTGTGTGTGTGCGTGTGTGTGTGAGAGAGAGAGAGAGATTTTGCTTGGGGGTGTATGGAAGTAATTTGTGATTCACTTTATATCCATATTAAAGTAAATCTCTCCATTTCTGTGCATTGTCTGTGCTACCTAATCTGCTTATTGTGTTTTTTTCTTCTTCTTTGAAATGTTCCATAAAAAAGACGATGGCAGGGATCACTAAACCCATGAACAAACCTTAACATGCCTTGAGTTATCTGTCCTCATGGTTGCCCCCTGCTTGCTGTACTCAAAAATACATGGAAAGAAAGAAAGCATGAAAGTGAGACTACAGACAAAACAATCAGTTCAAATGGCAGCCAATGCATTATTTTTGAAGGAGTAATTATTTATTATATACATACATGCTTGCTTTTAACTTACTTCATAGAATAGTCCAATAAAGTAAATAAAATAAACATAATATAATAAAATAAAAATAACATTTATACATCTGTAGGCCTGCTGCCCTCCTACACAGTTAACCGTAGTGGCAATTGGAGCAGAGCCCATCCATGTACAGTGCATCAGCCTTTCAACAAATGCTAACCTCAGTCACAGTTACTGATTACCTCTTATAGTGATTACTTCTTCTTAAGTAACTATTTTAAAAATGTTGCTTTTTGCCATACATACTGTATGTAAATTCGCTATTAATTTGGCCACATTTCCAGAAGTTGCACAATCATAAGGCAGCTTTCTGATCCTATAGAGCTCAGTATGGACCTTTTGCACCAGACATCATGACATTTGTCCGCTATCGTCCTGCCCACTATAAAGCCAGTGCCAAAACCCACCAGTTACTGAAGCACTTTCTTCAAGGAATACATCAGATGAAGTGTACTTCATCTTAAACAGCAATTTCTCTCCTTAGTAACTATTTCCAAATTGCCCCTAACTCGAGTCACAACGCTAACGAGCATCTAACGAAAGGTTGAATCCCATATCCATCTCTAACCCCTAAACAAGGGCATTACTTTATGTGTGGAACAATGGTTCAACACCCTACATGGCTTGCTACCTTTTACCAGCTAGTTAGCTATTAATTAGAAAGATTGAAACGTCAGTATTAGTTTACTGCACATCATTTTATGTAGCACAAAGCACAACATATTCCATAACATAGCATTGATGAATCATTTGCAACAGAAGCATTAAATCAGCTAATGCTATCACTACAAAATGCCATTAAATCAAGGATCATTCACATGAAGTGGGACCTCGGCCTACGAACTTATGAATTTTTACCTTAAGAACTGAAACTTTACCTTAAGCGAGTCCTCGGCACACAAAGCATTTTCGGCATACGAGCGAATGATCTGAGCCAAATCGAACGCCGACTAAGTTGCTTGTACGTCCGAGAGATGTTTGCTTGTTTGTATAAGTGGAAAGCCAAGCAAAGTTTACATATTTATTGTTTGGGTTTTTTTTTGTATTTTGTGAAAATTTTCCTGAAGACCTCGTGCCATGGGTCCCAAAAATGTTATCTAGGATGATAGCAAGAAGAAAAGGGAGGCACTTTTAGTTTTGTTTTTAAAGCAGCTGGTACCAAGAAGAATCATAAATTATGGTTAAGTAAGGTGTAATCTCTATTTATTCCATATTTTACTTCATGTACATGTCTTTTTAAAAGTTTTGATTGTTTATATATGCAAAATGCTTATTGTGTTGGAAATTGGTAATATTGATAACTAGCACAAGTACCCGTAATTGATGGTTACAGAGTTTTTAGAAAGAGTTAAAAGGTTCAAGCCAAAAATAAGCTGATCAGCTTTAATGTAATCAGTGATATTATTATTTCAGGTTGAAGCCCACGTACACGTCTGTCTGTCTTTCTGTACAGCAGATCTCTCTGTCTAACTCATTAATACAAAGAAATTAAATTTTGTAAGATTGAGTATCTTATGCCTTGTTTACACTAAATTGTATTTCTTTCATCATCAGCCAAATACACTCCCCCGGTGAGTTAATCACAGATGGGAAATCAAAAAAAGTAGATCGGATAAAGATTAAGTTTTTTGTCTTAAATCAACTCCAGTGTGTTAATATTCACTTATACCACTTCTGCGCTGTTTTATCAGCAGTAAAAAAGTTAACTAATCACAGTTAAACTATTCAGTTTTGCTTTTTGGTGCAAGTGTTTGTAGGCTATACATTGAGCAAGTGGCTTATTAGTATCTTTAAAGTATTTTTATTAAATCCAGCACATAACTGTTCATAGCTTAAATTTTAGTCAAACTTTTATTCAATTTATGGTGCAGGTTTAACTTCAGGCAGATATTTAAGTACTGCAAAACTGCCAATAAATTCTGTCCAGCAGTCAATTTGTCCAACAGTCAATAACTTCCCTTCTACTTAACATTTTTATTTCACTTATAGTGCAAGGGACAGTTTTTAAGGCATGATGAGTCAGTGCTGTCGTATCTTCTATTGAGGATTTTGCCGGCTTCTAGATGCATTATGGTCGTTTCAATGTCTTCCACATATTCTTTATATACATGGTAAAGTATCGTGTTGATTGGCTCTTTTGCCACCAGAGGCAAAAGCATTAAATTGATAGGCTCTGTTGAGTGATGCGTATAGCCACGCCCACCTTGAGGCATAAGCGCTTAATGAGTAAAAACAACTACTAGATGTTGTGACATACTCTGGCTGGACAGACATACAGAAAGACAGACATACAGACAGAAAATTTTCTGAGGCTGGTTTCAGGTCCTCCAATGAACGAAGCATAAAGATATCATATCACAGAGCTCTGAGTTCTGACCAATGTACAGATAAAAACTTTCTTTTATTTATATAAATATTTTTGGGGCTGGAACGGATTATCTTCATTTACATTATTACTCACTCATCATCTATGGGGCCTAGAGCTTATCCCAGGGCACAAGGCAGGGTACACCCTGGACAGGGTGCCAATCCATTGCAGGGCACACACACATACACAATTACAAACCATGGGCAATTTGGGAACGCCAATTCCCCTAATTCGCATGACTTTGGACTGTGGGAAGAAACCAGAGTTCCCGGAGGAAAATCACCCAGCACAAGGAGAACATGCAAATTCCATGCATACAGAGGCGGAAATCAAACCTGGCCGGGAATCGACCCGGACACTGCAGATGCAAGGCGACAGTGCTAGCCACTAAGCCACTGCGCCATCATACATTTAGATTATTTCCTACGGGAAAATGCATTTTGCAATACAAATTTTCGCCTCAAGAACTTGCCTCTAGAACAGATAAAATTCGTATGCCATAGTACCACCATTTGTACACTGTCTGAGGTAATCATGTTATTATAACAAATCAAACTTCTGCAAATTAATATCCTTATTATGTTCTCAATCCTTTTCACCTGCTTGTTTCTTTTTCGTATCAGTCCACCACAAGATACTACAAAATAATCAGCAGAATAGAAGCTATTAATTTCTAGGTTATTCTAGGTATTCTTTTATCAGTGTGACAAATCATCAGGTAATCCGTTATGTAATCAGTATTTTTTGGCTCAGAAAACACACCTAATTATCAATGATAATGCATAATAGCCTAATGTCAGATAACGGTGCTTCTGCCATCCTGTTGTGACTGAGGTCATTGTAGTCACTTGCTTGCAAAAGGTCTATAATTATTATTGTACAAAGTGGCCAGAAATATGAACTACATCATTGGCTAACATTGGTCCTTTGGGGCAGATATCACACTGCCCATACACTTTCTGTAAAAGTGCTGTTTATAAGTGGAGGAGGGGCAAAGGACATGATATTATTGGTATTGATAATATTATTCATCTCACACACACTGTGATTCTGGGAACCACACATGCTTTATAAAACACAGTTAAACTTTAAAAAAAATTATTGAAAAAAAGTTTTCTGCTAAATGTTTTTAGTCCATAGTTTTTAGCTCTTTCCCTGAATAGAAAAGATGTGATTAGCAAGTTTTATCTAGTTAGCTCCATAATTACTTAGGTTGTTAAAGTGTCTTTGGAGTGCAATTATCAGCTACAGGAACGCATCATGCCTCAATACACCAATAAAATCACAGGTTTTGATTTCATTAAACCCACGACTGAAAGATTGACAAGCTAAATTACTTTACAAACGAGGCAAATTAAACAGTAAGATGAAAGCAGTGTGTTAGAGCTGTTGAGTTTAATCCCCTTAGCAAACTGTTGTTTGACTTTTTTACTCTAAGTTATTCATTTATACTGGAAGTACTTTCTATTACCAAAGGTAAGAGTACCAAAGGCCAGCCCATCCGGTCCAATCCCACAGAAAAGCCGATGCAGAAGAAATCCCTAAAAAAAAAAACGCTGCCCACGAGTAAAAGGCCAGTGCACCGCAGACCACCATGCAAGGGGGCCTGCAGGCAAAGAGCTTAAGACCTTTGACCCAGCCTCCAAATTCCCCAGGTCCCATTCCAATTGAGCATCCATAGGATACACTGGACATACAAGTCTGATCAGCAGAGGCCCCACCCTGCATCCCATAGCACCCAAAGGATCCACTGCCAACACCACAGCACACACCCAGAGGTCGCATGGAGCCATGCCCTGAGGGGCCAGAGCCACCTTGGCGGCATAAGAGGAGCCCAAAACTTTAAAAGTGCTTTTAATGTTAATGATTGTAATGATATAGCTGATTAGTGTATAGAATAAGGCTAATGTAGTGTGTTAAATAATGTAGTGTGTTAAATAATTGTTTTTGAGGCTATAACATTACAGTAAATCCCTGATGTATAAAATGTCCAAAGTCCGGTATATTGTATGTGTGTGCATGTGGGGGTGCGGGAGAAATGAGTCAGTCTCACCTGTTGCAATTAATCAGTCCGAGAGCATAATAACAGAAAATGGCTGTCCTGTAAAGCTGTCCTGATGGCGAATAATCCTTATTTTGGAAAAAAATCCTTAATGAGACAGAGTTTATAGCTCTGAGACAAAATAGCATCCATTCAAGTGCGCAGTAAACACCATGTAGCGTTATCCTCCCCTCGACATCTTCCTGGGTCACTTTAAACTTTGCTACGTCACCGTATTCCCCTCGCAATTTAAAGGCCCAATCTCGCGAAAGTACGATGTTAAACCAAAACACCAAACCTGTGTGTATGTCTTTTTTATGCTTTACATTGTATATATTTGTGTCATAGGTGTATAAGACTCACTTTGTCGGACTGATGAATGAATCCGACTTATGAACGTGCTCCTGGAATGGAACTCGTTCTCAAGTCGGGGACTTATTGTATTAACATTATCATGCTCCATTCTAAAGTGATGAACTGATTCTAAAGTGTATGTTTAGTCACTTCACATCAGTTTTTCTCTTTAGTTGGCTCACACACTAATATAGAATTGAATCAATTAGGCAATGCTAGAAAGCTGAATATAGTAAATTAGTATAAATTGATGTCGTATTCTGTAAAGAATACAGATTATAAGATACAACCATAAATAATCAAATAAACTATTGTTGGTTGTTTGGCAAAATTTGTGTGTTACAGTTCTGTGCTTGGGTTTTGTGAGGTGCATATTGTGTTTCTGCATTTAGTAGGTCGTGTTTTGGGTATCCTCTAAATGTGGGAATTTTTTTCTTTCTCATATATTCAAACAAGTTGAAATATAATGCTTGATTATGACTAATGTATATTTCAGAGGTTATATGTTGCAAAACCTTTAATAACATCCAGATATTGTATTTTCAAATTACAGTACTGGTTGATTTGCATGGTTTTTAGTTCGGCTGGAGAGAGCTCATTGTTTTTGGAGCTTACTGATGGGCCAAATCTGAAAGGCACTGCAGACATCTTTGAGCCTACATTTGAGAATAGCAAATGAGACCTCTCCTAAATAAAAGACCAGTGTGACACAAGAAGAGATAAAATTCCAAATGCATTCTAAGATTGCTGAGGTCAATATTATGTATGATGTTAGACATTCTCGCTAATCGTTTATTACAAATTTGAATGGTGAAAACCGCCTTTAGCTTACCTTTTTTTTGTCTTTTGATATTTTCCACTTGAGAATTCATACTACAAACGGTTATGTTCTTAATACAGATAAAAGTTATCTTGTTGCATAACTAAAGTGCCCTATTACACTATACATTATTTGCCAGCAGTCAGGGTTGAGTGATTGCATAGGGATTTCCAAAGGTTCCCTGACAGACTGTATTTGCATAAACCATGCTGGGTGTTTGTGGTCCCTGGACATTGTTGCATGTAAAAATGTAAATTCTGTCAAAAACCTGAGGCTGAGAAACATGTGAAACATTTTTTCATTATAGTGGGACAAAAGCTAGTACTATTTGGACATATACATTAGCACCACAACCACATAACATCAACACAATTATCAATGTCCATTACATACTGTACCAGTAAACTGGTGACAGGATCATGGGCACCCAAGGCTCACCCAAGCCTGAGTGGACCAAAGGCCACTGTGCTAAAAGAAAAAGACATAACAGACAGGTACCAGAAAACCAGTGCACCAAAACCAAAGGATAAAGAGCCCAAGGCCCCAAAATGGCCTCCAAATTCCTCAGAACCCTATTTGATTGAGCATCCATGAGATTCGCTGGACAAAAAGGTCTTGACCATGGAGGCCTCACCTACAGCACCAAAAGGATCAACTTCCAATGTCCTGATGCCAGACTCTACAGCATACCCCCAGAGGTCTTGCAGTTGCACAAGGGGTTATAATGTATACTGTACAGTACATATAATATATGTGTTTTAATGTTATGGCTGATTAGAGGACCTTCTGGTGAGTGGACAATAGTGGACATTCTATAGCATGTTGACAAAGCTTTCTGTGGATTTTTAACATTTCTTAAATTATTATTATCTATAATAATAATAATAATAATAATAATAATAATAATTATTATTATTATTATTATTATTTAATTTTAGAACTTGAACTACTATTGAGTTAGTACAAAAACAATTTCAGTGTTTTAAAAAACTTCAGTCTTTAAAAAAAATTTTTTTTTAATTATTTATATGTTAAAAAAGAAAGCAGCACATTATAATAGCAAAAAAGAAGCAGGTGCAACAGTCAAAGTCCTCAGAAGAACCGTGGCTGGTTCTGTAGGATGCTCAATACAGTATCGTATTTCATCAAAACAACAGTGGACATGTTTAATTTACTTTTAACCAATGCCTATTTTTTTCTTTTCCTTTAAAGAAAATTTCGATAAGAAACTAGTTTGAAAAAAAGCTGTTGTAAAAACCACTGTAGCACTGTAGGCCATGGTCAGCCTGCCTATAGATGTTTAAAATCCTGCTAGTTTATTTTCCTTACACGGTTAAAGCCATGCATTCATCAAATTGTTGGATAGAGAAATGGATAAATGGATAATCAATTCATGTTGTAATCAAATACTGGCTGTCAAAATATCCAAAATCCTCCTGCTTTAGTCTTTAAATGCAATATTTTCCCTTTTTCACTTCTTTGGTGGTAACCAGGCTTTAATAGACAAAGTTTCATGTGATTATAAATACAAAAAAAAAAAAGTCAAACTGTCCCCATGTGAGAATATGATGTCAGATGTTTATAGTGTGATTATTTTCAATGTTTAGATCAGTAACGCTAATTACAACTGATCTCAGCATCATTAGCATTACCTCTTGTTGCCCATGATTAAGCTTGTTTATCTGATTATTCATCTGTAATTAGTCATCTGTGTATTGTTTATGCAAAAGGACTGATTGTTACCGGGTATGAACCAGCAGGCACTACATATACTCGCGTTGCTGAGAAATGCAAGAGTCACATGGTTTAATGGGATAAAGTAAAATGTGACAACTCCCTGATCATCAGAACCATCCTTCAGTTCACCATCATTCCACACACACAAACACTCACACACAGACATACTCAAACACACACATGCACGCTTGAATGAGAGTTGGATCTGAGTCCCGTGCTTGGGAAAGCAACAATGACAGCGGCTGTTCTCTGACGCACGGAGACGTTGGCGAGCTGTTTCCAGAAGAGTACGGGAGGCCATTGGCAGCCCCCTTCATCCCCCCTCCCTTACTCCTCCTCCTCCTCCTCTCAGCCTGGCCATTGCCGACCGTGCCGTCCGATGAGAGATAAAAAGGGGCTGTTGTTGTTGTCGGCACGCATGGGAGATGGACGCCTCTGTTTTTCTCCGCCTGCCTCTATCTCCTGCACCCACAGACAGAGGAAAAAAGGGACAACAGAAATAGGGGAAGAGAGGAAAGGAAGAAATGCCTGGCGTTCTGGGGGCTTTTGCTCTTATTCTCCTCCCTGGATACAGGAAAGAGAAAAGACAAGGCCTGGGCCATGTGATATGGGGAAGCATGCGGGCCCGGCTCGGCCCCAGGCGGAGAGAACGAGGCCTGCTGCGTCTCTCCTGCATGATTAATCTGGCTGAGGGGCAGGATGGCTGCCTCAGACCTGCCGTATTAACTCCCTGCTCACCAGCCAAATGCACAAAGACACGCACACACAAGTGCGTCTTTATGGATCCACAGACCAAAAATCTGGGTTGATGGCTGCTATGCGTGCCAGAGTGTCCACCTGCAGCAGGAGCGGTGTGGTTGGGTTGGAAAAGTAGAACAAGCCATTGTGCCTTTGTTCTCGCCACAGGCTCCGTCTCAGCCGAGTCACATGAGAGGTAGAACGTAAGTGGTCACGCTGCTTGGACATGGTCAATGGACACTGACTTTTTGCTTGATCTTGGGAGGAAAGTCCCACATGACTGGTGCACGGTCAACACAAGAGCCCTAAACAAACCATTAATCACGTTTTGGCTAGACTAGTCCAGACTAGACCAGTCCTGCAGTTGCCATAGTTTACTTAGAGATTTTTTGTAGGTATTTTTTGTAAGTATTTTTTGTAGGTATTTTCAAATTACTAGTTAAATTAAGAAAATAAAAACAGACTTCTAATTTAATGTACTCTTGAAGACATCTGGCCACTCATCAATAAGCTTTACTAATTCATACATCTGCTTTGAACTGCCATTTAAAAGATGTTTTCTTCATGATGCCTTTGGTTCCATTCATTATAACAGACACCTGAAGACACCTCCTACCCACAGTAATAAATAAACTTCTTGTCCAGGCCTGTGTGTTTTTCCCACTCTTCAGGAAGTCTTTGTATATCCCAGCAGTGCAAAAGTTACCTGGTCCCCTGCTAAGGCCAGGCAAAAAGACCAAGCCCTAACTTGATAGGCTCCCAGGAAGGTGGAGGGTTAACTGCCCTCAGTCCGCGCTGCATTAACTGGAAAGGAATGAAGTGTCAAGCGTGTTCTCACCGCCGTGAGACGCCCGAAATCCTGCCTCCTCCAACAACCCCCCCCACCCCCCCCCCACCCCAGCAACCTCCCACAGCCGTGACCAAATTATTTTCTAGCCTCCAGAGATTCGCCTCGCCAGACAAAAATCTGCAGCGCAGCCCTGATTCAGTGCACAAACACGCAGCCTCCCTCCTCTCTCAACGCCTCTCCGCCGCCACTTTGAAGAAAATGGGCCTGCCGGTTTTTTTTCCTTTCTTTAACGGGCCTCCGTCAGGATAGCTCCGTCTGTTTACACTCGACAGATTTAAACGCTCCCAAAAACAGCGTCCACAAAACAACTTGGCTTCCTCTGTGAGTGAGGGCCAATCCAAGAAGCTGCTCTTTGTTCACGGTCCCTCTCTCTCTCTCTCGCCTTCCTCTGTCTACTTTTCTCCTCTCTTACTCTTTCTCTTTGTTCTTCCATCAGGTTTCTTCTCTGCACTTAGTAATAAAAACAAAACAAAAAAAACAATGAATTAATTTTATTAATAATTACTGATCAAGTTTTTGGACATTGAAAAAACCATGGCAAAATTGGTGGAGGTCAAATACAGTGGCAAAAAATAGTTCTGAGAAATAGCTAATAGACTGAAGGGAAAATAACAGAGATACAGAGTGAGAGTGAGAAAGGGGGGTTATGGGGGGAGAAAATAAACCCCACCAGTGAGCAGGCCGCCCAGCCCTGCCAAACTGCTTAAAAAAGCCCTCTGTTTTATTTATAGTGCGCTGTATCCATGGTAACCAGAGGGGTCAGGCAAGCCGGGCCTGTGCTTCACCCTGCTCAAGGGATTAGGATTTCACCGAGCTTCTCACATGTGCCCAAGGTGGGCTAGAGCTTCTCACTGACGCTGTAACACAGCTCAGGGAATAGAGCCGAAGAGCAGGGAGGGCTGGGGGGACTTTCACACTCACCAAAATGGAGAGAAGTGCCATATGAGCCTTAATGAGCTCGCCAACACTCCAGAGGCACCAGCAGTTTGGGTTTGTTTACACTAATTGTCAAAGTTCTCCAACTGAGTTTAAGCCCATTAAAGTGATAAGAGCAGTAGATATTCCAGCACTCAGTAAGGTCAGACAGGGTCAGTGGGAAGCACAGTAATTCTGCGCATGACAATCTCACCCTTGGAGGAAGGAGAAATCAGGAGATGTGATGTCGAACTTATAAGTCCTGTTAGCTGAGAGATGAAGAGTGAAATAGGAATATTGAGCTCCCAGTTTTCAGAGGCACTGAGGATCATAGAATGTGGACAACATTTTTAAGAGAGTCTTGAGTTATAGTAAAGTTCAGTTCAGACCACATGGATTTATGGATTTTCACTGGTAGAGGTCGAATGGTCAGAGGTCATTAGGCCATCCTTCATAACGCAGCAAGAGAGAGAGACATGCTCAGCCACGCAAAAAGGATGGCTTCAGTGGGAGATTTTTGTGGCCATGTTATTTTCCGCTTAGGCACAGCGTTGCATGTGAGAGCTGTTCCAAATCCTTGCGTGGGAGCCTGTTGGAGGATACCAGAGATAGATAGAGTGAGAGAGAGAGAGAGGAAAGGAGGGGTAAGGGGAGAGAGAGGCATTGACATGCACTCCAAGAATGGCGCCGTGTGAGAATGTGGACTTCCGGACCCCTCCCGGGGAGAACGCAGTCAATGTTGCTAGGTAACAGATTGCTATGGGGGTTAGTGGAGCCATGCATGGAAGATGACGTCTGACTTAATTGGAGGTGGAGAAAGACTGGCCTCCAGATGTGAGGGTGGAGTGGCACTGTTCGTCTTGACATGGTGTTGGATGGAGATGAGTAATGATTGGACTCAAGATTTGAAGAGAGACTCTTGTTCCAGAGGTAAAAAGAGTGGGACTCTCAAAATAGAGGTAGAGGACAACCAGCCTTGAGGCAGATATAGAGAGTGACAGCATTTTTTTTTTAGATTGATACACAGGTCAAGAGAGATGGACCTCCTACAATGAAGATGTATATGGAGATAGGTGGGCCTCCAGATGTGGAAATGCATGTGGAGAGAAAATAGCCTCTGGTGGCCCTCAGGGATGGAACTGGAGAAAGAGGTAAAGTGAGATTGGCCTCCCAAGATGGAAGTGGATATGAAAACCTCCAGAGATGCTGGTGGAATGAGATTTGACTCCTCTTTTTCTATTGGGTCCTGCTCTATATGGTGAGAAAACAGCCCTTCTGAATCCGTGACATCCAAATAACTGGAGTTTTACTCTGATGGCTAGGTGAAGTTAGTACCTGCAGCCACACCATCTTCAACAGCAGCATGCACTATGGGCTGTTATTACAACAGTATACGTAGTTGCTAAGCGACAAGATGCCTCTGGTGTCTGAGGCTCAGTCCTGTTGCCAAGTGATGGGGCTCAGTGGGAGCTGGTGGTGGCACTCAGGGACTGGCGTCACCACTGGGACCAAGGGCACCGTTGCTAAGAGATGCCACCAGCAAGTCAGAGTTGTGGGTAGGAGACATGGAGGGAGGGAAGAGGCGCTTATCAAGGAAAGGACAAAGGACTTTCTGAGTCAATGGGCTCATACAGGGAACAAGTGCGTGTCATGCCTAGCTGACACAACCATCCTCAGCATTACAATCTGTACACACAGAAGGAGATACATTTCTCAGCGGTATGCTCTGTTATTGTGCGGCAGGTCAATCTGTGGTCCACGATACAACATTTAAATACTAATGTGAGATTTCATTTTAGATTTAATTTAACAGTGTTTATGTCCACTAGCTGTAACAGTGAAAGTAGGAAATACAAATGATAGACTTGGCAAAAGTATGGCAGGTGAGTGTGATATAATAAGCAAAAAGTCTTCGCTTAGATTCTTCTTTATATCTAGAGCAGGAGATTGAACTCTAGAACTTGGATGACTCCAAGACTGTCACTTGGCATCATGACTATTGAAAATATAACTGTTGATTTAAAGACGCTGAACAAACCTCATAACATCTACAGCTATGATGAACACACATTTTTTCTGTAGTGTGTACATATATGACATTTGACTGATCACAAACAAAGGTGTATTTTAGGGAGATACACATGTATACAAATGGAGCCAGGGTGGTGTGGAAGGTCATATTTGCATGTTTTCTGTGCTTCTCTGATTCTCTCCCGCCTCCCTAAAAATTCTAGCATTATTAAAAAGTATAGCAAGCTAGACTACCTTTATTTACTGAATTAACGGGATATACAGTATTATGCAAAATTCACTTTTTAGCCATTTTCAGATGCATTTAGATGCTTTCCCAGCTTTTTGTCCTTTATCCGCTTTTGTATTGCCCAGGGCTTAAGCAAGCCAATCAGATTTCCCCCCTATTGTGACCTCATATAAGAAGATACTCTCATATTGATTAGCTCCGCCTTAGCTCTGCTTTTTTTTGGCTGGGGCCGTGTACCAACTTGTAAGTGCCAAACATTTCTTTGTTTCAAGTTGTGTGTTTAACATTATGTATATCCATCATGCGTAACTGTAAAGCCTCTCATATATATCCAAATATACCAAATCATGTAAACAAACTGTATACATTAGTTCGGGAGAAAAAAAGATCAGGGGCACTTGTGTTGGCCACATGTTGTGTTGTTTGTTTAATTAGCAAGCAAGCTATGCTTGAATGAAGGCCTCAGCTTGTAGTCCTACATCCGCCGCGTGTCCTCCTTAGAAAGTTCTCCTAAAATCACTCCTCGCGCCGTGAAGAGCACTGCACTGCGCTACATCAAGATAGCACTATGCCGTATATTATAGTGCCATAGGGGCCACGCATCGGGGAGGGTATAGAGCAAGACTCGTTCTGGCCAGAGACCTGGCTCACGGCTCCATTTATCAGCGAGGACGCACGCACAAAGGCCTCAGTGTGGGGGCCGGTAATTGGATCTGCGACACGCCGGTGCCCCTAAGACCTGACTTCCCCCTCCTTCCCCAAATTCCCCCTTCCTTCTTTTCCCTTCTCTCTTCCTTTGCTGTTACTCACCCGCTCCCTCTTTCATCTCACCATTATCTCCGCTGGCTCAGTGCGTCAGGAAGCACGCTGCATGAGCACACGCAGACATGCCCTGACTCACACACACAAGCACGAAGACATGAGCGGATATGTTGCCCACGGTCAGGCGCTGACTTCTCTCACTTTGTAATATTAACATTTAACTACAGTGTGACAAAATAAGCTTTTTGCAGGCCATGCATTATATGGACTTTATTAGATTCATTGTTTGCATCTATTATTGTGTCCGTATTAAAGATATAAACAGTTGACAAAGTGAAAAAAAAGGTTCTGCATTACACTTAAACTGTAAAAGTGCACAATGTGCATGCTTTCTTTAGGCGATTAAGATGAAAGTTATGAAAATGCTTTGTTTAATAGAGCTATCTAATCATACAGTATATTACGGAAAAGCTGGGGCCATGACTGATGTGACCCTTCCACCTAATCTATAAGGAATATAACACAGCTGGCAGATTGTTATAGGGAAATAATGCTGATTTGTGTTGTGATGTGGAATCAGCTTCCAACATCCTGAAGTGTGGTTGTAACACAACAATATGTCAACAGTTGTTAATTTAACAAGAACAACTTGCCATACATTTAACAATTTATAGGTACATTTAATCTTGTGGAACATCAATAAAAGAAAAAAAAAGTTTGAACCTGCTGTCAGGTACTAACTTCACCTAAAATTGAATTTAAAAAATGCAGCTTGTCATTTTACTGAGAGCGCTACACGAGCAAAGTGCAACATTAGTGCTCTAGTATAGCAGATAGTGGATAATCAAAAGAAGCTACCTACCTAAACAGTTAATTCTTGTAAATGGTTTGGTCTTGTTAGCATGTTAGTAATGTCCTTAGATTTTGTTTATAATCAACAAACAGAGATCAGCAACATAAAATGATGAATAGAATATATTGATGTATATAGATAGATAGATAGATAGATAAAAAGTTTGAACCTGCTGTCAGGTACTAACTTCACCTAAAATTGAATTTAAAAAATGCAGCTTGTCATTTTACTGAGAGCGCTACACGAGCAAAGTGCAACATTAGTGCTCTAGTATAGCAGATAGTGGATAATCAAAAGAAGCTACCTACCTAAACAGTTAATTCTTGTAAATGGTTTGGTCTTGTTAGCATGTTAGTAATGTCCTTAGATTTTGTTTATAATCAACAAACAGAGATCAGCAACATAAAATGATGAATAGAATATATTGATGTATATAGATAGATAGATAGATAGATAGATAGATAGATAGATAGATAGATAGATAGATAGATAGATAGATATAACATGTACTGTATGTTATACAACTAGATATAGCATTTATCAATGTTATTGATATTGGTTTTAACATATTTTAAACTACAGTAGAAGTCAAACGTTTGTACACATGTTTGGATTTATTTTCTACATTATAGAACAATACTGGATATTTTTTTAACAAAAAAAATTACATATATGGCATTAGGTAATTATGTAACAAGAACAACAAAAGTCAGTTGTTATTTTAAGACATGAAGGTCAGCTGTTCTGGAACGCTATTGTCAAGTGCATTTGCAAAATCCCATCAAGCACCATGATGAAACTGGCTCTCATAAAGACCATCCCATGAAAGCAAGACCAAAACCTACCTCTGGTGCAGAGGAGAAGTTCATTTAGAGTTACCAGCCTCAAAAATCATCAATTAACAAACAGCACCTCAGATTAGAGCTCAGATTAAAATTTTGATTAATACTTCAGTTTCCTTATAAATAACAAGATTAAGAAGTTACTTGGTAATGTGTGTGAGTTAATCAAGCAATTCTAGGTTATGATGTCAACTTTTGATATAATTTTATTAGTATGGATTCAAATAAATTATCATGTACAGATGTAAAAAAAATTTAATCAAATGAAGCAAACTGCTTTGTTAAGCTATTACGTGAAAGTGCAAAGACATAGTATATCATATTATAGGCTTTTCTTCAAAGCTTTAAATCAATCTACAAAACAGTTAAAGTGTACAACTGAGTTAACAAATGAGCAAAAACTGCCTGCCGAAAAGTCTTGGGATTTGAACTCATGACCACTCCCTGAGTAATCACTTCCAAAAAAATAATAAAAATAAATCATTAAAAAATAAACGCGTAAGCCTCATTGGCATTTCCCAGAAACACCAATCCAGAAACCCTTACATTACTGCTATTTCTGATTTAGTAAGAAAATTATTTTTTTTATATCGCTTATTACATCCAAGTTTATTATATATCAGCCTGTTAGTTCCCATCTATCATACAGCACACCAGCTACCTCAGAACCACATTTAACTAAGGAAATGCAAACTGACTTGTCCATTTCCACCACTCATTACTAACAATTCAACAATCAGCTCTATTTCATCAAATATCTGGGGACCACAGTCACACAGGACCTCAAGTCTTCCCTTAATAAGTAGGCTAAGCAAAGAACAGCTGCCAGCGTTTTATCTACTCCATGCCATATTGGTGCAATTCTAAACTGCCATCATTGAAAGTACCTTTATTTCAGCCATTACCATCTGGTTTGGTGCGGCTGCCTTACAGGAAATAAGGAAATTACAGCGTGTTGTCAAGACAGCTCAGAACATCATTGGCTGCGATCTGCCTTCAGCACATGACCTGGACGTCTCTGGAATGCGAAGGCGAGCAGGAAAAATCGCTGCTGTCACCTCTCATCCTGTAAACAGTCTGCTCCAAAAACTTACGTCAGGAAGGTGTTTCAGATCACTGATTACAAAAACAGCATGACAGCCGGATGGTTTATTTCCCATAGCAATCGTTTGTATCTAACAAACTGGTTAGAACAGCGTAATGGAGGATTGCACCAATTTCAGAATCACTCTTAACTACCATATATCTGTTATACTTAAAGCATTTAAAGATACCTGTTCATGCTTCTGCAGCATCACACTGAAGATGAATTAACCTTTGCATGCGGTATTGTGCAAAAGTCCTGTGCCACCCCTCATTTTTTCATATTTTGCTTTAAAAGAGCTAGACTTTCTTTATTTTTTTCAATGTAGTCTCAAGGAATAGATCTCTAGGCTTCCTGAAGTGACCTATGAATAATTCAACCAGTCAAAAAACAACTTAAGCCATGAATCAGTAAGAAACAGGTGCAATCAGGCCGGTGATTAGTATACTGGTGATGCTGAATGCTGATTGTTTGGAACATACAAGAGGGGAAATGAGGTTGCTGCTGTGGTTGTTACATAAACAACCAATATACAGGGTGATTCACTCGAGTGAGGCCCTAAATATTCTGTAATAACTCTTGCTACGCTATAGTAATGTAATTAAAACAAAATACGCCACAAAGCTATGTGTCTGTATGTGTAATCGATTGTATTACATGCAATGCTGGAAGTGATCATTTTCTGCCAGACACATTTCGATGCTGCACTGCATTTTCCTGAACCATTTTTCTGACTCTTTTCTCCACGGATCTCCATGGGCACGATATCTATGGTGCCTACCTTATCGGCTCAACTCCATATACTAAGGAGCTCATTGCAGCTCATTTTTTCATTCCGATTGCTTTGTACTAGCGGGAGTTATTACAGAACATTCTCTTTCAAGAGAATCACCCTTGGTTGTTTATGTAACAACCTCAGCAGCAACCTCATTTCCCCTCTCGTCTATTCCAACCAATCAGTATTCAGCATCACCAGTATACTAATCACCGGCCTGATCATCTGTCAAAATATTTTTATTTAATTATTATTTTATTATTTATAATTTCTTTTTACATTGTAAAACAATGATGAAGTTATCCAAATTATGCAATAATCTCCTCTGAACTGTTGATATTGAGATGTGTCTGCTATTTATGCTTTGTAAAGCCTTCATAAAGGCTCTAATCTGAGATCCTATAAATTGGTGATTTCTGAGGCTGGTAACTCCAGACGAACTTCTGCTCTGCAAAGGTAAGCAAAGGTAAGTTTTGGTCTTGCTTACCTGGAATGATTTTCATAAGAGCCAGTTCATCATGGTGCTTGATTCATTTTGAAAATGCACTTGATAATATTGGTCTTGCAGAGAACTATTCCAGAACAGCTGACCTTCATGTCTTAAAATACATTACTCACAATACAGTAAGTTAAGGATACTGTTATTTACATGAGTGCTTTTCCTATTTGCTCTGAATTTGAATGAAATAAGTAAAAGTTCCCTTTGAACCTCAAAAATTTAGACAATAACAGGGATAGCCCCAAATAACAAAAATTGACAATGTCGGTAGCGGGTGTTTCCACCATTTGCCTTAATGGCAGCTTGACAGAAACGTCTCATGCTCCTCACTAGCCTCATGATGTTGTTCTGAGGCAATGCGTTCCACTCTTCCACAAGAGCTACACGCAGTTCTGTCAGGTCATGTGAGGGTGGGGTACGATCATCCAGTCTCTGCTTCAACTGGTCCCAGACGTGCTCTATGGGGTTCAGGTCAGGGGACATTG
>JAOVVA010000021.1:12648363-12675490 GCA_028565275.1 Leiocassis micropogon
AGAAATCTCTCTAATGACACTCGATTGAGCGACACACTAACGGAATCACTGATGTAAAGTAAAAATAAAACAAATTAACCTGCACTTTACCTTCGATTTAAAAAATCATGACAGAGCAGTGTTTCTGTGTAGTCTGTGTAGAGCAGAGTGTGTGTGTGTGTGTGTGTGTGTGTGTGTGTTGGGACGAGAGAAGGAGGGGTGTGTGTGTGAGAACAGAGAAAATGGATCTTTAACCTCTCTAAAGAGACTTTCTTTTGCTTTACACTGTTTATAATAAACAGTACACACGTGCTGTACACACACACATACAGACACAAAATAAAATGTGTTACGCACACACACCTGGTCACAATGTTATAGTAAACAGTACACGCGTGCATGGATGTTGATTATACCAGTGAGAAACGCAGACTAAGACTGAGCAGGGGAGACGATTACCCACAATTCTGCAGCACAAGAGAGATAAAAAACGTTGGCTCAGTTGTGATCACGTGACAATCAGCGTCAAAATAAGAAGCGCATCCGTGATACCTGATACTTGGTACTCGTAAACCAAGACTTGCTCATTTTTCAAGTCAAAATTTATTAAAAATCTTTGCTTGTCTTGCGGAACACTCGCAAACCGCGTTACTTGCAATCCAAGGTTTACTGTACTTCTGATTAAATACCAGTTAAAGTAGTTCAGTCAAACACAGTGGTGTGTTCTCCCAGATGCCAAAAGAAGTCAGGCTCCCTTAGCTTTTCATTCAGACAGTAAAGGTTATTTTGATTATAAAAAATAAAACTTTGTTTAAGAGTTTCTGTATTAAACTCCTCTACGCTGCTGCTGACTGTATTTGACAGTAAGTGAAACAGCGCCCCCATATTAGGTGGGAAAACATGGGTATTGCACTTTTACAGTCATGTCCAAGCGAAGCCAAGCCGAGGTGGCCCTTTCTAAAATAAATCAAAAGAGATGAATTATGTCATGAAAATGTGATTGTCCAGAATTACACCAAGGGGTGCCAGGCTGAATACTCACACTACTAACACACTATGAAGCCAGACACACCTCTACATCACCGTCAACAGACATTAGGAAGTGCATATGGAACAGAGAGCTTTTAGGAAATCTCAAGCTGCACACAGACAGGAAAAAGACTGAATTAAGACTTCAGTGAGGGACATGATCTCCACACACAGTGTCACACTGTTAATGTTAAACCTCGGCTGGAGTTCTGAAGCCCGTGACTGTTCATGGTGCCGTGCTCATCTGGATTATCTGCACATGTTAATTTAATGTGGTGTCATTTTACTTTACCTGGTTATACATTTGGGAGAGAAGTTGAATAAATGAAATGTTAAGAATTGTTTGAAAGTCTGTGTGTGTGTGTGTGTGTGTGTGTGTGTGTGTGTGTGTGTGTGTGTGTGTGCGTGTGTGTGTGTGTGTGTGTGTGTGTGTGTGCAGGACTTGTTTGCATGCAGCGTGCAGGCGCTGATTTTGCTGCAGGGCCTGCGCAGTAGAAAGTGTTGCCATGGTGAGTGAAGACAGACAGACAGGGCCAGTGTCCTCCACGACACGCATTTTCCTTTCAATCAGTGATTAGGATGTGAGTCAGTGTCCCTGCATGTGTGTGAGTGTGTGTTTGTGTGGCTGCTGGACAGGGGAGAGTTTCACACCTGTGAGGAACAAATAGCTTGAGGTATCTTCACATCGCCAGAATCCCTCAGGTAATGGCTGGAACTATGCTGTCGCACCAGCAGAACAACTCCTGTCCAATCTCACACACACACACACACACACACACACACACACACACAAAAGCACAGTGATCCTAAAGCGCATGTCTCTGTCCTGTCCTTCGGCTCAGTGGCTTCTGATCAATCTTCCAAACCTCAGTAGGCATGAAGCGATGAGCTGATCGCTGCAATCTCTGGACTTCCTGTGCCAATGCCAGGTCCTTCCCTTCATGTGTTTCCTATTTAGGTGGCTTGCTCTCTGCCCGAGTAAAAACAGTCCACTCAAGGGGCATGTAGACAGCACTCATAGTCATAGCTGGAGGCTATGTACAAACAGTGCTTACAGCAGTGGTCTGAGAAGCTCCTGTCATCTGCTAACGTGCATACACACTCACACACACACGTACTGTATACAGATTTATATACACACTCACACACACGTACTGTATACAGATTTATATACACACTCACATACAGCAGTACACAGGGATTTTTGTCCATAGAGACCATGCCCATGGAGACTGTGTCCATGGAGACTACATTCACGACTGGGTCCAAGTAGAGCGAGGCCAAGGAGGTCACCGAGTGGTGGAAAACTCTTTGAGACAGTTTTGCATTTGTGTTTTTCTTTCTAGATGCTCCTTCTATAAACATTATTTTTTAATAATGTCTATTGTGGGTGCTTTATTTTTTTCATGTGGGTTGATACCACAATTTAAGTACCCTCACAGTTGGTCAGACTGAAGAACATGTTAGACGGTTGTCTAACAGGAATCGAGTGTACCACCCGAGTGTAGTCGTCTCCAATGATGAAGCTAGTTTGGACATAATAGACTTTAAATGGACTTATGTCACATTGACATCTGTAAAGGTCCTGCGTGTCACACTATCTGCAAGGAAACGGGAAAAGTTTAACCTTTCATATGTATATATAAACTGTATATATGAATATAAGCAGGGTGGTATGATGAGCACAATGACAATAAATTCTATAGCAATGGCGGTTTTAACAGTTTATGCACTGTCATAGGGTTAAGGGCCTTGCCCAAGGGCCCAATAGTGGCAACCCAGAGGCGACGGTGCTCAAATCCTCAACCCTCCAATCAGCAACCCAGTCAGACAGTCTCATCCGTCTAAGCCACCACTGCCCCTTACAGTAAGTGTGTTACTTATACTAATTCAAATTAACTGCTTTTATGACTTTATATTTGCTTTTCAAGTTCCTGTCAGCACTTACCTTAAAGCAACTTTAACCTGACATTCCCACACCGGTTACAAAGCACTGTGACATAAACTGTCACATGACATTTGTACAAAATGTATGTCTCCACCATTTCCACCTTGGATCACTCATTAATATACTGGAACATGATATGTAAGAAAAGAATCTTTTCCCTTTTTTTTTTTTTTTTTGGATCTAACACCAAAACCTGTCTGTTATCATTTTGGTTTGACATCACTTCATTTTGTTTTCTATTAAACACCAGCGTGATTGTGCTAGTAATAACAGTGTCCTCCTGTGATGTCATGAAATCTTCAGAGTGGCATTCCCTTTAAGATACAAGAGTTTAATATATGGCATCATGAATAAGGCCGTGTTCACATTACAAGCCACATTGCCGAATTCTCAATATTTAAAATTTTTTTAATTTTGTCAAATTAGATTTGTATATGATGACTGTTTATATTCATAATTCCAAGTGACTTTTACCTGACTTTTATCTGTCCTCTGAAATGGTACATATGCGCACATGGTATGTCTTTGTGTTAAAACACATTAGAGTATATTTGTGCAACCACTCATTAGTTTCAAACAATGGATGCGGAAAAAATAAAATACACATGAATTCCGATCTGACCGTTCCCATTCAAGTCACATGACCACTTATCGGTTACGTATCCGATCTAGAACCACACATAAAAGTGACTCAGATCTGATCTGAAAAACGTGCGCGTTCAGACAGCCCAAAAAAAATCAGAACTGTGTCACATTAAGATAAAAAAATCAGATTTGAGTCACTCTATGCAGGTAATGTGAATGTAGCATATGTCTTGTACACATATAGTATAACATTAAAACAAACTGCTAAATATTGTGTAAGTCCCCCTTGTGCTGCCAAAACAGCTCTGATCAATCACAGTTCAGACTACCAAGGACCTTTGAAGATGTGTTGTGTTATCTGGCATCAGTCAAGTTCTGCAAGTTGCGAGGTGGGGCCTTTATGAATTGGACTTGTTGGTCCAGCACATCCTACTCATTGTCCAACAGATTTGATTCACAAAACTTGAACTCTTTGTCATGTCGCTCAACCCATTTTAAAATGATTTTGCAGTGTAGCAGAGCATATTATCCTCCTGAAATAGGCTGCGTAAGAGTAGCTCAGTGGTTAAGGCGTTGGACTACTGATCAGAAGGTCCCAGATTCAAACCACCAAGTTGCCACTGTTGGGCCCTTGAGCAAGGCCCTTAACCCTCAACTGCTCTGATGTAAAATGAAATCAAATGTAAGTCGCTCTTGATAAGGGCTGAATTTGCAGCTACACAACCCCATGTGCAGCTACTGACAGTATAATGCACTGTCTGTGTGTCCTGTCACCTTTCTATCACAGCCAGCAATTACTTATTTCAGTTTTATACTTACTATACTAGCTCTTATGTCAGATTAGCCTTCATTTCTCATATGCATTAATTAGCCTTGTGCGCCCGTGACCCTGTCACCAGGATTGTCTCACGGGTTGTCCTACCATGGACCACATTTGGTACGTATCAACCACTGTCTTCCTCGGTTGCTCTGACCCCATTTTCTAGCCATGACCCTAACCCTAACACTTGTCAAAAGTCTCTCATATCCAGCACAATAAGATTGAGATCTGACTGCCTAAAATAACCCACCCCTCGACAGGTGTCAATGTAATGAGATAATCAATGTTATTAACTTAACTTGTCAGGGGTTTTAATGGTATTGCTGATCGGTGTATAAGTACCTGTGTGAAGAGCAAGTGGACGCTCGCATGCGGTTAAATCCTGTCAAGAAAAGGTTTAATGGAAGCCAACAGGGCAATTTACAATAGAAAGGGAAATGATATTTCTTGCAGGACATCATTTTTGTACACAAACAAACGCCACTGAGCGCCACAATCGGCACGTACTGCTAATGATATATCGCAGTGCCTTACCCAGACTGCCGCAGTGATTTGTGTCCACTGAGGTGTACTAAAGGATTCAGCGAGTGCTGATTTGCAGTCAGTGTGGCCATCTCTCTCTCTCTCTCTCTCTCTCTCTCAAGTTTTCTCTCCAGAGATTCAACACCTGAACCTCTTGACTGTCACCAAGTTTCTTCCTCTTACTCTCCATCTTTGTCTCTCACCATGCCGCTGGGAATGGACTCCTCTCACACTCCTTTTCTCTCTCTCTCTCTCTCTCTCTCTCTCTCTCTCTCCCCGGGCCTGGTGCCTGACACTGTTGTCACCCAATTCCCCGAAGACCCCCACCCTTTTCCCGATGTGCTCCACTTCATTTTACGAGCACCTCACTGAGAGGAAAAAAAAGCAGTAAAGAAAACTAAAAAAAAAAAGTGTGTGTGTGTGTGTGTGTGTGTGTGTGTGTTTGTCAGTGAGTGACTACGCATGCATGCGTATGAGAGAGGTGGAAAGACAGATAGAGTGCAAGAAAAAGAGAGATAGGTTGAAGTGTTTGAGAAGGAGGGACGTTGGCAGATATGGGTGAAGGGGAATGGAGAGGAGTGAAAAAGAGAGAGAGAGAGCGAGAGAGAGATGAGAGTAAAGGAGAGGACATGGGAGAGTTTGCACGTTTACTCGGAGTTTGTTAATAATTAATGTGTCACAGGCTTGAAGGGGGGTTGCATCTCACCTCGTCTTTCTCTCACACTCTCCCTCTCTCTCTCTCTCTCTTTCCGTGTGCTCAGATGCATGGCTGTGACTCCCAGGTGTGCGCTAGTGCGAGTGGAAACATCTGAGCTGATATAGGAGGAAAGGACTGGACAGCACACTGCAAAATGGCCTCCCCAAAAACAGCAGAGAAGCACAAGCACAAGCACAAGAAAGCATACCGTACTTACGGGCAGACTGAAATGAAAAGTGGTGTTTCAGAGCTTAAACACTAAGGTACCAGTCCCTTAGAGACTAGTATGATAGTACAGAATATCTAAACGAAACAGTTTTCCTGATTTGTATAGTTTATCACTTCCTGGAAAGTAAAACTTTTTTTTTGATGAGTCATCGTGTCTTATCCATAGTGTTGGGATCATTAAACCCTCAGGGCATGTCTTCCTAGGGTTGTCTTACTGGCTTGCTAACAGCAAATAAGATTCATCTTTGAGGTCTGGTGCACATTTCTCACCACATCCTGGTGGTATCACTGTAGGTCAAACATTACACTGGATGGCCAAAAAAAAAAAAAAATACACACTTATTTCCCTTAGCTTTGTTTATGGAGCAAAACGTAATGGCCAGTTCATATTTGAAAATGATTCCTCATGCTTGCAAAATCCTTCTTTCACAGTTTGAGTCCTGAAATATACCTGTACCGTCAGGGGGAAAAAAATCCATAGATGTGATACCCTGGTCATTTAGTAGATTCAGGTTGTCAGCTGACTTCATTTTATTGCCCCATAACGTTATAACGTTGTTCAGATTAGACCTGGCCAATTGAAGCAACCCCAGATGATATCCCTGCCTCCTGGTGCTTGTACAATGACCATTATGTATGACATTTTTCCATTGTTCCAAAGTCCAATGTTTATGCTCCCTAACAAACCGAAGCCTTTCTTCTGATTAGTCTCACGAACAACTGGTTTTCTTTTGGCCACACAGCTGATATGTCGCAATCCTGTGAGTTCTCATCATATTGTTTATAGAAATGCTCTTACTTTCACTATTCAACATGGCTATGGTTTCCGATTTCCGATCAAGGTCATTCCTGCTTTTATTCCAACCATTCTGCGAAGCTGATGGTTCTATACTATCCTTCCAGGTTTTAATAATGCATTGGACAGTTAACTCATTTCCAGTCATTTCATTAATCTCTCTTCTTTGCTTGATGCAGGACAATAATTTGCCCATTTGAAAACACAGAGTCAGTTAGAATTAAAAGGATAAGTGTCATCGGAAACCAGTGTATACCATGATTTACATCAAAACTCATGGCATCTTGTTGTCGAGGACTCTTTACCGAGGATGTTGAAAAAAGTGTCCAAGCATGTAGGGGAAAAAGGGGAACCGAAATGTTCTTATTTCTTATGTAAAAACGTGCTGTCGAAGGAAAAATAATCAACAATGGAGTGTCGGAGAGCCCTTATTACTTTGTTGAGATGTTGATTATCTTCCTGCGACAGTACATCCCAACGTGTTTTATTCCTCCTCTTAATTACTAATGAATAGCACATCATGCTTTTTAACTGTCTTTGGTTACATTTAATATTGTGGAACATCCACAAGACAAGTTAGTCATCTGTTACGTTGCAGACGCTTTACTAGTCTGCAAAGAAAAAAAAAGGGAAAAAAAAAACGTATGCTCCAGACAAAACAGAACATCTCCTTAGAAAAAACATTATCATATCTTTCATATATGTTTATGTACATGTTGTATGTACATGCATTTCATACAACCGGTGTTGTCATGCTGGTGTTGAATTCATTTTTGAGCAATGACAACAGCGTGATCAGCTTATCTCCTGCAGAATCGTACTCCTCCACAGTCCAATATATTGAGCCTGAATTCTAAGATTATTTCATATACCAGCGATCAGCGTGGTGTGTGTTTTGGCTTCACTGCTCGACATTTGTGGGTCTCTCTGACTGTCTGTTTGTTTCGTCCCCAGTCTGTCTGGTTGCCTGTTTTTCCTGTTACAGCACTGGCCTCCGGTGCACCAGCCGGCTAGCAGGCTAGCATGTGATATGGATTTTGATAAGAGGGATTATAGAGGTGGCTACTCCAGATATGTGTGTGAGAGTATGAACATGCGTGCACACACACACACAAAATATTCTACCTACTTTATACTTGTGCCAAACACTTCCCTGAATTTTTATTGCAACCAATCTTTGATGTCCTGCACATAGACCTCTTATTAAAACCCTATAACTGACCTAACAAGAGGAAACTAGCAATTATAGCTTGTCTGTAATTATTCTTGAATTCAGTAAACTGGCAGAATTGAACAATCTTGATTTTCCTTTCTTGCAAGGTTGTGTTTCGTTCTGCATGAGCGGTGGAGATGGCTGGAGCTCTTCAACAAAGTGTCAAACAAGTTTGCTAATCAGAATAATAATCAATGTCTAGCCAGACAGTTCTCATATCAGTCTGATCAGCACATTTTGCTGTTTTGTCATGTACGAAGGTGAGTCAAAAATTATCCGCACTCTTGCTGAAGAATTTATTTTTTTATTTAGTCAAATACATTCTTTTTTGGCTGAGCAGACGGAGCAAGATCAGGACTGTAGGGAGGATGCTTTAACCCACCAAAAACAGGTGCAGATGATGACAGATCAACAGGACAATGTTGATGCTGGTGATGCTGAATGCTAAGGTTGGAACAGACGAGAGGGAAATGAGGTTGCTGTTCAGGTCGTTACATAAATAACATAATTTTTTTTTTTTTTTTATCTTTAGGCACTTTCCAGCCTGTCACAGTAAAACATTTGTTCCCATTTTTTTCATTTAATTTAATTTAATTTAATTTCATATGAAGTAATAAGGGTGGTTCAAGACTTTTGCATATTTTTTTTCAAACTTTGCTGGACAATAAATCCAACATTTAAATATTTTCAAAGCAGAAAGGTTTTTGTAATATTTAATTCTCTTCCCATGTGCAGTAACAATATAATATCTGCTTAGAGGCAAAACTCTGCTTTCTGTGGCACCCCAGGGTCCAAAAAAATGACAGAAAATACAAATGATGTGGACTCCCAATATGCATTCAATAAGGAAAATAAGTGTAAGTTCTAATAATAACTCTTGTAAAGCCACAAGCAGGTCTTAATCATATGAAAAACAAGTGGTAGACCAGTGGACTCCTGAGTCACTGAGGTGGATTTAAGCTCGTGTGTGCGGTAAGGAGGTTTTGCATGTTTGGTGGCTTTCCTCTTACAGTCTAAAGACATGCAGTGTAGGCTGATTGACATTTCTGAATCACCTGTAGTGTATGGTTGGGTGTGTGGGTGTGTGGGTGTGTGCTTGCACCCTGCAATGGATCCAGGTGAACCCTGCCGTGTATTCTAAGTTGCCTAGGATAGCACTCCCTACTACTCATTCCATACCCTGACCCTGCACAGAATAAGCAGCATAGATAATGGATGGATAGATGATGATGATGATGATGATGATGATACAAACAAGAGCAATAATCTATATGAATAAAAGAAATGATTTGTCTTTAAATTGGTCAGAACTCGATGATATCTTTACGTGTTATACATTGGAGGACCCGAAACCAGTATGTCTGTCACAGCATCAAGCAAAACTGGCTGGACAGAATTTAATGAAACTTTGGCAGTAATTTAATATCTGCCTGAAGTTTAACCTGCAATTAAGTGAAATCAAAATGTTGAGTAAAAGTAGATTTATAACTAGTTATGTGGTGGAGTTAATAATCTACTTTAGAATACGCTACTAATAAGCTAATTGCTCAAGGTAAACAAGCACCTGCACCAATATATATTAGTTATACAAGCTAAACTGAATATTTTTGCTGGGATTTATTAATAAATAATAATAATCTCCGATTACAGAACAGGGAGTGTATTTGGCTGATGACAAAAGAAGTGCAACTTAGTGTAGACAAGGCACAAGATACTCAACCTTACAAAGTGTAATTTTTGGTATTAATTTATGTATAATTTGTATAATAATGTAATGTAATGTCATTTGTATTAATAAAGTACGAATTTTGTATTACGAAAGACAGGTAGACATGTACGTGGGCTTCAA
The DNA here is from genome assembly GCA_028565275.1 of Leiocassis micropogon. Lineage (NCBI taxonomy): Eukaryota > Metazoa > Chordata > Actinopteri > Siluriformes > Bagridae > Leiocassis > Leiocassis micropogon. Next base: position 12,658,030 of record JAOVVA010000021.1, read on the forward strand.
CTTGAAATAATAATATCACTGATTACGTTAAAGTTGATCAGCTTATTTTTAGCTTTGACCTTTCAACTATTTTAAATAAAACATTTTATTTGAACAATTAAAAACAAGTCAATATATTATTGTTTCCAAAAAATAATTTTGTGAAAAAAAGGAATAAAGTAACAAACATAATGTACTCACACGTGATCATTATCAATATTTTGTTTTACTAAATAAAAAGGAAACGAAAAACAACAAACAATTTCTGCTTTTCTTTGTAGTTCAGGAACGCCTTAGTTAGATAAGTCCCTCTGTAATTAGGTTTTAAGGGGGAAAAAAATCTCAATTAGAACTTTTAGTACCATTTGCAATTTAGTCAGGCCATGCATATTTGGGGGCGTGGCTTTGAAAGGAACACTGGAGGCTGCCCAAATCGACCAACTTTACTTGCAATCTCATTGTATACAGTTCTATAAAATCCTGATCTATCTGAGGCAGCGACACTCATAAGGACATTCTGTATATCTAATATGCATTTTCAATCACTGGCCATAATGTTTTCAAGCAGCACTTAAACCCTTCCCGTGTTTGTGTTCTCCGGATCATGTGCTGTTGCTCATAAGTAGCAGCATAAGTGAAAGATATCTGCAAATCATGAGCTGGTTATTCCTTTGCTTTTAAAAGTTCACTGCAAAACTCTGGCCCAATTACCTGCTCTGCTACAGCAGCCCTGTCACAGACTGTACATACAGTTCACTATAATTGGAGCAGGGGGATGGAGGGGGAAGAGAGTAAATGCAAAGCCAATAAGAGATTGTTGTTTACAAACTAACTTCATCACAGCATACAGGCCCGGACATACACACACATACCCACAGAGATAGGAATCTGTATATAGGGATAAATACGTATGCTTTCTGAGAAGTACTGGATGAAATTGGGCAGATCAGCATCCTGTCTGGGGTGCCCAATTCCGAATAATTGTTTGCATTGTCCTTCACCCCAGTGTGACGACACCTGATGTGCGTGTGTGTGAGTGTGTGTGTGAGTGTGTGTGTAGGTGGACAGAAGGCCATGGCGTGACCTGCCACAGCCTCTGAGGAAGCAGCCTGACATAATGAGGCCGGTAAACAAGTGGCCGTCACCTCGACCGTGTGCCGCGCACGCACACACACACACACACACAAACACAACACACAACACCCTTATCTCTTCTCTCACTAGGAGAGATGTGCAAGACAAGCCATGCAGGTCTGGAATTTAAAACCGTTAAGAGCAACGACATGCACAGCTGCCAGATTTGGGCGGTGCTGCCCTTCCTCTCCCCTTTTCCAGGTGTTACACTGGTGAATGATGTGTGTGTATATGAGTATGTGAGACAGATCTTGAGATCTGTGCTTGGTCTTTCTGTCTCGAAGGGAATGCAGTCTTGTGTAGAGAGAGAGAGAAAGAGAGAGAGAGAGCACAGCATGAGGTCACTTCCCATGGCTTCTCTGTCAAACACACAACACCCCACTGCGTACTAATGTGCGGCTACATACACACACTTGCAGAATATACTTCCACACAAATCAAATCATAATACAGTATTTAGATAAAGTCCACCAAAAATTTGTGCTGTGATTTCTATGAAGAAAAAACATAATGGTTCTTTTGGTCAGTAACAGGTTAAATACAGGCCACATTCAAAAACAGACATTTCTACATAAAAGTGTAAAGTCAGAATACATTTATGTTTAAAGCAAGAAGGAATGGCTTTCCTGGGCTCGAATAGGGTAAGGACAGATATAAAGGTAAAACTCAAGTGGCATGGAAGCTTTTATGGAAGCCTCGCCGGTGTGTGTTAACGGGGATGCTTCAGACTTCAAACTGTGGATTTGGGTTTTCGGATATGTCAGGTAAATCAAAAGTTATTATTACTTTTGTAAATTATTTATTTTAACACTACTAGAATAAGCAAATATGAGAATATGGGAATAGCGTCGCAAAAATAGCAATATGGGAAAAATATGGGAATATGGGAATGACGTTGCAAAAACGTAGAACTCTCAATATTAGCATATTATTATTTTTTGTCGAAACAAGTGGAAACAACCATAAAAACATGTGATCAATCGTATCTGTGCTATATCTTTGCCTGTGTGACCCATTTTTTTTTTTTTTGCTCACTCATGTTTGTATAGTTTGTTAAAATTAAATAAAATTCAGTAAATCATGTTTCATATTTTGTCACTTTATACTGCACAATCCTGAGCCATAAATATGTTTATTAAAAAAACAGCAAGACGAATAATGGCTAAAATGCTTTGAGCTTTAAGCGCTACAAGTGCAGTCACTGGTTGTAATTCAGATCTTGTCTATTAATTCAAAAGCTGTTTCTCATCTTACACTAAAATTCAGATGGTGTAACCCAGTTTTGGCGTGTGACTTTAAAACAGTTATCTAATATATTCCACACCATTTATGACAAATTGCAGAGGACAGACAATTTATATCCCTTACATCCTCTATTCCATGTTACGTCCTATGTAGGGTTGTGGGGCGTCCGAAGTCAGGGGTACCTCGGTGGTTAAGGCATTGGACTATGGTTCGGAAGATCCCAGGTTCAAACCCCACGACTGCCACTGTTGGGTCCTTGAGCAAAGCCCTTAACCCTCAACTGCCCAGATGTATAATGAGATAAAAATGTAAGTCGCCCTGGATAAGAGTGAATGCCAAATGCCATAAATGTAAATGTAAACGGGTGCTAAGCCATCACGGGGATCAAGCACACACTCAAGGACACTCAACTGGATCATACACTACAGGCAATCTGGAAACACCAAACAAACAGGACATGCTGTCAAACTTGATGCAAGATACAAAGGTGACAAAGCTAATCATGCAACTTAATTTAAACATTATTTACAGTAATAAATATTAAAAACACCTTGTTACGCCTGAATTAATGTGTGTTGTACAGTCAGCATGTCAAAACTAATGTCATTGCTAAAGTACTATTAAAGGTGGCATGGTGGTTAAGTGTTTAGCACTGTCGCCTCAAAGCTCCATGGTTGATGGTATGAGCCACACCTGTTTCTGTATGGAGTTTGCATGTTCTCCCCATGATTAGTGGGTTTCCTCCAAGTGCTCTGGTTTCCTCCCAAAGTCTAAAGATATGCAGATTAGGCTATATGGCATTTCCAAATTGCTTGTACTTTGTGAGTGAGCGAGTGAGTGAGTATGTGTATGTGCTTGTGCCCTGTGATAGATTGGCACCTCGTCCAGAGTGTACCCTGTCTTGCGCCCAAGTTAACATTTCACCTTTTTCTATCACTCCACTCGTCCGTGTTCACTATCTTCACTCAAGTGCACGATTCTCGGAGTAATCTGTTACACTGAAACCGTTCCTACACTCATTACTCACTACAGGCTTTCAGTCAGTCGGTGCGTCACCACGGCAACACGCAAAGCTCTATCCACCTGTGGCTTCTTTGGGAACTATTTTTGTTGACGGAACAAAAATAAACAAAAATATATATATTTCGCCATATTGTGTGTGAAATGTCAGTTACACCATATTAGTTTCTTGTTTATAGATTTTATATAAAAGCAATATCACCCTCAGAAATCAGGAGTACTGCATATTCATTACAGTAGCACTCTTGCTTGCTTGGGTGATAGTGCTTAATTAAAATGAACAAATTAACTTAATGAAATTGTAATGAGGACTTTGGAAAAGTCTAAGTAAATATTAAGTATTAGTTTTCAAATATGCTCAAGTAAAATCCCCAAAAGGAAAATCTTTCTTGGAAAAATAAAATAGTTCATGAATATGAAATGTCAGTTGGAATTCTTTCGAAAAGGGTCGAGTGCATGATCCTGCACTTCAGTGCATTAAGCAGCATTTATTTGTACATATTATCATTCTTAGAAATATTGCTCTCTGATATATTGTGCTGCATGTAATCAAAACACTCCAACCAGCACTTCAGCTGTGCGCCTCGGTGCTGTTTTGTCCGCAGCGATTTCTCTACAGGTGAAGCTTGTAAAATTTGTATCTGTGCCCTCAGAGCTGAATAGATGAAAACTCAGAAGATAGAGAGGAGCGGAGAGTTACTGTGACCTTGCTGATCTGTGTCTGAACCTTCAGAATGTCCTGAAGCACTGTCAGTCTTCCTAGAGTTACGTCGAAGCCTACATGCTCATAAATATACTATTGATTGTATTGTTATTTATTATTCAGCTGAGGTTTATAGCCCTCACACATTTCCAATGAGCATTACAGCAAATTCAAAAAAAATATATAGATTATGTCTATTAACTTAAATTATACATTGTCATCAGCACTATTCAAGCAAATTATCGAAGAGGAAAAAAATGGTCTTTTCTTAATTATTTAACTTTAGTAATATCCTAATCAGAGTTATGTTGGATCTGGAGCCTTTCATGGGAACACTGGACACAAGACAGGCATTACAGACCATAACACATTTGTAACAAATTTCAAGTTAGTAATCCACCTACGTGTTTTTTGGAAGTGGGAGCTAACCAGAGGAAACCTCACGGAAAAAAAAAACCCACGCAAGGACTGAAAAAAAAAAAAGCAAAACTCCTTACACCCTGCAGCTGTGAGACGTCAACACTACAGTGGTGCAGGGGATGTTAATTCAATAGTATACTACGGTATATAAACACTATCGGACACCAAAATGTGAGTAAATGAGGCATAACGGTACACAATCATAGGTTTTGCTTAGCGTGTTTGGTGATCCTGTTTGGTCTTGCCGGTGTAGTCGAATCAAATCATTTTTGTCTCGACTTTTTTAAAGCAGAAGCAGTGAGAGGAAAATGGTTAAGGTGACTAAGATATTTTAGGAAGATTGTGATTTAGTGCACTGTATTTGTAATGTATTGCAGTGCCATTACATATACTGTACCTGTATCTGAACCTGCTTAGTGCTTCTTTCAAATATTCATATACTGTGCCTATATTTGGATTTGAATCTAACGATGGTATGGCCTATATGACCGTACTGATAACACATACTTGAAAACTTGAAAAAAACAAAAAACAAAACAGAAGTAGAAATACTAGCAAAGCAAGGAGCGCGAGAGATTGATTCAGGGTTTTTTCTTTTCTCATGTTACCGGTACAACACCACCATAAAACTCTGATTACCCTACCGCATACATTTCAAAGGCCAGACTCGGTGCTACTGTCGCTCTCAGCAGAGATTTCACTTCGAGCAACAGGTCGCTTTCTATTTTCAAGAGCTTAAAAATGTTCAGTAGTTTTCTTTTGTTCATTTCAAGGCTATTTATTTTCCTGCTTACACATAGGATAAGCTAAATGTGAAAATAGGCTAGAAATATACATTGACCCTCAGGTCCCAGTTACGTAAAAGCTCACCAAAATCATAATAATCATATGTACACACAGTGTGTACAGGATTATGGCCAGCCACTAAGACTTGGTCTACAAGGCTTTTGACTTTTAGCGAGAACAGTTCCTCAGCCTCAACTACATCATTCACTCACTCACTCACTCATCGTCTATACCGCTGTATCCTGTATTCAGGGTCGTGGGGGGCCTGGAGCCTATCCCAGGAGACTTACAGTACAGTAGGGCATGAGGAGGGGTACATCCTGGACAGGGTGTCAAACAGTCTCAGGGCACACACATATACACACCCAAATTCTCACCAAATAGCCTAACCTGCATGTCTCTGGACTGTGGGAGGAAACCGGAGTACCCAGAGGAAACCCACCAAGTACAGGGAAAACATGCAAACTCCATGCACACAGATGGGAATCAAACCCGGATCCTGGAGGTGCGACAGTGCTAACCACTAAGCCACTATGCAGCCTCAACTACATCACTTGATTTCATAATTCAGCTGAAATAGAGATGGACTGTTTTCTGAATCCCGTTCACACAGTTCTTGTATTTGTTTGTACCTTCTCTTAACATTTTCTTGGTCCTGTTTTCCAAGATGTAAATAACTTAACTAGCTAACCATGTTAGATCTTCATGTTAGAGTCTTTAGTTGTGAAATGGCCTTGTCCTGTAGCTAGCTTTGTTTAGCTTAGGTTTAATTTGATTCCATGTTGATCAGGGCCTCACCAGCATCAGAGAGGGCAGTGGGCCTGGAGATGAAATCAGGCTTTCCTGGATGGGCACTTACCCGGGAGGGAGAGAGAGAGAAAGAGAGAGAGAGGTAGAAAGGCAGCTCAGTCGGGCATAATTGGCAGTCTTTGTAGAGAGGGGCCCTTGATTTAATAGGCACGGCTGGTGACTGAGGCAGTGGAGTGCGAACAGTGCGGAAATGTGCTGGAGCCTGGAGCCCTCTGGCCTGGCTCCCCTCCCCCTCCCTTCCTCCGTCCTTCCGTCCCCCTCTTCCTCGCTAATTCTCTCTGTTTCTCTCTCCTCCTCTCCACCCTCCCTCTCAGTCTCTGAGGACAACGGACACGAAAGCTGCCTGGATTCACACACTGCTTACAGCAACAGGAAGTGCACCATGAATTATAAACATATATTTATTTACTAGATGTGCCCAAGACTTCGTTCCCGTGGAATAAGCGCGTTTTTAAAAAATGTACAACATCATGTGTTGAATTTTAGAATACATATTTACATGTTACCGTGAAGTGCGTGGAATGAAGGTGTGAGATCGCATTTATTAAGTAGATTTCAATTGCACACTCAAGCGCGTATTAAAAAATTTACAGCGCCATCTGTTGAATTTTAAGGTGAACTAATGACTTTTTCAAGGTCGATGTTTTTAAGATATTAGACGTGACTTCGTTCACATGGAATTTAATTGCACACTCATAAGTATGTTTTTAAAAATGTACAACGCCATCTGTTGAATTTTGGAATGAACTAAAACTTTTATGCGTTACTGTGAAGTGCGCCAAATGAAGGTGTGAGATCATGTTTATTAAATAGATTTCAATTGAACACTTATAAGCGTGTATTAGAAATTGTACATCGCCATCTGTTGAATTTTGATATGAACTAATGATTTTTTTTTCGATTTTGTTTTCCATTTAAATTTGAAATTAGCATATCTTCTTTTCCCATGAGCCAGTAGCGATGAAATAAAGCATATATGTTACCTCAAGCTCAGTCAAATACACCTGTGAAAATTCCATTAAAATTCGTTTAGTAGTTTTTACGTGACGCATGCACAAACAAACAGACAGACAGACAAAAATTCCAAAAAACATCTTGATGAGTTCTATTACTCATCTTACGTCTCCCCAAAATAATTTTTCCGCAAATACATATTCAGTGTATTTGCGGAACTACAGACACGACAACTTTAAAGTTTTATTATATCCAATAAATGTAACAGATTATGCGATCCTGTCATTTCTAATGCGTGCAAACATAAAAACAAAACAAAAAAAACAACGACAAACATTTGTGATTTGCTCATGTTTTCCATGATTTTAAATGGTTATGATGGTTGGTGATTCATTTTTATAACAACAGCTCTGACCGTCGTTCCAGCTACAAGGATTACATTTTGGTAGGACTTTGCCGGATTAATCCATAATTTTGTCTGCCTGCCGTTTTTGTTTACATTGAGCAGATAGTGTGGGTATTTTATGAACATGGTGATTGGCTTGAGAGAAAAGCTTTTGCCCTACTGGTAAAAGAGATCTGAATCCTGATGGTGTCCAGAAATCCAAGAGAATAAAAAAGCCCATGCTGTCTTGGTAGGAGAGATGGTAGTATAGTACTGCAACTGCAACCAATCATGGGAATCTGTGAACTCATGTTTGTAAAAGTGGGCTGTGTTTCTAGTGTGTTGGACTTGGAGTCTGTCTTGTGATGTAGTATGAATAGCAGTTCATAAAAAAAGATATCTCAGAGGAGTCATGTGGTAGCCCTCACCAATCCTGGTTGGTAACTTGCTAGGTTACATTAACTATCTAGTCTAGCAACCATTATCTGCATGTTAACAATATCACAGACTAGCAATTCACTGCATCCTAGCATCATGAGAGTCCCTGTATATTGTACAGTGCTACATAATAAAATTAACACCTTTGGTGTAAAATCTCACCAAAAAAGCTTCAACCTTGTAGACATATCAAGACAATAAAATACTACTTAAATAAATAAATAAATAAATAAATATCCAAATAGAAATCTTGAAGCCACTTGAAGATCCTCAGCTGCTGAACCACATGGATGCACTCATGAATGAGTTAAAAGTGTGCACACGGGGGGTGGTGTATGTGCATGTGTGGGAGATTCACATCAGCAGCATTCTTTAGGCCCTGGTGAGGCTCTAAATAGGGTGGGCCTTCAGCGGCTGGACCGTGATTAGACCAGGCCATGGGGGATGTGGGTATTGATTGGCATGGTGGAGACACTGGGCTGTCTTCCACGGCACTCTAATGAGAAGCCCTGACCTCCTCCAGTCAGCAAGGTCGCCAAACCCTACTGTAATTGCACTCTCTCTAATGGCGTCAGTCACGCACTCGCCCCAGCCCTAGTAATGACAATTACCATAATGTTCCTCCGCTTCGTGGGAGCCTCTCAATCACACAGCATTTCAGCCAGGGATCTGGACCGCTGACGTGCGAGACCAGAATACACACCATTCTGTGCGTCGGAGATCGAATCAGCCCTGTGTGGACGTGTTTAAGTAGAAATTAAGCTTCTTGTTTCATGTCCTCGGACCCAACCTGGCTGCAGACCAATAAGTCAGTGCTGCTTCAAGCTTTCTAATTAATCAATAAGCCAATCAATTTTCAGAACACTATCTCTGTCCTTCACAAACAGCAAAACTGACCCATTGATCTGGCACTCAGGACATAATCATTTCAGTCCAATAGGCGTAAGTCTGTTACGTTCAAAATAAAGGTTGCTCCAAACTTCCACTTATTCGTCTTCCAATCGCTTTGCTTTTGGTCTGGCGTTCCAGCTGTGTAACACAAACCCCACATTAAGACCATTGATCCATAGCGTCCACGACAAACGGGCTGTGAAATTTAAGAATGTAGACAAAACCTTCCCACAACACCATGCCTGAGAAGAGTTTTCTACATTAGTTTATCAGTAGACAGATACTGAGCAAAAAAGATGTCTTACCACCATAGAACAAAAATCGAATAAGGTCAAAGTTAGCTCTCGCTGTATGGATCGGAAAATCTTGTGCGAAAGCCACACAATGTGATTCCCTCTCTCTTTTTCTCTCTCTCTCTCTCTCTCTCTCTCTCTCACACACACACACACACTTGGAGTGTGTCTAGCGGCACAGGTGAGGGGGTTTATGGCTGTGTGCCGTGCAAGCTTTATTGTGTTTGGTGAGAGAGAGGGAGAGCAGGAGAGCTGAGCGAGAGTGTGCTCAGCTCTGCGCGTCACAGATTTACTGCTGCGTCTCTAATTTCAGCCGGCCGACGTATTTAAGAGGGCTGCTCGTAAAAGACAGCAGAGGAAAGGAGGGAAAAAAAAAAAAAAAACAGAGAGCCGACGCGAGCGGGGGCCCGGCCGGACGCTAGCTAAATCAGAGCAGGCACAAAGAGGCAGGCGTCTGAGAGGTATTGACCCCACATCGATCTGCAGCCTGCGCACTGCTATTGACCACACAGGGGAGAGACCGAGGGAGCCAACACACGCTGTGCCTAGCCTTAGTGGAATAAAATCAACCACATACACAGCACGCACCTATTCACACACTCTCTGACCTTGTGTATGATCTGACCTCCTTGATTACACCTCCACCAAGAAAAGGAAAGATGTATAGTTAAAGGCAGGGACAAGCGTACCAGCGTACCTTCCTCGTTGTAAACTCTTTCACTGTGAAGACAAACCTAGGCATGTAGACAGAACTAACCTAGTTTTTAAACAAGGTGCAAAATTAGTTTAATTACTTTAGGCTATTACAGTTTGGTTTTCTTGCACACATGCTTGTTGCTAATTTGCCATGGTTGCTAACTAGCTAACTTACATGTAGCTAAACTCCTTTCCTTTTTACCCCACGTTTGATATCTGACTGAGTAAAGGTAGCTGGGTACAATTACAAAAAGAAAAAATATATATTTTTAGTATTAATATTTTAGTATATCATATTTTTATTTATATATATATGAAAAGAGTGTTTGAAAATCTTCTTGCTAGTTTGCTAAGTTAACAGTTTCATATGTTATTGTGTGGTTCTGTTATCAGGACTCAAGTTATTTACATTATCCTGACTGAAAAAAGACAACAGTTTTAAGGTTTTATTTAACATTTTCTTTAAAAATGGCTTAAAGAATGTCTTATTCTAAAAATCAACGGTCTGATGGAGGAAATAGTTATTGTACAAAGTATCAGAAAACAGAAAATGTTTAGCTGATGCTGGCAAAACTTTGCTAGCAACTACACACTCCCATGATGAACATGTATATAGTTATAGTTGGCATTGTTATCTATGATTATGTCTTTTTCTTTAAACTGTTCATTAATCTTGACCTCTTACATGCGATTATATAATAGTGTAGAAACCTGGGTTGTGGGGCAATTTTTTTGAAAAGGTTTACTAGCTCCCTGATCCGTGTCAGCACCCATGCCAGCACCATGTTGGAGGAAAAGTGCGCTCTCTCTATATATCTCTCGCTCTCTTTTCACTCTTGAGTGATTGGGAGCACTTCCTTCCTGCTCATCCTCCAGTGATGCAGGTGACAGGAGCCCAGAGACCTGGCAGGGCACACAACACACACAACACTAGCACACACACACAGGCCAGATGGTCCCAGACCCCAGTGACAGTTAAGGTGGGCTAGAACCCAAGCGCCACTACCTCATCGTTTCTAGCTTTTATCTCTTTCGTTATCTCTTTCTGCCGGTCTGTTTTTTTTCCCTCTCTCTTCCCGCTACGGCAGACCTTCTAATCACAAATGAGTCATGCAGTTACCAGTCTCTGTGTAAATGCCAGTGAAGGCCAAACCTTAGCAGAAAAAGTCCGCCCAGACGAGGCCTGTTCCAACGAGACAGCCAAGTGTCAGGACAAAAAGTCTAATAGGTGCATTGCTTCTTGAAACTGGTGCTGCTTGCAGGGTTTTTTTTTTTTTTTTTGTGTTTTTTTTTTTTTGGCTGTGCCAGCGAGGTTGTGATATTAGCTTTCACTTGGTGCTGGTGACAACAGGTGTAGCAGCTCCCAGGGGCAGCGGCATGGATTGTGGATGTGCGGCTGGTAATTGGAGAGCAGAGCGTTGCGCGGATCTGCAGCAGCATGAGGTTTGGTTCGTGTGTGTGTGTGTGTGTGTGTGTGCTGGCGATGGAAGGGTGGTGGTGGTGGTGGGGTAGGCGTTCTCTGAAGACGCCTGAAAGAAAGAACGAAGGGACGAGGAAAGCGAGAGCTCGAAGAGTAGGAAAGACAGTGGGGAGGGCGGCGGTGGAGAGATGGAGGGGGGTCATTAAACTGGAAACCAGGAACCACACGGGAGGTAGAATTTTAAATGATTCCCCCACAGCTACACCGGCCCAGCAACCCTCTTTCTCTCTCTTCTTCTCCCTCTCTCTCTCTCTCTCTCTCACTTTCTCCCTCTCTCTCTCGCACTTTCTCCTGCTCTCTCGGAGATGCAATTAATTCGGATGGAGGCTGCCAAGAGAGATAGAGGGATGAGGGGTGCTCTGTTGCAAGCGAGCACTCTCTTCCTCCATTACGGCAGTCTGCAGTCCATGTGTTTGTGGCCTTATGTCTCCTTTTAGTAATCACCACCAGAACCCTAAATTAGCCCAACTACAGATCGGCCAGGAGACAAATAATGAAAGGAACCTTCGATCAAGAAGAAAGCAATCAATACAGGAAAGTTAGCATGTTTCACTCAATACCTTCTCACCAGTTGTTTTGTGATTATCATAGCACCTATTTACAGCTACGCCTTGAACAACCTGATGTACCGACAAAACATTATCATCAGCATCAGACCCACGGATTAGTTGCCTGCCAATGCACCATTTCTGGGTTAGAGCCAGCCCTGACTAGCTGGGCTAGTTTTCTCATGCAGGAGACAGACCAGATGTAGTGTGGGATGACTCATAGACCCTTTCACTCCAGGGGCCATGGGCAAACAATCCCACCAGAGTCCTGACTAGGGTTAGTTCACAGAGAGAGAGAGAGAGAGGGAGAGGGAGAGGGAGTGTCATGGTACACAAAGCACGTAGCATGTAAAGTGCAGGAGGGAGTGTTGCTCAGGGCCAGAGAGAGCGTCGATATGGGGGAAATTGATCGTAATCAACAGTGCCTGCAGAGCGAGCGCCATGTTCGTCAAAGCTCCTTCCTCTCCTGTTCGCCTCTCGTCTTCTCGTCTCGTCTCCCTTCTTCCCTGCACCTTGAATCTATCTCTCAAAACAGCCTCACCGAACCCCTGGTGGAGCTTTCAAAGCCTATGTAAACAAGCTGAGAAGAAGCAGTAGATACGATAGCTCAGTGTGTGTGTGTGTGTGTGTGTGTGTGTGCGCGCATCCTTTGAACTGGTTCATCTCGTGCTAGTTTCCTACACGTTGTATATAAAATCGGACTAAACTGGTAATTAGCATTATGAGCATATGCTGCGAGGAGAGTACGACACCTATTCTGGGCATGTAGTTAAATTAATCCCAGTCTTCTTTGACCCCAGTGCACTGTGGGTAAAACTGCAGCATTTCACATGTCGCTTGGTATATAAGTGGACGCAATGAGGAAAACAGTCTGCAGTCTTCTCATCCTCTCTCTCTCTTTTTCTCTCTCTCACACACACACACACACACACTATCTGTCTCTTTCTCCTTCTCTCACACGTTTTGCACACCGTGGTATAATTTCTCATTTGAAGACGCCGGCGTACCTGGCTGTGTGGCTGTGCTGTTAAAAGCGCCGGCCCAATTATAGCATAACACCTAGCCTTACGGTTACCATGGCTGCGCGATGCATCTGTCCCGCGGGACGCAGCGTGGAGGAACGAGCGTCTTATCAACCATCACCCCGGTAATAACACTCCCCCGAGCCTGCGCGCCTCAGCCAGGCCTTAACGAGAAGCCAGGGTGAAATCTCCCCCGCCTCAGCCGCAGCCATTGATTTGTGCTTAATCTGTTTCTGCGTGTGCGCACGCATGTGTGTGTGTGTTTGTGTGTGTGTGTGTGTGTGTGTGTGTGTGTGTTGTGGCAGATTCCTGGGGGTTGAAGGGCGTTGTGAGCGTGAGCAAGCGTGAGAAGTGGCGTTTATTTAGCTGGGATTTCGAGGAAGCATCTTTTTTTTTTCCTAAGACATTTTTTTTTTCTTGACGGAAATTGTGAGCGAGTTATTCTCCTGTCATTCTGCAAGGCTTAATTGCAACAACTAAATTATAATCTGGTGACCTTCAAATTCTTAATGCTCAATCAGATTCATCAATCTGCAAATTTTATAGAAATCCTCATACTGTCAATCATAGTTACCATCCAGTTTGGAAAGGTTTGGAAATCGCGTACGTGATTGCAGTTCTGGGGATTTGACTGAGGCTGTGTATTCACATTATATGGTTTAAGTTATCCAAATCCGTTCTGGGTTTTTTTCTCTACAACATTCATGTCATTACGTGTCATAACCTTTACGCTTCATTATTATACTTAACTACAGGTATATGCACACACTAACTATTGAAAAAAAAGGCCAGTATAAGAAGGACCATTGCAAATGAGATTTTATAAATTGCATACAAATTGCATATGACAAATACCCAGGATTACCTCAGATGATTCGTAGGAAAACTCCTATATTGCACATGATCTGACTTCACTTAAATCCCCCTGCTCTCACCTTACTGTAAGTTCCTACCTGCACTTAGTTCCCATTTATTACTTAAGGTGAAAAATGTCGAAAACAAACATAATTTCATCTTATCTTTATCACAGACAACTTCGCATTAAACATGCATAGAGATATTACAACGAAAAGTTACACTTGAAAGGAGGTAACAGAGGTTATTGCAGCCTTGTTTAACACATAACCTGTGAATCAAACAACCAATTATCACACTGATTAGTGCATTATTTAATTTGTGTTTAACAAGATCACTTTGGATGGTCTATAAATTTCCCATAGGAACGCTGTGCAGTACACGCCCACAAGCGACAACAGTGTCGGCCATTAAACTGCAACATGTGACAAACTACAACTGACACAAGTGACTCGATGCCTGTTAGTGTGCATGTACTGTAATCAGTTATACTCACAAACTGTCTCGTGACTGCAGTGTTTTTATGTGCAGTCCAGATAGATGGTTTCAAAGTGTGATGTGTGGGACATCTCTCAGCACAGCAGTATAGCCGCATAAACACTCTTCATCTGTCCTTTTTTTAACTTCTCAATAAAATCACAAACCACTGCTATCAGCCGACCTCCAGAGCACCATCTCTGTGATGAAGGCTTGTGCTGTTAGTTTAATTTTTGTGCAACTACAATGATGGATTTGTCTTTGAAATGCAGCATCGCTATTTGATGTTTATGATGATCTACATCATGCAACGTGGCACTGCATGGAAAATGCAGGTGTGCATGTTATTTGAAGGCAGGGGTTTGTTCACACTAATGACACAAACATGTTATTTACAAATGCAAATGTAAGCCAACATGACTGGGCAAAATAAAAAAATTTACAGGAATGTAGCCTGAAACTTTTACTACTGTAGTGGCAGTGGCAAAGTGTGTAGACAGATGGGTGACCAAGAAGGTGAAGACATCAAACATTCTACACAAGTTGTGCATGAAAACTCTGAAGACTATAAGTCAAATTGTAAAATCCGTAAAACTGAAGTACAAGGTTTGGTTTCTAGCTGAAGGGAAACACTCTAACAAGCACTCTTTACAACTGTCATGGGCAGAAAAGCATTTCAGAATGCACAACACATCAATGATTAAGGCAGATGTGGTACAAAAGCAAAAGACCACATCTGCTATAAACTATTCTATATAACAATTTTTGGGATTTTGCCCTCAAGGAAGTTGAAGGAAGACGCCTCACTTTGGCTGTTTTAGCAGCTGTTGTTAGCACTTCTTTGAAATCCCTGTGCTGCTGGTACTGACTGATGACATCAGCGACCTATGAGTGTGTGCAGAGGCAAAAAGTGACATGAATTGCGATCTGATTATTCTCATTCAAGTCACGTGGCCACGTATCGGACAAAAAAACAAAACAAATAAATGCCACAGAAAAGGCAGCATTTCTAACTAATCAGGACAGGACAGTGCAATTAAACTACAGTAATGAAAAATAGTCAGTTAGACTTTAACTAAGATAACTTAAAATGACGGTCAAAAACATAAATAGGCAAATTATTTAGACATACATTTTGGCAAACTTATAGAAAGAAAGTAAAAGTAAATTTGTCACTGAAATGATCCAATCAAAAGTGAATAACTTAAGTGTGAATCTTTTACATTTTACTTGAAAAATGGAGATGCAGGATCTTGTGGCATTAACACAGCGTATGTGATGTGAAACAAATTTAAACAAAAATTAACGAGTTAAAAAATGTTTCTTAGGCAACTTTAAAAAGCCAGGGAACAATATAATATCACCTCAGTCATCAACAACATAACATCACTTAGAGTCAAATATATTCAAACCTACGGTAGCATAAATTCACGGAGAGATTAGCCCCTTAGAACAACTTATATTCCCTGAATACTTGAAGAATTTGTGTCTTTATATATATATATATATATATATATATAATTTTTTTTTATTTTTTTTTTAATTAAGCTATATACAATATTTTCTAACATTGACTCTTTGGTATCTTATTTACTTCAGTTCCGTAATGGTTTGCTAAACCATGCTAACACATACACTAGCATGTCAAAAAGTTCTGGGTTGTTATTTTTTTCACTTTGAAGCCCTGTGTCTGAATCAAATCCAGTAAAATTTCAAGGTAATGTCATTTAAAAGCATCACATCTCATGTTTCTAATTGGCTTGATGAGTCAGTGACCCTAGTAGCAAATTAGCGCCTGGTTGGTGTTTTTAGTTACTGAACTAGCCAGCTGGCAAATCACAGGGTAACACGTGCAACTCAAATGCTGAGCACAAAATACTAGCAAACATACAGCATAATGTTGTTTTACCACCATAACAGTAAAAGTTTAGGATATGAAGATATGGAAAATACATAGTATGCTATGGACATTCTCTAAGCTCTTTCAATGCGTTTATATTTGAGTACAATCCAATTAAACGAGAAATAAGAAGAGTCAGTGTTTTAAGGTATGAATTACAATAGGAAAAATTAAAAGAAAGGATGAAGAACATTAATGCATTGGATAAATAGATTGGAGTTTTTTTCAGAAGACCTTTTCTCTTCAATTGTGTTTGGATGCACTTTTACCAATGTGAAGAGAGGAATTGCCCATTCTCTGTTACAGAATTGTTTAAGCTCAGTCAAACCACACAGTAAGCGCTGATGGATAGCCCTCTTCCAGTCATTCCAAAAAGTTTTGATTGGGGTTTTTTGCACTCTACATAGGCAACTAAAGGACATTCTTTTTCTGTCCTTCAACGCTTTAAAGTTGTGGTACACTTTCATGTTATGTTGAAAGGTGAATCGTCTTCGAGAGTTGCAGGTTCTTCACAAAAGCACCTATGTTTTGCACCATCTATCTTGTAGTCTATCCTGGCAAATGGGCCTGTCTCAGGTGAAGAGAAAGTACCTTACAACATGAGGTTCCTAGCAAAGAGCTTTCCTGTAGGAATCCTTCAATGATAAGATGCCCTGGGTCTTTTGCCAAACGACCATTGGGCCCTTTTTTTTTTGTTTTTGTTTTTTGGCTTGTTCTTCTTTATACAGAGCAAATTTGCAAAGAAAAGTCAACATGCACCAATATTCCAAACGATGTAAAGTCTTTTTAATAGATTCAAATTTCTTATGCTTTCTTAGTACTAATTTATACAGGGTATTCAGATAGAGTTACATGTGCAATGAGGATGTAGTGCTGAAATTACACACTGATATTCAGACGTAACTCAGAAAAAAAGAGTTGTACTGTAATTCAGAATTTGCACAGAGTTTGAGTAAATTACTCTTGATGCTGAATTCCTGAGGACATCGGAGGAGCAGCATCTCAATCAAAGACGGAATTTTATTTATGGATATTAATGGATTAAAATGAGCTCTAAGCATAAAATATGTTCTGTTTATCTGAGTTATTGAGGGAGCCCATGTTAAATATGATTTTCCGATAAAGGCAGGCAAAGAGACCAAGGCGGCCAACTAAGTCAGATGCATGATGGCCATCATGGGGGAGTCATGCCCCAAGGAGCCAGGGTTGCCCCAGTGTCAAATAAGGACCCCAAAACCTAGGTGGTTTCAATGTTAATGGTTTTTATGCTATGGCTGTTCCGTGTATATTTGTATTTAAAGTTCCAATTTAAAATATTTGCTACATATTTAAAATTCTAGTATCCTAGTATTCAAATAAAGCTCAAGAATCTAAATTACAATTAATGGCACAGTATGTACTAGCTAGCTATGTATTTAAAAATGC
>JAOVVA010000021.1:12675590-12725860 GCA_028565275.1 Leiocassis micropogon
GCACTCAGAGAGATATAAACCACATTTTGTTGTCTTATCTTACTTTTGCTTTTGTTTTTTCTGCATCTGATACATAGTCGACTTTAAATGTTGGTAGCACACTTGGATTTGATCAGTCAGACTTTTGCTTTCTGAGGAGCTACACTTCTAATCAGTCAGGCTAGTCACTTTCATCTTGGACATTGCCAAAACAGACAATTTTATTACTTTTTTTAATTTTTTTTATTTTGGACAACAGAATCTCAAGTTGCTGAAAGCAGTTTTAGTCCTAGTTTCAAACTTTAATTCTGTACTAAAGTTAGAATCATAAATAAATTAATGATTATTTCATTTGTAACTCGCAAAACAGTATCTTTTATCAACTGGATGGTTGACATTTGTGTTTTTCATTATCCAACAGCACACACGCAGTCGCATGGATAAGAGCCCCACCGTGACAGTGACACATCAGCCTCTTCCCGCCTGCAGCAGCTCATTGCGCTTGCCCCCTCACGCCTCAGCTTCAGCCCTGTACCCTCAGGCACTGAGCCTTCTGCTGCTGCTCCCCACATCACTTGAGACTTGCCTTTCCCTACGCCATTCTGCTCCTGCCCCTGTGGCCAGAGGAGAAGAGCAAGGTCATAGCCCAGAGTTGCTGGAGTTCAGGCTGCAGCTCTGTGCTTTCAGCACCGAAACCAGGAGTGCACATCAACTGTTGCCTCTCCTTTTGAAATACGATAAGGAACAGAGGACGAAAATAGAAATACACGTAAGATTAATGGAAAAAAAAACAGATCACACATTTGTGATGGTGTTGTTACCACGCTTTTGATTTGACCTGCGTCATTTATTTTTGGCAGGTGTTGACATAAATTTGTTTACATAATTATATTTTTTTTTAACATTTTAAACTTCTTATTGTACTTAACAGTAGTGAAAATGGCAGTCAAATATATCATATTGAATTAAACCTTGAAATAACATTTAGGGACCAAAGTTGCAAAGTTTCCCCCTTCAGGACAGAATACATTCAGGTTTATTGGTAATATGACAAGCTACTGTGTTATAAGGGGAATAAACACTTCAGGACATGCTAAGGTGTAGATTGTTGTTAACTAAGCGCATTACTGAAATGTTGTCATTGTCTATCTTTTATACCACTTTATCCTGCATACAGGATCGTGGGGGCCTGGAGCATATCCCAGGAGACTTAGGGCACGAGGCGGGGTACAACCTTGACATGTGCCAATCCATCGCAGGGCACACACATACACACTCACATGCCCATTCACGTATTATAGGCAATTTAATAACATGAATTAGCCGAACCTGCATGTTTTTGAACTGTAGGAGGAAACTGGAGTACCTGGAGGAAGCCCACCAAACACACGGAGAACATGCAAACACACAGAACTCGAGGCAGAAATCAGAACACTAAGCCATCATGCCTCACTTGCATGCCAAAATGTATTTAGACAAATTTAGACATGTGCTTAAAATTATTTATTTTATTATTTTGTTAGGGTAACAAATTAGTTAACCTAGACTAATTTGGGTTGAGGTCAAAGAGCATTTTCATTCTTATTTAGCAGATGCACTCATAGTACCAATTAAATGGTTCATTAAATTATTTGCTTATATAATTAGACAGCGGGATTTGGTTATGGTGTTCATGTCCTGCCGATGGTACGAGATAGCTGTTACTACACACATTAATTAAAAACTGATTTTGATTATTATTATTATTATTATTGGTATTGTATTTATTATGATTATTATTGGTAATGAAAGTATAATTAAATAAGATCCTCTTCTCTGTTGGGGTGCCAGATGTTGCTTTTTTCCCCCAGATACATCTTCACATAAAGTAAAGCTAAAAAGTAGTAGCTGGCAGATAGCAAGAGTTTCTAAGCAGTGATTTTGCAGCCAAGAAAATATAGGTGGCTTGAAATGACTAAATTGTATGGCTTGAATGTCATTCATTCATTCATTCATTATTCCCATAATGGTTATCCCGTCTAGGGGTACAGAGGGTCTGGAGCCGATCCCAGGAAGCTCAGGGCACAAGGCAGGGATACCTTGGATGGTTTGCCAACCCATTTCAGGGAAAAGGCACATACACTCACACACCCAATCATACACTCCCAGCAATTTGGAAACACTAACTCGAACCAGAGTACCTGGGGGAACCCACAAATAACATGCAAACTGTTGTAGACCAGAGGTTAGATGCAAACCACCAACCCTGTAGGTGTGAGGCACCTATCCACGCAATATAATACAATATTAGTATTTAACAATCAGTGAGAATCTCTTATGCTTGTCCTTCTTGGGTCTATTTAACTAATGGTTTTCCTATCAGAGACAGTTCCTAAGTAGAACCTCTTTCATTGGGAATCTTTCACAACAATTAAACCACCAAGATTCAGAAACATTTTCTTAGTTTTGTTAGCTCTTTATTCCACTCATGGTCAAATCGCCATTGGCTCCATGCTACAGTGAATGCTTTCTCTTGGCCTGGTTAAGCAGCAGCATTGGGCTGTGCTGGCTGTGGCTACGGTACTGGCGAGGGTTGGGAAAAGGAGGCGAGCGCGGGGGTGGGGGCAGGGTGCGAGTGTTGGCCGAGAGGACGAGCAGATCAGCGCCGCTCCATGTCTGCGAGGTGCTGATAAGATTGCAGGATTCTCACGCCGTGACAGTCCGCTCAGCCACTCTGACCTTCCTCTTCACAGCTAACCCTGCTAACCCTGCCTCAGCAACCAGCACAGCTTCACGTTTCCTTCCTGTTCACCATCACATCTACTCTATCTTACTTTCTTCTCAACCGCAGCTACTTCCTCTTTATGGCATTTGCAGGTGTAACCTAACATAACAGCAAGAGTAGAGTAGAATTGATGAGCAGAAAATGGAGAAAAAGTGTGAATAAGTTAGCAGTATATATAACAAAATATTCATTAATTATATCATGCACATAAATATTGATCTAGTCCTTATTATTATTATTTTTCTAACCATCTAGATGTTATTAATCAAGATTTGATCTTGAACAAGTGCACTACATGCTTAGAAATAAACCGTAACATTTGTAACAGGATGTGTGAAATCTGTTTAGGATGCCAATTGAAATCCAAAACTATTATCTGATGTTTTTTTTTTGTGTTCATCTCAAACAATCTAAAGTCATTAGTGCTGGCTCTGCTTTCTTAATAAATACTGATTCCTTCCTATCAAACCATACCTTACTGTATTCCATTGCTTTCCTTTTTTTATTGATATTATTTATATCTATATACACAAAGCATCTTTCATATGTTAGCCAACACATAATACAGTAGCACCCAAATTATTGCTGTTTTTGATGATTTGTAATTTATTTTTTAACGATGCTCACCCTCAAACAGTTCATAGTATCTGTAAGATGCCGGTACCCCTTTAATAATAATTTTATAATCCTTTCAGCCAATCATGAGGTTTGTCATCTCAATAACTTTGACCATGGCATGGTTGTTGATGCCAGATGTCCTGTTTTTGGTATTTTTTTCACATTTTCTCATCCAGGCTTGTGTGGTGCAAGAAAACAAAAAGCATCAGCAGTTCTGCTGGGGGAAAAACACCTCAGAGAGTGCAGAGACTAGATTCAGCCGGAAGGAAGGCTATAGTAACTTAAATCAACACACTCACCACAACCGTGGTGAGCGGAAAAGCATTTCAGAATGCATAACACATGGATTATTCATCTGGATGGGTTGCAGCAGTTAAAGATCACATCGAGCTCCAATCCTTTCAGCCAAGAAGAGTGTAATGTTTCGATATCATTAATAATAGCTCTGATTAAAGATGATGCACAGAATATATGCATGATGGCACTGGTAGTGTCAAGAGGTATATGCGTGCATTCTTTTGGGACTGCTTCTAACCAAACTTTATATTCCTACAATATAGTACGACTTTATATTCATATAAATAATGTACGTGATCCTATGGGCTGCACTTGAAGTGTCTATGAATACATTGTCTAGACAACTATCGCATCCATCTATCCATTTCTATCTACATGTGCACATTGACACAATATAATGCTCACCTTTACGCAAACATGAGCTCACAAAGACACACTCATAGTATGCACTAATGAGCACCACTAAACTCTATCCCTGCTTCCTCTTGCATTCTTTCTTTATCTCGCCATACTCTCGCTTTCTCCCTCTCTCTCCCTGTGTGACGGCAGACTGGGCAGTAGGCAGTGTGGTTGGGAGGAGCGAGGACGCCGCGGTGCACATTAATAATGCAGAGCCTCAGCTTCCTCCCAGCACCGTGGCCATGGCACCGGCCCATCGCTGTCACCAGGGGGGAGCTGGGAACGCTCCCTTACTCTCGCTCTCTCTCTCGCTCTTGCTTTATCTTTTTTCTTTCTCTCTCTCTCAAACTCACACACGCACACATTCTCTAGCACATTCGAACCCCAACAAACTGGGTCCCCACCAGAGATTTCACTTCATTACCGATCCCCCTGCCATGGCTGCACCACAGACCTGTGCTCATTACAGTGTGAGGACTCAATCCAGGACAGAGCAGCATAGGCCTATGCTGTCACTCTGACTCTCACTATACTTGTGGATGACCCCCTCCATCCCATGATCACCCTGCACACAATCTACTCTTCCTTATCTTTCCATACAGAAAAATTGACCTACAGTCACTTGTTCTAATGTGAATATTATTGAATAACACATGCTCCCTGCAGTGGTACATGTACACTCAAGTAAACATGTAACATCAATCATAATACCTAAAGATAGCTAGACTATCCTTCTTCTTCGAATGTTATTATCTCACTAGATGTGTCAACATTCATGAAGACCACATGTGGCACCCTACAAGGATTGCAAGCTGGGATACATCATATTTGCATGTATTCATTCATAATATATAGCATTGTCCAGGGTCTGGGTTCGATTCCTGCCTCGGGCTCTGTGTGCATGGAGTTTGCATGTTGTCCATGTGCTGGGTGGGTTTCCTCCGGGTACTTGAGAGAGTTTCCCTCCCACAGTCCGAAGGCACGCAAATGAGGCTAATTGGCATTCCCAAATTGCCCGTAGTGTGTGTATGCGTGGGTAAATGTTGACCAGAGATCCAGCCATGGTCATAAAATGGAAATAAATACATGTACAATGGTAATGACTATTGGCCTCCACGTTCCCTAGTTGGACTACAGAGGTTCCTAGATGGATGGATTCATAATATATATTAAAAACATAATTAAAGTTTTGATTTTGCCTAAAAACATCCTTTAGTTCCTATAAGCTTGCTTGTTTTATGCATAACTAATGCTACACATTTTGCTAATGAATTAATCAGTCATAAAATATTATGTAAATATTTACAATTATCTAGATTTTGACTTGCTGCCTGCTATGGTACAATGATACAGTAGACTACTCTAATCAATGCTAGTCTAACCTGGTGTTAGCAAAAAAATCAGACTGACTTCACTTAGATAAATATACCAGTGAATGCTAGCAAATTACATGGGGTTCACATCTTCTAGGAAAGTAAAGAGATCCTCATTTCATACGAGTCTTGGCTTTTTTTCAGCATTTTGAGCGATTTTACTGAGATTGGGCCGGTCCTTAAATTCAACACTGCAGTCGGGTGGTGTGTCTAACCTCAGACACAGGCGGTTTGCTACAGCATTGTATACATGGCGTAGCATGAGAAGGTCACAGCTTCCATGATGAATTGGTATGTTTCTTGTTTGAAAAAAAAAAGAATCTGCATTGATGAACTTGATTAGGTGCTAAACTGAGTCCGTTTGATTGATATAGCTTAGAGTGATTTGGTGGTTGAGAGATTCAGATTTGTAAACTATATCTTAAGACCATAATTATGTTTTGTAACTACTTTTATATCCATCATCTGATTTGTAGACGTCAACATTCAGTTACTTTGAACATACAATATCAAATTTCGAAACGCAAATGAATCAATCATTTATTAATTTATTTCTACATTTTTTTGTCTTTAAAACAATGTCAAATAGTTAAAACGTGTAAAGTTTGAATTATTATTATAAGATTTAGACACTAAAGAAGCACAGCTGATGGTGCTTGGTGAATAAAAAGTATGAAGATGAACTGGAGAAATACCTCTTTACTGTCTCTCCTTAGGTTCTGCTGAAGCTCTCAAACCCTTCCAGCACCCTCCCCTCAAATCCGGCTTCACAGCCCTGCTCAGAAAACCCCGGCTGTGGATTGGAGATACTGGCTCAGTATCAATTATTCATCCGTCTCTAATTGTGTTTTTTACCTGTAAATGTCAGACTGTGTCACGGAAAGAGATTTATTCTTGAAGATCCTTGGTGGTTCGCTACAGAAGGAACATTTCTTAGTTTCTGGCGTGGATTTCCGTCTCCAGTTAACATCTGTCTCTTTCAAAATGTGCAATGAATTTTATTTTATTCTTCCTATATGTTGTAATCAAGGGAGCTTCAAGTCAAACCGTGACTTTTGATTGTGCAGAGAAATAGAACACAGTTATGAGAGTAAAAACTTCCCTTTATTTCTCTATCTAATCATCTGATACACTTATCACACTTAGTGCGTTTCACTAGTGCTTAGATACCATCAAGTTTGAAAGTCTCCTTAGTACGCCAGAGCCATGATGATGCTTCATGTCTGAAACGCTGACCTCCCAGGAACTCCTTTAAATGGCATGTGGAAATGGCTTGGAGCGAGGTCAGAAATGTACAGGGGATGTGGTGGCAATAGCTCCCAGCCGAGTTGTAATGTAATGTGCAAGTGGTGTCGGTGACGTATTGTGTGTGCAATGCCCTCAGATAGATGCATCTCTTCTGCAAGCTGCTGACAAATTATCTTTAGATTTTTCAAGGATCGGGTGTTCCACTTTGTGAAAGTTCACAGGAACGAGTACAGTTAGCTCTGAGCTACCTTATCCAGGATCATCATTCATGGACATACGGCCTTCTTTGCACCAATCGAACTGGAGTCTCATCACCGTACTGTGCTTGAAATCTTCTGTAAACGTCAATCGGTTTTGTGCCTTTCAATTTCATTAAGTCCCGGTTTGACTTGAACGTTCCTCGTTCAACCTCCCCTTCCCAAAATAACAGCACAGACCTTGACTGCATTTGAAAATGACATCTTGTCCAATTGTGTTTTTATTATATATATATTTTTTTTTTACCTTATTGAAAACTGAACAACCTATAAGATTTGTGAACATTTCCATACTTTTGTAAAATTTTTTTTTTAAGGGTTTCTGGTAATTTCGTAAAAAAACATGCAAGTAGACAGACGTCAGAGCTGTAAATTCTTGACACAAATACATGCATTTGTTTTTATTCACAAAACCAGCCCATACTTCTAATTCCAATACAAACATCGCTGTTCATTTTAAAAGATGTAGCTACTGGCAATGTCATGGAAAATAAAAAGAAACCAAGTAAAAAAAATAAAAAAAAACTTTTTTTTCAGTGCGTTTAATTGGGTAGAACAAGTGCTGTCCTCAGGTGCTCAGGAGGAATCGAAATCCACACCTGCACAATGGCGACATCTTAGTGATAATATGACCGCGATCTTACAGCAAAACAGTGCAGACTGAAATGTTTGGATAGATGAATGGTTTGGCGGTCAATTGAGCTTCCAGTAGTAGCAACCCCACATGTACATGTACAGTAGATCATCATCTATCCTGACTATAAACTACCGTGAGGTCTCGACATATCTTTTGTTTTTTGTTTTTTTCATTCCATTCAGAAAAATGGGATTTTTACATCTTGAATTATTTTTTTCTTTTTGCTCCTTAAATGACAAACATTGATCAGGTTTTCCAATCTATAAATTTAAAATCAAACTTAAAAAAAATGAAAACAATCAATAAAATACAGAAGTTTAAGTAAGAACAACGGTGCTAAATTACAATAGTGCTTGCCATGAGCCACTAGTTTTAAAATATAGCTGTAAAATTTACATTCTCTACACAAGTACTGTATCTTTCCACACGTGAACGACATTAACACCAAACACAGAAATTTTTTGTTGATTGTCCACACTCAGTCTGTCATTTCTGTTTGGCAATGAACTGTTCCAATGTTTAAGCGAGAGAAAAAACCTGCTGGAAAAAGGACAAAAAGGTACCAAAATGGAAACATATAAAAGGGAATGAAAGTTGCCATAATTTTTTTTTTCATTATATTTAATTTTTGGTTCAAGGAATAAGTAGGTGCATCCATTATTTGATTGATTACGTTATTGTAGCGTTGTTGTTTTGTGTGTATGTGTATGTGTGTGTGTGTGTGTGTGTCTTTATATGAAGTTTCAGGTGGTTGTTTCCTCTTTTTTTTTCTCATGGTTTGTATGCTTGCTAGCCAGTGTAGGTGCTGGAGTCGGTCCAAGCAAGAGTCAGCATTGCACTTGATGGCAGAGCTTTGGGTGGAGGTCGGAGATCACGGCACTACTGGAACCACCGGAACGCCGCGCCCGTCGGCAGCATCACCTTCTTAGAGAAAGAAGAGACAAAAGGGAAGACAGACAAGAATTACAGTTAAGACATCATACTTTAAGATAGTGCTTTATCATTATCAATTATGACTTGATACCAAGTTTATTACTGTATTATGTCCGGTTGCTGAGATATAGACAGTGCAAATTGTTTACATGGAGTGCCTCGCAAAATAAAAAGTCAAAATATTACTTTAAGAATATTTAAACAAGGATTACATCACATGTACAGTTAAAGAGGGAATCCTCTGGCTCATTGTGGCACCAGGATTTCCCTGCTATCCTTTTGAATAACTTCGCCAGCAGTGAAAAAAAAATGAATGGTTTTCTATCACAACTGGAGTAACCAGCTTGGATACCAATACCACCCGATATGATATTATTACGATACCTGTGTGGTGATTTGATCTGTATTAATATCTTACAAATTACAAATTACAAATATTATCAATATTTTCTTTTTTTTTCATTTTGTTACAATTCTTAGATTAGATAGAAATTGTAAAATATATATATATATATATCATATATATATATATATATATTTAAAACTTGATTAAAACTTTCTCTCATGAAGGATTAGATAGAAAACACATTTATAAAAGATTTTTGCCAAAATTAAAAACTTCATACATTTAGGCATTTGGCAGACGCCCTTATCCAGAGAGACTTACATTATTATCTTATTACATATCTGATCAGTTGAGGGTTAAAGGCCTTGCTCACGGGGCCAACAGTGGCAACTTGGTAGTTGTGGGATTTTGAACATGGGACCTTCCGAACCGTAGTCCAATGCCTTAACCACTGAGCTACCCCTGAAGTGATACACTTCACCTACTGCACTCTATTGGCCAAAGCGCAAAACTAACCCGTGTGACTTAATACCGGACTTAATACGACAGGTCAAATTTAGTCATGTACACCGACAAACAGGCAGAAAGTTGGTTGTATCTTCTGCCTATGCTCCACTTTCCTGTTCCTTTCTGCTAAAAAACCTCTGCATCTCATATGTGCTGTCCCCCTCCTGTCCTTCCTCCTTCCCCCCAGCCACAGGCCATGGCCTTGGCTCCATGTGAAACCCGATACGGCACATTTATTATTTAGTCACCACGCAGACACGTCGAGCTCTCACCCCACTACTCATACTCATGACACTCCCTCACGTTATCTGTGTCTCTTTGTCTCGCTCTGACTTTCCCTCCGTTCCCGCCTTGTTTACCAGAGTCTGCTTCTGAAGCTCAGACAGACTGGGACAAGGACATGGTCAGCTAAATGAATGCAGCGGTGCTGTGTGTAGGTGTATAGTGAGTATAGAAGCTGCGTGTAGGTGCATTATTAAGTTTTGAAGCTGTAGGTGTGTATTGAGACGAGCGCTGTGCAGTTTGGTCATTTCTGTGGAGTCTATGTAGAACACATCTGTTTTTGCGTATTTTGGTGTTAAAAACTGACTGTGTTAGTATTGACCAATCAAGCATAAGAGGCTTCCTGAGGTTTACTTCTCACATACAAAATATAAGCCTGATATTATTAACCATCAACTCAAATCTATCAGTAATGACAATCTCTATAAAAAAGCTGTTATATAATTTCTTGTGCAAATATGGCCAATAATGTGAAATCTGATGAAAATTTTATTCTCACACTATTATTCTAAAAGTACTCAATAAAAACGAGTCAAAAAGAAAGAGTCGGTATAGATGTAGTATTGATTACTGTGACTACCTGTAGGTGTAGCAGTGCTAACTGAGGTCGTCTGTAGGTGTAGTGTCACGCACTGAGCCTGTATATGGGTGTAGTATGATGTACTGAGGTGCAATATTGAGGAGGTTTAGTTGGCTCTAATGAAGGTGTGTGTGTGTGTGTGTGGGTGTAGTGGTGTGGGTGGTTGTTTGTAGGTGTAGCCAGAGATGGTTCACTGATGTAGTAGGGAGTAGTGAGGCTGTATATACAGTACATACAGTATTGAGTATTAATGCTGTCTGTAAGTGTAGTATTAAGTATAAGGGGGCGTTCGAGTCAAACCCGGGACTTTTGATTGTGCAGAATATCCGCACACAGTTGTGAGGGCAAAAACTACCTTTATTTCTGCTACACTAATGCACTTATATCACTAGTGCTTGGATACTGTACACCTTAGCCATGAACACCTGGTCCAGACAGATATATACCAGAGGATATGGCAATAACTTCCAGCTGAGTTCCTGTACCATGCAAGTGGTGTTTGTGAATTATTGTGGGGACAGATCCCACAGACAGATGAGTCTCGTAGTTGGAGTAGCTGGTTCCACTCGCTGAAAGTTCTCGGCCGCGATCGGCATTCGCGAGTGTACGGCCTTCTTTAAAAAGTTTGCACCATTAAAATGTTTTACTGAGACTAAGAGTCTCATCACCGTACTGTGCTTGAAGTCTTCTGTAAATGTCAATCGGTTTTACGCGTTCATCCACGAGACATTTTAACGCAGGTCCCGGATTGACTATGTGTAGGTGAGGTAACAAGTACCAGTGAAGAGATCTGACTGTGAAGTATGTTGTATATTTAAGCTGTCTGTAGATGTAGTAGACTGTAATGAGGCTGTATGTAGACATCGGCCGTATTTAAATGTAGTATCGAGTAAAGATCCTGTGCCATGCTGATGGCTGGGGTAATACAGCTGTGTGTAGGTGCAGCCGGCTGTATTGAGGGTGTGTGTAGATGTTGTACGATAGATAGTTTAGGGCTGTTTTTCGATGTAGTATTAAGAACTAAGGCTATCCTAAGGTGAAGTGTAGTGCAGTGAGGCTATGTGAAGAAGCAGGATGTAATGAAGGTGTGTATAGGTGCAGCATTGAGTATTTTGTCTATTTGTAGCTGTGTTGTTGTGTACTAAGGATGTGCTTAGTATTGAGCCTTTATGTAAATGAGATCTCGAGACATAATGCTGAGTGTATTGAGGTTGAAAGTCCAGTAGGGTATACTGAGGGTGTGTGTAGGTGTAGGGGATATTGAATATTAAGTATGTAGTTTGTATATAGGGGTAGTATTGCGTTTTAAGGCTGTATGCATACAGTATGTTGAGTATTGGAGCTGTGTGGGTACAGTAGGGTGTAATACAGTTATGTGTATGTGTATACAAGCTATACACTGATGTTGTAGGGTACAGTAAGCTGGTTATAGGTGTAGTAGACTGTATTGAGGCTGTGTCTGAGTGTAGTAGGCGATACTGAGGCTGTCTGTAGGTACGGTAGTTGGTATTGAGACTAGGGCAGGGCTTGTGTGTACTGAGGCATGGCTGTGGAGATGAGCTGTCGCCTCCCTCCCAAAGGCAACACTACTGCGGCAGAGAATCTCACACATTCACCAACACTGCCCCGAGCCAGGAGGAGCTCACATGTCTCCTCTTGCGCTCACTCACATACACTCACACACGCACACACATGAACACAGAGTCAAACACATTCTAGCCCACACAATCTCACTCTCAGTCAGAGTAACCCACATTCACAAATAAGTACACAAACAGACACAAGCGCTATAAACTTTAAACTCGTGTTGAATTCGGGCTACACCGGCCAGAATAACCGGTATTATATCTTAGAAAGTAACCCCAAAACCAATTCCTCATCTCAAAACAAGTTAGTAGACCCCACTTTTTTTGTCTTTTTTTTTTTTTTTTTTACAAATGGTAAGTGAGAAATGAAGTAAGGTGGCATAAAGGATTATTACTAGTATGACCTACTAACTAATTTCACACTGCACGTGACACAAATGAGCCTTGACATGCATGACAGGAAGGAAGAACATAGTCATTTTCAAAGCTTCAGCTGTAAAACCAGCGTCTTATTTTTATTATTAATTTATTTTGATTTAATTATGTTGAATTAATGCATAGCCTTATTTTTGAGGTATCATAAAATTCTGGGTGTAATTTCCGTGTGTCAGGCATCAATCACTGTGTCAACCGTTGCCGCTTTGTCAATGGCAACCTATGGACTTAAAAAGTCAGCATAAAAATGGCTTAACCTCTCACAAGACTCGCTCACTAGTCAGGGCCCATGACCCATGATCTTTGACCTATGCTTAAAACAAACCCAGTCACATGTTCTTGACGTAGCAGCAGTTGGTTTGACCCTATTCGTTTCCTAATTTTAATCTCCCCATTTTAATGCCAGTTTATTGATTTTGCAATGAACCCAGCAGTGCTTTTCCACACTGAGACTGGGCACCCACTAATGAATGAAACTTTCATTCATACACAGACCAGACCAAGATATAAACATACTGTGGGTTGTTTTATACATGCACCCAAGAGACTGCTTGCTGTCTTTTCCCCTGAGGTCTTAATACAGTCTAATCTTACATCAATCACCCTTTCTAATGCAGGTGTCAAGACACAAAGCCAGACACATAAACAGAGCACCGGTGCCTGAATATCTGCGCTTGGACGTAGCTGAGAAAGTAAGCACCCATCATGAAATTAATGTAGAGTAAAAGTAAGCAAACACCCCATTAGGAACACAATACATTATACACACACTTATACTCATGAGCATAGCTGCGCTGTCAGAGGGAAGACGAGTTGTGTAAAAGTACAGCTGAGCACTAGGAGATGTTTTGAAACTGGTCTGAGTCTAGAAATAAGCATTAGGAGGTGTAAATATTGAATTAAGCATTTGGAGAAATTCTTATTTAAATACTTATTGATGGAATAAGAATTCAATTACGAGTATGGATAAATAATGGAGTAATTATGATATTAAAGATTTGGAATAAGTGCTTTGGGTAAGCACTGGGTTACATGATATGCACTTGGTCAACCATTGGGTCAAGTACCTGGATAAATGTTGAGATAATAAGCGTAAGCAGTGTGTTCGATGTTCATGAAAGCATTATGTTACAGGTCGCCGTTGTAATACATTAGTGGTTCTCAATTCCAGTCCTGGACAACCACTGCCCTTCAAATTTAGTGCTTTCTCAGCTCTCAGCACACCTGATTTAGCTAATCGACTAATTAACAGCCTTTTTTAAATTAAGGTGGGTGTGGTACAGCAGGGAAAACACTACAATATGCAGGGAAATGGTCATCCAGGAATAAGGTTGAGAACTTATGTGATAAATGCCAGTTCCAGTGTTGGGTAAGTTTATGGTTTAGCACATGAATATCTCAGTGCTGAGATATATACATATTGGATAAATGACAGGAATGCTGCGATGGATTGGCTACCCTGCCTCGTGGCATTAGTCTCCTGGATCCTATAAAGTGGTATAGACAATGATGATAATAGGGAATGTGTGGGCCTAAGTGTTGGAGTAACAGGGTAGGTATCAGTTTAAGATTTGGGCTAAGGTTACTCTAAATGTTAGAGTAAAAATATTTATATATTCAACATTATAAAAGATATTTGCTGAGAATTTGCTAAGTCTTGTTTGAGGGTTTGAGCCCCGCCACCGTCAGGTTGCTACTGTTGGGTCCTTGGGCAAGACCTACCGGTTAAAAATGTGAGTGTTGAGACAAAAAGAACAAAAAACTGAGCAAATGTTCCAATGTGATGACCAATAGGATAAAAGCTCAAGAAAAAAAGTGTTGGGATAAACACTGGGATACAAAAATTGATATAAAAACTATAGGGCCAGGGTTGGGGTAGGCTTTGGGATCAACCTTGAGATAAGTGCTAAGCTAAGCTAATAATGGTTCAATAATGAGTAATGGTACAAGCATGGCAAGTACTGGAATAAGTTTTGAATAAGCAGTGTGACACATGGGATAAGTATTGGGTTAGGCAACAGAATATATTCCGGGGAAAATTTAAGGCAGGTCACAGAAAAAGTGCTGGGGTAAGTTTACAAGTAAAGATGGTAAAGACCGGGATAAGTGTGTCAAGCAATCCTGGCCAGTCCTTATTCTCCTGCACGTCTCCTATTGCTGTTTAAATGGAGTGATCCTAAAATAAATTCAGACACATCAGAGAGGTGTGACTACACGCTACCCCTCCTCTCTCTTTCACTATCTCTCTCACACATGCTTTCTCTGTTTGTCTCTCTCTCTCTCTGTCTCCCTGTGTTTTTATATGGCCCTCACTTAGGCAACAGTAACCTACGATGAAACCTGCAGATCCACCAAACCCACAAACATTGCAACAACACTCACATACACCCTCTTTCGACGTCAGTTCCGCTCCACACACACACACACAACACACACACCTACACAGGGTCCTATACACAGGCTACAAATGTCAAAAGCCCACGCTTCTACATGGTTTCACAAAAACAAGAATCCATATGGATCCATGCAGGTGAGGAGTTACAGTCAAGTGGGACTTACAACCCGGCACCTTGGACCATATAGGGTGCTTCAACATACGCAGCATTTATTCTGTTCGAATGAAAACTAGTGCGTTTCCAAGCCCTCGCCGCGTTTCATTGCCCTTACCAAACCAATGTGTGGTACTACACACATCGTACTTCAAAGGGTAGCATGGCAAATATTATAGTATGAACCACTGTACTTTGGTGAATACCATGGTAGGTATGGTGGCATTGTGGCATTGGGTACAGCGGTTCTACTTAAGGTGTATATTAACCAGTAGTTTGGTTAATACCATGGAACTTATTGGGTAAATGTTAAACTGTTAAATATTAGATATGCTAATACATAATATTATTATTGAATAGTCCAGGCAGTACCATATTAGGGAACTGCTGAACTTTGGTAGCCACAGTGGTACCCAATAAATTCCATGGCATTGACCAAAGCACTATGTAGGGTTCCATCATACTGTAGATAAAATTGCACTACAGAGGGTACTATGTAAAATATTCGCATAATAGTACATAAACATGTTTCTGACACTATCAGTACTTGGTAGAACCATGAACCATAGTGTGATACGTGTACTATATCAGCAAATAAGTACCATGGTACTGTCAAAAAATACCACAGCAAAGGCCACATGGTACCTATACCATGGTAAAAATGTCATATGAGATGAAAGGACAAAGCCCTGATCCACCCTTACACTTAAAATGTTAACATTTCTCCTGCTACATATTAAATTAACGGAAAAAAACATATTTCCACAACCACGTTAATCAATATGCGTTATGTTTATGCACTCGGAAATTTCAGCTTCGAACGGTCTTAATTAGAGTCTGTGAGTATGCCAACTGTATCACTCTGGGTTTGTGCTGGAATTAGTGTTTGTTTAGCGAAACTGCCGTTTGCAAGCCAAACAATTATGCATCTTGTCAAAACACATGCTCAGTCTGTACAGTTTAATAATGGAATTACTCTAACAGGTAACACTTCTGATGAGCTGTGGGAAAAGCAGGAATTACAACGAGGAGACCTGTGCAAACCTCGCGCACCTGCGATGCACTTCATAGAGATGTTGAGTAAAGCGAATGAAACGGTTCTGTCACCTGTTTTACAAAAGGCTCGTAGCACGAGTTTAATTACTGTAATGTAAGATGGCACTCTGATCCCATTGCACACCATGACCTTGTTTGACTCCATGCACGTACAAAGTGGCCCCTCAAGCAGCACTACAGCTTCACGCTGTACCCAATTTTACAGCTATTAGACCAGCTTAGGAAATGAAAGCGATATTAATGTGGCAAATCTGTCTGTGATACATGGAGGCACCATCCTATTCTCTGTGATTTCTTAAAACATTGACAACTCAATACAGCACATCTAAATTTGTTAGCTTTTACAGTTAACGTAAACGGTAACGATAATGATCGTCATCAAAAACAAACAAATCAAATTAAATTACTTTCCTATGTTGAGGACGGAATGAAAAAATGTAATAATAAAAAAAAAAAAGGTCTGCTAAAAACCTTTTGTTATTCAGACGGCTTTGTATCAGTGTATCAGAACATCTCTAGGGACACATTATTTTATCAGGATCCTGCAGAGCAACCCTCTCTTGACACAAGATCACGAAAAGTGATGCATTTTTACAAGTACCTTGTTTTGTGGCAGGCGGAATTACAATGTAAAGTGCTGAGACAGCCTTATCGCCTCACGATTGAAGAGCCGTTTGTGTCCCGCTGATATAACAATTACGAATAACTATGTAAAGTCAATGTAAAAGACATTTTAAACTTGTCCTTGACAACAACCTGTGCACACGCTTTAGATAACTTATAAGACGTAAAAAAAAAAAAAAAATGTGTGCGGCTCACCATAACCATAGTACCTCCAAATGTAATAATTAAGATGCTTTATAAATCATATTATTTTTGCATTCATGTAAAAAGCACATGCGTGAAAAAAAAAATTTTTTTTCATTAGTCATCCATTAGTGGCTGTGAAAAATACACATAATATTCAACAATAAAAGTTAGGGGTGGACATTTACCCCAATTAAATTTTATTTGAAATATCTGAAAAGTTGCTTTTTCAACAGTTGCATCATCCTGAATATCATGGGAGAAAAAGGTAACTTTTTCTCACCATTTTTTTTTTATTATTATTTATGATAGTTTGCTTTCAATAGAATTTTATACTATGATCGTACAATCTCATTGGTACTAGTTTGTCATTTAAGACTAAATGTTATTGAGCAATGTCACACAAGATGGAGTGCTATTGTAGTAAATATCAGCATGGCTGAGATGCGCTAGTGGGCTCGAGCGTGCAGCTCGAGCTGAATTCCAAATTCCAAATAGCGTGTAACGGGAACCTAGTGTGCTATGTAAGGTGAACAATTACGTGTCTCACAAACCAAGTAGACAAACCAAGAAGACAAAGTGTTATTTAAGATGACAACATTATCAGATGTTTTTTTTCTGGTTGAAAGCAAGGTGACTGGTTTTAAATGTGGGTTTTGACAGGCAGCTGCTCTTGCCTCAGTATGGTGGGCTGTACCAACCTACTTTCCACCAAGCTGCGACCAATAGTTGTCATGACACCTGTGCCACATATTAAACATTTATTAAACATCCCAGTGCTGTTATGCTCTATATCATCACTCTTGAAATGCCTCTCGTCCAATTAGATTACTTGGCCGGAACTTACTAAGACATAAAACAGCCATATTAAGGAGGTTCCTTTACTAAACGACCAAGAAGACACTCAAAACGTTCTACCTGTATGAACTAAGAACTCCAAAACTGACAACCTTACCTACTTATAGTCGACATATTCATCTAATCAAAATATATTGTATGTGGACATAATATAAATAATTAGATTTTCTTTGAAATAGTCATTTAAGCATTGGCTGCAAAATCAGTAGGAAGTGAAGCATGATAAACCTTTATCGAAATCAATGGTGGCAATTTTATTTTAAAAAATCTGAAGTAAATTATACTGTATTATTACACTGTACATTACACAGGTCAAAATTATAATGCATTTGTAATAGGCCATTTAAAAAATTATATTAATTCACCATTTAAATGACATAAGGCCTTTTAATACATTTTGAAAGGGGAATAATCCCAGGAGGCATGTTAATATACTGGCATCCCATCTGTATCAGCTCGTAATTGTTGAAAACCATTAATTAGTGCCAAAATGATGACGCATCACATAGCTCATGTTCTGGATGAGACAATACACTTGCCTTTGCACCTTAGTGTATTCACAACCTTTTCAATACCAAATCAACTTCAGTTAATTCACAGAGAGGAGATAACGCATTATCTGCATATCAAAACCGTTGAACCTGTTTCATTTGAATATCATTCATTTACACATTCAATACATTGTGATCCATTTACATGTGACTACAAAAATCTGAATATATTACCTTCCAGTGATACCTGAAAAAATATGACAATGCCACAACAAAAGTAACACTGTATATGAATGTGAATATGGAGTATGAAGAGATACCCAGTATAAAGCAAGTATGTTAAATTCCTCATTCATATTTTTCCCAATATAATAGTAGAGATCGCAATTCTTTTGTGCGGTGATTTACGTATTACCACACTGACTCCCAAATAAAACATTTTTTAAGCTATTTTTACAAGTATAATAGAGGTGAACCTGTTGAACGAACAGTGACCAGAATTGGCTGGTTTTAAGTTTAATCGGCCATGACCGGTGATCAGCCTCAGATATAAACGATTCTGTGCCGAGTGCAGAATTAGAGCAATTACGCAACAGATAACATTTTATGTTATTACGTTATCAAACATTTTGCTCATTAAAAGCCTACTTCTTCTGCCCTTTTCTCCTTTTCCTAACTCCTCCTAATCCAACAGGTAGTGCACTGAACTATTTACACATTTTCTTCTCGTGTGATAGGAGCGGATTATTTACTAAGTTTGTTTAGAAATAATAATCGCAATTTTAATCAAATCGGAATCTAATTATTGTGATAATATCGTATCGGGTGGGGACTGGGGATTCCCATCCCTATACAATAGGTTTATTACTTATACAATTCAATCCTACTTTTAAACAGAAATTGCTACTTATTCTTTAGTACATGGCTTTAAATTAGCGATAGGGCTTAACTGTTCCATTACTGATTGTCGGTTTGACCAAACCGATCGACAATCGATTAATAATTGGTTTAACCACACAGTACAATGCTTCTTTTATATATATTAGTTTTTGTTGTTGTTTTTTTTAATCAAGCTATTGACCCATTACCATAGGTCTTGTTTGTGATCAATTTTCCTGCTCTACACACCAACCTTTAAGTTTGTCACCCTGAACGCGAGTACAATTTAACGTTGAGTAAGAAACAGGGGCCAAATTCCACAACCCTCATTCTGTGCATTTCAAAGTTCAGCTGAGACTCATATGAAGCTTCTGCAGTTCCACTGAGCTAATGACCTTGAAATGCATAGGACTGACATATCTAACCAATGATCGTCTCATCAATACTTTAAATACTTTCAGAATTACTGCAGGAGAGGACAAATCAGTCCACAGAAAATATAGATTTTTTTATTCATAGTTCAAGTTCTTTCAAGAAACATAACTTTTTTCAAACATCTACAAAAACAAACGTTTGTATAATTACATTTCAAACTTCACCTCAATCCTGAAACTACAACACATGTTAACTGTAGCAAATTCACCACACAGATAAGCTGAGGCGTGATGTGGCTGACTATATTTGACAGAAGGTGCAAAAGGTATGTGGAAACACTGATGAAACCGAGCAGGGCGAAGCCATCATATAACTAACCTGATTACTACACTTAGTCACCTCTCAGTTAAATATGTCATGAAGCATAAACAGAAGCTAGCCTGACCTTATGACTTTTATGTGTGATGCGAGGAACAGAACACAGCTTGTAGCAGAAACGCTTACCAAAGACTTGCAAATTTTAGCTGATGATGATTATGATCGTGGGCACTTTTATTTCCCTTAGCGAACTAGGTCACTACGGTATGACGTTATGTTAGCTGCATGTTTTCAGCCTAATCCGTTAGGTTAACGGGAAAACAAAACATGGGACCTCATGTCCAATAATTTTTTAACCCAACACTAAGTCATTCGACTTATGGCTTCACTTAGTGAATCATTCAGCTACATTAAGCAACTGCTAGAAAAAATAAGGAAGAAAAAGGTCAGAACATAGAGAAGCTAGGTACGATGGTGCTATTTTCTAAATTTATACCTTACGAATCATCCTGAACGCAATGTTAGCTCACATTCAGTTGATGTTCTGTTACTCTTGTGATGTGCAAACAGTCATAGAGACCAGGTGCATCCAATTCAGCCTTAGTGAAACAGATACTAAAATGAACAGGCTGTAAGGCACTCATTACTCATTACAAGCATCCTATACGGAAAACATCTGGCTACCTGATCAGCCTGACATAACTGTGGTGTTTTCTTCTATCATCCTTACAAGCAATAGTGACGTTACTCTTACATGCCTATTAGGATCTCTTTAAAATTTTATTCAACCTTATAAGCAGCTTCGGAGGCCAGAAACATTTATGCATCTGCATTTATGCATTACCTGAAATGGCGAATGACAGCCTGACATTGATCCTATTGATAGCATACATTCTATTAGCTAATGTCCATTTAAACATTACATTCTATTAGCTAATGTCCATTTAAATGTCTATTTTTCAGTCATACTGACCTATAAAATACATTCTATTAACAGTTAGGTATTGTTTCAACTGCAAAATTACCAGTGTTTTGTGTACAAGCACTTCATATGGGCTCCTATTCTTCTTCTTTATACATGACTACCACAGAACACACAGCTACAGAACCAAACTACTATCTTGCTAAAAAAAAACAGCATTAGTTTCAGTTTCCCAGCATGTAGGAAGTGTCAGCATGTGATTTATATCGATTTCTGTGGCGTTTTACACGTCACTTTTATGTGCGCGAATGAAAAAATAGTGACAGCAATAAGCACATGTACTACGGCCAGGTCCTACGACCTCAACAAAGCTGGCATGAAGTGAAACACTCATAAAATTCAAGCAAACTGTCACAAAAAAAAAAACATGTCTGGTGTGAAGATAAATTGAGCCAGAGGACAACATAAACAAACAAGCCAAATTCTCAGACATATGCTGACAAACTACAGTTAAACAAAAAGAAATCAGCCACATTAATGCTACTTCAAAGGTCCTATATTTAACTTTTTCTTAATGTAGGTCTAAGTTAACACAGGTCTCAAATGTCCCCTTTAATGTATCTGTTATTGTTTCAGCTGAAATATTCTCCGATAGTGCATTTTGTACACCTCAAACTCCTTTGATTTCACTCCTCCTTCGAATGCACCATTTCAGCGTCTATGTAAATGAGCTATTACTGAGCCACATCCCATCAGAGAACAGGAGAATGGAGCATCAAGCTAGCAGTGGTCTTTTCTTATACAAGGTGACAATAGAATTATCTATTTGGCTTGTTGAAGCGTTGGCCCATAAAAAAAAAATGAAAAGTCATGTTTTTGATTGTATACAGTGTTTGAATGAAATCATATCTTACAGTACAAATGTTTTCATTCTTTCCACTGGTTAGTAGTTCTGCGTTCTTTATGACTGGTTGTTTGCTAACACCGAGGTAGGCTGCAGTGATGTATATGCATTCTTAGCAGAAAATCATTTAACTAATAAACTTAATTTAACTAATCCAATTTACAAGGGAATACCGATTACGATTAAAGCAAGAGTGACTTAATTTAATAAATAACTGAATGATACTTGTCAAACATAGTCAACTTGACTTCAGTTGACCTCAGAAAAAAGTTTGAAGGGTCATGTGCAATAAAGAGGGATGGAGAGAGGGAAAAAAGAGGGCAACTTGGGCACCTGGAGCTCCAGATGACAGTCCTTTGGCCAGATGGACCCTGTCAAACACAACCTAAAAATGTGCATCTCACTCCTTCTACTGTAAACCTACATTATCCCTACTGCATATCGTCATACACATGTATAAGAGAATTGCAGTCCCGAAGTCACAATTACTTCATACACACTTTTCACATATATAATTTCCACAGTCATAAAATGGAGCTGAACTTATTTGCAAACTGAAGAAGTATCCCAAAAGCTTTGCAGCAGACAGTCTCTG
The DNA here is from genome assembly GCA_028565275.1 of Leiocassis micropogon. Lineage (NCBI taxonomy): Eukaryota > Metazoa > Chordata > Actinopteri > Siluriformes > Bagridae > Leiocassis > Leiocassis micropogon. The sequence continues at coordinate 12,697,586 of JAOVVA010000021.1, forward strand.
AAAGGCAGGCTGTGTGGATTGTGGAGAGACGTGAAGCACAGTGGGTGGACAGATTAGAGAAGTCTCCATGGTGCATATCTGTCCTTCCACCCACTTCCCCAATCCTGCCACTGCCACCTGCCACCCCAAAGCCTCATCACCTGCCTCTTTAACCCCAACAATCTGGACCTCCGGGAAGGGAATGTGCTCTTTACACAGCTCAGTTACCTCTACCATGTGAAGCCTTGCATCTTAAAAAGGTGAATGTGCTGTCTATTAGAACTTGTTGCATTAAAAAATATCAATAACATACTAGAAATCTAAGTATTACCAACATGGTTACGCTACCATTCTTACATTGGCATGTTGCAGTTTTTTGACGATTTTACATAATGGTCAGACTTAATTTGTTTGTATGACACAAAAAAATGCATTTCTTCTCAGAAGATACAAATTAAGACTACACCCCACTGCCCCCAAGGGCAAGTAGTGTTTTTGGTCTTACCTCCAGTGCAGCAGATGGTTTCTTCTTTAGTTCCTCACACTTGCGGAACTTGCAGATCTGGTGACCCGTCTTGCGGTTGCGGCAGCTGCTGCATTGCTCACAGTTGATCCTGCGCCGACAGGGCGCGCACATACCACAGCGTTTACGCTTCTTTTTGCCGGCATTGATGGCGGAGGCCAACTCACTGTGTGCTGGATACTCAGCCAGACCGGCCATGTGCAGGGCACTGTCGGCAAGGAACACACCGGCCGGCGTCATGATGAAAAGCCCAGCTGGGTTGAAGGGAAAGCCACCACCTATGCCATACGGGAAGTCTGTGTGGCCCCCCACAGTGTCGCCTGTTGATGCGCCCTCCAGATCACCTGACCCTGCTTCAGTGCCCACTCCACCCACTCCCGCCCCTACACCCATGCCCCCAGGCAGCAGCATGTGCTCCATGCCCGCTCGCTTAAGCAGGGCTGCTGCCTGAGCAAAATGTAGTAGCCCATTGTGTCCTTCAAGTGCTTGTTCCAGGCTCCGGTCCGCTTTGGCAGGCACCAGGGCTGAAGCCGTAGACGATGGATGCTGTAGCTGCTGCTGCTGCTGCTGCTGCTGATTGTTCTGGCCAAGCCGGACTTTTGCCTTGGCCTGGTCGTTATGGCTCAGTCCGTTGGTGTTTTGTGGGCAGGCAGCGGTGTACTGGGAAAGGGTGCGAGACCTTTTCAGACTTTTGCTGAGGGGCTCGCTAATGATGCCGCTGCGATTGCGGCGCTCAACAACAGGGCTGTCCTCCCTGCAGCTGTGCTGCTCCTGTTCCTTGTCCTTATTTTTGTCCTTGTCCTGGGCCTCGGGTGTCCGGCTGCCCTCCGGCCGTCCGCCAGACATGGTCCAGCCCCAGGGTGTGAGTGTATGTATCTGTGTATGGGTGGGTAGGGGGTGGGGTTGGGGAGGGGACAGGGGATTGAAAAAGGAGGAGCCAGGCAGTACTCTCAGTCCACCGGATACTCAGGTAAGGGAGGAGACTCCTCTTTGAAAAACTGGCCAGCCAATAGCAGGCAGGCCCTGGCACCGCAGAACCAGCTTTAGATCTCAGACATCATCTTCCTACTGGCAACCGGTAAACTACCACAAAGAAGGACAGAGTGAGAAGGGAAGAAAAAAAGACAAATATTAGTTGATCTACTATTCAACATCATGAATTATCAAGAGACTCAAGTGCTCATATGAAGTATTTTAGAGTTTTCCAAAGATGTTGCTAAACTATTTGAGATAGCCTGATAGATAGAAACAATTTGTTAGACAGTATTGAATAGGAAGGTTTATAACTTAACAGCTCTTCAGTCAGATCTATCTCTCTGCCTCTGAGATGACCTTTATCATTATATGCTAGTCTAAATGAAGATATTGGGTAAAACCAGTAAAGTCGGGCTATAAAAGACACAATTCAGGACAAGTGTGTGAAGCAAGTATCATTTCTTACACTTTTTCAGTTCTTTTGGAAAGTAGGCCACAAATCTTAAGGACCAAGTAAACATTTGCTAAACTTCCCTAACTAACAGTGTAGGTACCGGAAACAAGCTTAAACTGTATGTTCATAAGCAACAGCACAAAGGAGGAGTTTTGAGTTCTGCTTCAGATTCCAAGTCACAGTGTAAATTACGATATCTGACAACAATCTCCAAAGGTACTTAATTAGTGCCATCTGTAACAATTCAAGTAAAATTAAACTTTGTCTAAGATCATACTTATTATCATTTCAAATATTAACTGCTGAAGTTTTCCCATGAATGCACATTCACATACGTTAGAATATAATGTCGGTGCACTCTTTCCTGATAATATGCCACGATTTCTTCTCTGTAGTCACGTACTAGGACTCTCTTTCATGACTTCTCACGAGTGTAATGTCACGTCTTGCTCGCTGCATTCTTTCATCATGTTAGAATCTGCACCTCTAATGAGGTCATGTATGTCGTCTACCCACATTTCCATCAGCAGATCAGTCCACTGTGGATCGGTCAGTCACATTTCTGACTGAACTACTTATCATCTGATCTAAGAGTTATAGAAACATATTCAAATCAGATGACAATTTTACCAAACTATTTGTATACGTCTGTTTGTAGATGTTTGTAACATCTGTAAGGTGAATGAAACCGGAGAGATTCTGCGTGCCAATACTGCACACTGTTTCATTCATTAAAAAGACTTATTCGTCTTCATCAGTAACTGCCATGCACGATGACCACAAACACGCATAGACGTACAACCCCGCTGAGGAAATGGCCAGGCCTGGCCTTATAAGGGAAACAAAGGGAGGGGGAGGGAGGGCTAAGCGGCTGGGGGTGTCTACGCAGTGTGTGGAAATTGGAAGGCCAGAATTAGTGGGAGGTAAAGCTTCAAAGGCAGGAGCGCAGCCCCCGCATTCTCCCCAGCTCAGGGGTCTGTGGCGCCAGTGGACCACAGCCAGTCCATCTCTCTCTCTCTCTCTCTCTCTCTCCCTCGTTCTGTTCCTGACCAGTGGCCATGCTGAGCCAGGCAGCTTCGCCTCCCGCCTGCCAAGCCGGCCCCATCACACACAGATCTCACGGGTCCATGGCACAACCCCACCACCACATTTCTTATCCGTTCAACTCGCTCTGCACGCCAACACTTTCATTTGGATGCTCAAAACTTCAGAAAAATCACGTCTTACCCAGACCTTGCTAGCTCATCCCTGGCAGCCTTTGGGTTCTGTTTCATTCTGGCTGAGAACAACAACATGGCACATTTAAAATCCCTTCCATTCGCATGGATGTTGAATGGAGCCAAAGATTGGCCACACACCATCAGTGACCAACCACCCCCCAAAAACATTCACCACTCGTACCATCATCAAAAGTATAGCCGTTATCTAGGTTATCTTGGTTTGTTTGTATCTTCATTAGGAACTACATTAAAGTATGCTGTTAACAGTCTAGATTTAAATTATTCCATGCCTCAAACAACAGGACAAACATTCAGCCTTCCATTCAAGTACGGGGTGTGATTAGATTCTGGTCCATCAGCTGTATTTATAGTTCAATCCTTTAACAGCACAGGTGTAATGCAAAGGCAAGTGCCAAACATTATGATGCAATGCTCTCACTCTAACCACACTTCATTAAATGAAATGACAAGACAAAAAAAAAAAAAACCTGCCATGAGGAGACATGAAAAGGAAAACACCAAGATAAGATCCATTCAAATAAGCAATACATTTAAATTATTAAAATGTACAGACATTAGTCTATAAAATGCCTGATTATAAAAAGGTATATTCATTCATTAATCCATTATTATAGTCTGATAGGCTTTTAGAATAAAACAGCAGTCAGACTAAGACGGATAAAATTTTCATGGCGGAAAATCGAATTCACTTAAACGATTCACTTAAATGTGAAAACGGAATTCGCCATCAGTGTAAAGCATGTGGTTAAATAACTAATAAATAATATTTAGTAACTACAGCAAAACTAATAATAAAGACATGTTCTCTTTTTTTTTTCTTAAAAAAAAAAAATCTAATCGCCAGCAATCATTTGGTTCTTAATGGTGCTTGTTGCTCCAAAAACAACAGCAACAACAACATAAAAGAGACTAACTATAATGCTCTATGATCTCTGAACCACTATTCATGTACTATATTTTTGCCCATTATTTCTTAGTGTTGTGTAGAAAATCCAACACAACCATATAACCCTTTATAAAGCTTAACATAATAGCTGAGGCTTACCTTATGACCATGCAGTAAGATCTTAAATAGACCTGTAAATACTGTATGGGGCCAAGAGTTCTGGCCTGGTCTGACAGACATCCGTCAGTTATTAAGAGCCACGCGGAGCGGCGAGTAATTTTCGATTTCTCTCCGTCCATTAACACTGCTTCTAGATCCGATTTTCACAGAGACAGAAATTGTTTCTCTCCAAACAGCTTTTTTCAGTATCTCTAGCCTCTGAAGAGCACACGCTGTGTTCGCCAGTCGTGTCGTGTCTTTGTCTTTTAGGAATGCTGCTCACTCGTCAGGCAATTTATTAGGAACACCCATTCACCTGCTCGTTTATGCAATTATGAGGCAGCAGCACAAAGCACAGGTCAAACCTCAGAATGAATATTGAATATTGGTCCTAGACAGACTAACTAATTTACAAACTTATATTTAGATGTGAGAAACTTTAGATTTTATACAAAATCCAAATTGTGTGGTTGATAAGAGAAGTGACGAGAGAACAATGGACAAACTGGTTTGAGACAGCAGCAACGTTTCAGGAGGCTCAAAAAAAGCCCTCTTTACCACCGTGATGAACTAAAAAGCATCTCATAAAGCACAGGAGACTTCTAGAGAATCTAGAGGAGGACAAGCTAAGCAACAAAAGACCACATCACTCCAGGAATCTGAAGATACACTCGGCCCAGGTTCACCCACACCGGACAGCTGAAGGTTGCATCAGGCAATGTTTGTCCACTTTGAAAAACTTGCCTTCTCGTTCGCAGTCTCCTATCACAACTTAATACTGTTTCGTGCTCAATTAATGAACCAGGCAACATCCTACACAATATCAGAGTAAGAGCAAAGTCTGCGTGATAGTGTCAGTGCCTTTCAGGGCCTCTAGTTCCTCAGCCCACCTGTGTGCAGAAATCCAGCGTGAGCTGAATAAATGCCTTTTAGCAGTTATTAACTGTGCAGTCATGTGCACGACCATGTGACTCATAGCAAGAGGTCGTAAAAGGTCAAAGACAAAGACAAGACTTTTGCGCAGAAGAATATTAGTGTGTGCTTGTGATCAGAAAGAACATTTAGTCCTAGATTCCTGAACCAACTTTAAGAGTTTAACATTCATTATAACGATTACTTACGATGGATAAATGCGTTGCTGAATTAAAGAGATACGAGACAAAGTTTGGAATAAAATTTTTTTTTTAAAAAATCAACCCGGACAGGAAAATAGTTCATTAAAGCATACAGTGCTGTCAGAATCTAAGAGAATGATCCGTATTGAAATGAAAAAAGGGTTCGACGTGAGGCATAATCAGCAAAAAGACAGAAGAGTAAGAAAAAAATGAAAATAAAAATAGATAAGAATATCTTGTTATGAGGCGCCACAAGCCAACTGCACTTCAGTTTTATCATCGTACAGTATGATGAAGCAAAACAACATAAAAGAAGGGCTGATTCAGTGTCATGTTACCTCCAGCGGTGAGTTTGGGGAACTGTCCTAGCCTAGCTTCCTGTTTACAGTCTAAATTAAATCAGTCTTGTGAGGATATACTGAGGATTCAGCTGCTGAGTAAACAGAGTGTTGTTTTTTTTTTTTTTTCTTCAGACAGCTGTAATCCTACGATGAATAACAGCGTTGTGACAACATTGTGATTCACTACAGCACTAGGAAAGCTGGGATGATGACAGATGACATAGCTCTTTAGGGGTGATTTTACAGCCTTTACATCTTTTTCCGGTGTAAAACTTTTAAGGTTCCAGATGGCTGCGTATTAATGTTTTACTGGGGGTAGTGGTAGCTCAGAGGGCTAAAGATCGGAAGGTCTGTGGTTTGAGCCCCAGCTCCACCAGGTTACCATTGTTGGGCCCTTAAGCATGACTCTTATTATTATCTGTTCCTGGGACGCTGTATCACGGCTCACCCTGCGCTCTGACCCCAGTTATGCCGGGATATACGAAAAAAGAATTTCACTGTGCAATAATGTATATGTGACAAATAAAGGCTTAACTTATAAAGATAAAAGATAAGCCAGTTCCTGGGCTCTGGATTACAAACTCAATTATAGATTACGTGAGTGTGTAAAACGACAGTATAGTGGCTACAGCGCTTTTTCGTAACTCATTAAGCAGTAGATATTCAATTGCTTAAATCATTCCGTCTTCAGACAAATATTAACAAATAACGCAAGCGTTAACTAGCATTATTAGTTTCAATTACTCAGCAACTACAATGGTAATTATATGGTTATTATGGCCTTATTTATTAACCAAAAGTTGTTTTAATGCATTTTTACTAGGCAACTAATGTCTCTTCCAAACACACGGGTCAATATTTTTATAATATTTTTGGAACTGATCTTCAGTTCACAATGTGAGTAAAAAACTATTGTACTGGCACCTAAAACAGCGCTTTTTTTTTATAAAGTCAAGGAACAAAAAAAAAATCTGAATCATCATCCATTGTAATAGACTTGAAATAATTAAATAGAAAGAATGAAAATAATAAGTCACTGATTTCTTGTTGGAGGCCACTGGGTGGTAATTGGGAAACTAGTTTTGCCATACTAAGTTCATAAGAGAAGCATAATTACAGAAAACATAACTTTTGAGGGTGAAATAAATGCCTTTCACCATTATTTTGTACGTAACCCTTAAAACCCAGAACATTTTAACCATTGTTTGCATTAATATGTGTTGAGATATATATCTTATATATACAGCGATGAAGATTGTGAAACATAGAGTGATGTATCTTTTTTTTCAGGACATCCTGAAAGTTCAATATTATGAACTTCAAAAAAAAAAAAATTCAATATTATGAACTTTTTATTATGATATTTTATTTTATTTTATTTTAACTAACTATACAAACATGACTGAGCAAAAAATTATAAATGTGTCACATAAGAAAATACAGCACAGATACATATGAACACGTTTTTATGATTGTTTTTCTGTTGTTTCTATAACCAATAATAATAATAATAATAATAATTATTATTATTATTAGCATTTGGTGGGTTTGACATTTTTGTGGCGTCATTACGGTAGCAATAAAATTTACGCATTTTAAAAGTAATGATAACTTTGCTTCTACCTGGCATATCAGAAAACCCAAATGCACAGTTTCCCACTGAATCACACCGGCAGCATTTACATATAAGCAGCTGTTTTGCTTTTGTCATTGACCAATGCTGTGTTGCTGCTCATGTATCTGTACTGCTTGAGTTTTAAGGGTTAAAGAATATGGATGTAAAGGTGTTAAACAAAACCAGAAGGATATCCAGTTGCATTTTTATATTATTATTATAATATTATACCTATTACACGTATTATCATATAATATGTGTAGGTATTAACCTAAGCAGCTGTGCACGTATTTACCATTATCATTTGTTTGTGTAAGAGTTGGGCAAACCAACCTAAGCAGACTAAGGTACTCAGGTAACAGGTCATTATATCACAACCCCTTTAGGCCGAACCCAATTAAGCTGTGTCCAACAAAACCTTCAAGTATAATCTGTGACACAGACTAAAGTCTCTGTCATGGGAAAGTAAGTTTGTCCTCATCATAGGAGTAACTTTGTAAAAGTGCTGGAGACAAGAATGATGATGAGGCAAAAAAACACAGCATGATCAATTAGGAATCTTTTTACGTCCGTATTAAGAACTTTTAACTGGAAAGATGGGCTTCCTTCCTAACTCAGTAAAACAGTAATATTCCCATGAAATTATGTCTGTTATTGAAGTATTTTAACGTTTATTTGCTATGGTTTGCATCATTTATTTTGTGCCTTCACTGGAAGTCTGTTAGAGGGGAAAATCAGTGAGTAAACCATGATATAATAATCACGACTTGTGGTGCAAATATTCAGGTTCTAGAAAACAAACCCTGACAGAAACTGGCTCATGTTCATTTATAGCCACTGAGAATTTGATCATAGGAAAGACGTGCGAAGCTAACAAATAAATACAGCTAAGCTGATGCCTCAAGCAATGGCATAAACATTTTTTTCTTTCATTTAAAAACAAAAAAAAAAGTGGAGAAAACTTTGATAACTGGCCATGCAGACATACGGTTATTAATTATTAAAGTAATTAAATAGATTAATTATTACATTTTTGTTTTTTGTTTTTTTCCTTTAAATTACAGATGAACTAAAAAGAAAATACATGAATATACTATGTGAACGTAATAGCTTCTGTATTCATTTCTTATAAAACATGAGTTCTTTTTTATCCGTTGTACACATGTTGTACGCATGTAATACTTCAGCTTACAACTCTAGTTGCCAGTCTATAAACAGCGATATTACATGCTTACAACATGTGCCCATGCCTATAAAAAGCAGCCTGCACACTTCTGCGGAAAACATTTTCCTTGTTTACTGTAGCAGTTTTTCAGCACTACACTGATTCCGTCAGAAAAAGCTGTTCGTAACCACGGCTCACGCTTCCTCCCTAGAGGTGTGTGTGTGTGTGTGTGTGTGTGTCTGTAATTGGTCTTCCTCTGCAGAAGAAGAGCCATCCCATCCGAACCCGGTCCCTCTGCACACCCCATGCCATCCATGTACACGCGCCACATTAATCCCAACATCTCCAGCTTGAGCCAGAAATCAATACCGGGATGATTTAAGTGTGTGTTCCTGTTTTGGGTTGTTTAACAATTTCTCAATTTCTAGACAATATTAAGCCGTTTTGATCATTCTGTGATTGAGATTTTGTTTTTTTGTTTTGTTTTTAATCAGCAGATTGGCAGAATAAAATGACCAAAAACAATAATGGAAGAGGAGAGTTGAGACGCCCTCTCGCCTGGGAGCCTGACAGCACAAGCAGGAGGAAAAATCTGCTTGAGGTTGCCTCGAGACGTCACGCAGGCAGATGCTTATTAGTCCAGGTAATGCGGAATCTAACGCATCACTCCCCTAAAGACGGGCGGTCACGCACACACACACACACACACACAGACACTCAAATGCCCCCCTTCTCTCACTCCCTCACGCTCTCAATTTCACACACGCACGCACGCACACACACATCTCCCCAGCCACCCCCCCCCCTCCACTCCCTCACACTCTCAATTTCACACACACACACGCAGTCTCCCCCCTCCACGCTGATGTTAAGGAGAAATTGACGCGCTTTCAGGCGTCAGCGACATCCGCACTTGCCCCATCCAGCGTGCGCCTCAAGTTGAAATGAAATGAAAACTTGTCCAGTAATGACCAAAGTTGAATGAGTGATGAGCGAGATGAGCGGCGAACAATACCCACAGACACGGCACGTCATAACTCCGACACACACGCTCAGCAACACGTTTCCTCTGCGCTTTAAGCAGAATGCGTAATTAGTCGGAAAGGCTGAGACGCACAGCTTCCTGCGTTATACGGCTTTCATCATAGCGCGCAGGTGCGCTTGCCATAAAGTTCCTCTGCCATAAAAGCGACTCATCACCCAGAGATAGTCCACCCCAGAGCCCACCTGTCCGTACACGCAGGCTTCATCCGTTCCACGCAGTTCCGCTGGCCACATATATTCATTCATCAGAACGGTGACACATACGGCAAATAACGCGCCGTGTCCTCTGGAAGGTAATCCACGGGGGAACATTCAAACCGTCGCGATAATCGTTTAAAAAGGAAAATCAAACGCATGTTCTGTAATGATCTCATACTTTGAATAGCCAAGAGCCGTGGAGAAAATGACTTTCACGCACAGCCAAACGCATCAGGTATAACACCCAGGCTGCGAATCCTAGTGACATAAAAAAAAAACACCTTTTGTCTAGGGCTTGGCGGTGTGAAAGCGCAGTGCCCGGCCGCCTTTCCCCCAGACCAGTTGCTCATCAGCAAAGATGACACGCCAACTTTTGAGACTTCAACAAACTATGATCCCCTCTACTCCCTGTCCACCCGCCCTTTCCATAAATCTGCATATTCGCAAACGCGTCCCCCTCCTCTTTTTGGTTTTCTTTTCTTTTCTTTTTTTAATTCGCACCTACCCAGGCGGTTTCGAGCTGAGCTGAGATGTGGGGAGGGCTCCGAGTGTCCGTCCGAGCGGTCCGTCTCCGATCCCCGCCGCGCCGATCTGATCCGATCCACGTCAAAGCGAAAGCAAGCAACACCACCAAAAAAAAAAAGCTCCCGGTGCGCTCCCGGAAAGCTCGGAGCCCCTGGAGCAAAGCGAGAGCGCGCCGAACCGGGCGGCGAATTACGGCCAAACGCACTTTTCCTGGACGCCTGAACGCGTGGGCTCTCGAACCTCTCCGCTCTCGCAATCCCACCTCTACATCCCCGCTCGCGGAGACGAGCATGCAAACACATTTCATAGATTTTTGGAGCTTCACGGAAAAACCGAACTGGAGTTTCCCCACGCACGCACGAGGGCGGAAAGGGGAGGGAGAGGCAAGAAAGAAAGAAAGAAAAAACGCACAAACCGTGACAAAGACGCCGCGGTTTCGTAAACGCTGCTTTTAATTTGGGTCCTATTCTGAAAGGTTGAACTTCTCGCAGGCTTTTTGCTCGCCAACGTCCGCGCTTGAAGCTTTACGCGCTGCTGTTAGAGCTGTGCGTGATCAGCAAGCCGTTGCTTTCGCCTGCCATTGCAGTACACACAGCCTATGGGCTTTAGCTCCTTCCTGTATGAGCAAAAGTTGATATGTCCTCATACCTCTTTAAGACTGAACTTTCTTTGAACACATTCATGTTTACAGTCAAACAATGTCAAACTCAGATGCACGTGGTTACCGGTGGCGCTATTCGAGCGCCTTGTTTTGCGGAATGCTTTGTTTTGAAGGGGAAAAGCTTCGAAAAAAATTTAATAATGAGGAATAATTATCCATTTACATGACAATGCAATATTTTTATAAATATACATAAAATATACCATATACCAAAAATACACAATATGGTAAAATATTGCAATCATTTTGACATTGCATTGACAATTTGCCAATTTACACTTTTTAGTGGCAGCATGGCGGCGTAGTGGTTAGCACCGTCGCCTTGCACCTCCACCACCTTTATAAAAGTCGAGGGTTCGAGTCTCACCTCGGGGTCTGTGTGCATGGAATTTGCATGTTTCCTCCCACAGTTCAAAGACATACAGATTAGGCTAACTGGCGTTCCCAAATTGGCCGTAGTGTGTGAATGTTGACCGGCGGTCCTACCAAGGTCGTAAAAATGGAAATAAATACGATGGTAATCACTTTTGGCGTCCACTGTCCCAAGTGGACTGTAGAGGTTCATGGATGGATGGACACTTTTTATGACAGTAAGTCCCCTACATATGAACATTTGAGTTACAAACTTTCGGGCGTTCGCACATTCAATTGCGGAAGTTAGATCACACGTCTGGCGTACATTGTCACATGCGGGCATCGGGCATCCTCTGCAAGTGTACAAGCCCAGGATGTCTGGAAGCAAGCATAAAAGCAGCGGAAATGAGGCTGGTTCCGCTAAGAAGCTCCAAGCGGTATGGATGGAGACAAATGTGAAAAGAGAATGGAGCGAGGTGAAAAGATGGCTTGGTCTTTTAGCATGAATCGTTCAACCATCCATATATAGACAATTGTGTTAGTAATCTAGTATTTAGGCAATGTATGTTGGACTTGCGGACAAATTGGACTTACGGAATTGGACTTGTTCGTATGTAGGGGACTTTTTTTTTATTTTTAGAAATTATATATATATATATATATGTGTGTGTGTGTGTCCATATGTCCATATGTGCACACGCAGGTAAAGAGGTGTTGGCGTAATGTTTTTTGCATTAATTTGTGCGCACTCCCGGTTCTTTGGTTATTTGGTTGGTTGGTGATGTGTCGGTGTCCGTGCTCTGTATCTTCTCTCCTCTCCGCGCTCTGCTCGAGTCCACTCCGGCTCTTTGGAGTGTCCGCAACGCTGGCAGGCGGCCAAGTCGAGTGTGTGGAAATGACACCGCCAGGGCGGCAGAGATTTTCCTTCATTTCTCTCCTTCCCGATCGCAGACGGGCTGACATTGGCTAGAAAGTGGAGCAGCTCGTCAGGGACAATCGATGCGAATCGATCGGGCCGCGCGGCTCGAGGCTTTCCGAGCTGGAAAATTACGCGAGAGGGAGTGAGAGAGAGAGAGAGAGAGAGAGATGAGAGAGGATGTTCTACCGACAGCGGTGCAACCTTTTTTTTTTTTTCTTTTTTCTTTTTTTGCACACACACGCACGCACGCACGCACGCACGCACGCCGCTCACTGCGCGTTTATAGCCCGCGTTAATCTTCCATTGAATGCCTTCCGTTTCGTTTCACTGCACCGACACACACACACACACACACACACAACTTGACCGGATTTTGGATACCACATTTTGTTCCCAAATCCACTTAGGAAGTAAACCTTGGAGGTTTGAGAACACTCAATATTTGATTAACTGCTCAATCAGTGTTTGATTATAGAGGACACCCGATCTCTACTAGAAATAAGCTTTTGTTCTTTACTCCAGGCTAACAATCTTTATGTACTAGTTTTTTTTTTTTGTTCTGTTGTAGCCACAAGTAAACTACTCGTGTTGTGTAGTTTAATGTCATGTAGGTTTAAACTACAGTTCACTCAGCTGCTAGTTTGCACTATACAGGATGGTAGGCTACATCGAGCTTGTATCAGGTGCTGTTGCTTTTTGCATAGCAACTTTGATTTTTAAATCTCAACATGCTTCACAGGAAAGTACAAATTAGACTAAAGAAAAACAAAAACAAGGTTAACCAAGGGTGGTATTTTGGACTTTTATCACAAAAGATTTTGCACCAAAGGAAAAAAAAAAGATCTCTTGCAAAAATAGTGGAAGTATTCCATTATGCCATGTAAACCATTTAGATTTATGCATTTGGCAGATGCTCTTATCCAGAGGGACTTACAAAAGTGCTTTGAGGTTTCCATAATTGGATAGATCCTTACACTGGTTACTAGTTTACTAACTAAGTACCATCAGTCAAACACTATTGCAAGTTTTTTTTTTGTTTGTTTGTTTCTTTGTTTAGGATGGGCAGTCTTCGCTTAAAGATAGCTGGAGACTCGGCTGTACAAACATCCAAAGGAAGTTCATTTCACCACCTATGTGCTATTTTTTTAAAACATGAAATAAAAACAAACCATATATAAGACCAAAGTTTCCACATAGAGTTAGTAGGATGCTAGAAATGTGATTGACTAGGTTAACATTCCAAACTGCCATTGTTGGGCTCTTGAGCAAGGCCCTTAACCTTTAACCCTCTAAGCTCCCGGGGTGGCTGACCCTTCGTTCTGACCTCAGTTTCGTAACACGCTGAGATATTCGAAGCAAAAAAAAAAAAAAATTTCACTGCACTGTAATGTAGATGTGACAAATAATAGGAATTAATTCTTATTAAAATTGAATTATATAGAAGTCAGCATGTCTTCTTACACTTTTTCTTCTTGATATCTTATTATTTCCGTATTGTAATTATGATACAATATTAAGGTTAAGTAATGGATTATATTGATGTCTCATCAAAGGAATAATAAGAGTAACGTGAGGCAAACTCTTACACATGCACGCTCAAAGACAGAGAGGCAGCTGCATTCATGATTTCAAATTTTTCTAATTAAGTGTTTCAAGTCCCTGATGCCTAACTGGCCTCATGCTGTGTTCATTACACCCACGAATGTATTTCACATGCGCTTTCTCAGCAGCCGCTGATGACGTGTTAAGGATGTGTCAGCAGAGCGGGCTCAAACATGGAGTCCAAATCTAGGGGGTGTTTTACTCAGAGGAATAACCTGACACGATTATCAGTGAATCACCAAATTCACAGACTGGGCTAGAAAGAAATCAGCCCTGGCCTTATAACTTCATACCATTCTGTATATTTTTCTTATGGTTAATTCTGAGGCAGTTGTCAAGTAATCTAAGTTAAGCGCCCTGAATAAAAACTTACATTGATGTCTTTTTATCTTTTAATCAGCAGGAGTGCCTAGGTCTGCTAACCCATTTATACCAGCCACCCCTCTTAATACTACTACTACAACTAATAATAATAATAATATACTTATTTTTATTGTCAGGGGCGTTCAAGTCAAACTGGGACTTGAGATGTAAATTTGAATGGTGCAAACGTTTCAAAGAGGACCATATGTCAGTTAATAAAGATCCTCGCCGAGGTGGCTCAGAACCCACTGCAGTCATTCCTGTGAACATTCAGAGAGTGGAACCCCTGATCCTTGAAAAATGACAGACAACATGCCACCAACTTGGCATCTGTCTGTGGAAACTGTACACACAATCATTCATGGATACCCCTTGCACATACAAGAACATCCCCCGTACAGTCCTGAACTCCCTCCAAGCTATTTCCCTATGTTTGGGCCATTAAAGGAGTTCCTGGGAGGCCAGGATTTCAGACGTCAAGCAGACAGTCCGATCATGGCTGTGAAAAGTTTTTACAGAAAGGTTGTTTATACTCTCATGACTGTTCTCTGTTATTCTGCACAATCAAAAGCTCTGGTTTGACTTGAATGCCCTCGTAGTAATAATAATAATAATAATAATAATAATACACCTTAAACTGTAACCATTTACACTACTTAGAAAAAACAGGCAACTATTCAATTTAAATAATTCAAGTAGTTAGTAAAAGAAATGCTAAAAACCCTTCTCAACCAGCAACTCATGTTGATAAATGTAAGAATGATAAACTCAAAATCAATAAAAAGTCAAAGACAGTGTTGTTGTTTTACTTTTTTTTCTGCACATTTTCACAGCTACTATAAAATGTTTTTTTAAGGATCCTCTGACATTCAAAATATATTAATTTTTGATTTGAAAATATCTGCTTTTTTGACTAGCTAGACTATCTGGCTTAGCTAGCTAGCTAGCTATTTTCTTTCACCTGTTTTAATAAAGTGTACTTACCCAACAGTAAATTTGACCTGATGCCTTTATGCCATTTATTTTATGTATACTATGTATGCATAGTGTAAAATAATAAAAAGATTCATAAATCAAGTGGTTTCTTTGTATGTTTTCAACTGCACCTTTGTCATATCTGTTCCACCTGTGGCTCCAATGAGCCAATGAGAAGTTTAGTTTTCTTACCAAATATTTGACATTACTACATCTCACTGAGCAAGCAAGCTTAATTAATTAAATTAGTTTAAATAACAGATATTCAATAAGTGGGTTTCACTGCAAAAATTCATTTTTTTCATCAGCTCTATTGAGTGACATGTATTGTATTACCACGCCCACCTCAAGGGATAAAACACTAAATTAGTGAAAATAAATGTAAACATCTAGTTTCTGTGATATAATCTGCTCATAACTTTACTTCTACTCAACATGTTTTTATTTCATTTATGGCGCAGGTTTAACTTCAGGCAAATACCTAAGTACTGCTAAAGTTTCATTAAATTCTGTCCAGCCAGTTTTGCATGATGCTGTGACAAAATTCTCCTTGACAGACATACAATCAGATATACAGACATCTAAAGAAAATTGGACTGGTTTCTGGTCCTCCAATGAATGAAACATAAAGATATAATTGAAAGAGCGAGTTCTGACCAATGTACAGACAAAACCTTTCTTTTATTTATGTAGAAGTCCATGAATGTTGGGGTAACAGCAATGGCATTCAACATTCTCCAAATCGCAATAAATGTGTCTAATTCATTTCAAGCAGCTGCTATTTTACCTAGTTGTGATGCTTGCTTTACTGATCACTTGACAGAAAGAAGTAATGTGATTGGATGTCATATCTTTGTTAATCTTTTTTATGATTAATTACTGTCATGTTTAGCCTGAAACATGTACGTTCAAAGCTTCTAAAAAAATATCACAATTAAAAAAAATTTTGGTTATAGACAACATTGGGTGCTTGAGGAAAATAATGTGACAATTTTATGCTAATGCACTCACTGTGATACATTATTGTTTGTATAGTAACAGGGACTTACATCGTGGACACTAGATTAAATGAAATCGAATGAGATAAAAGCAGTGCTATTTAGCAAAGAACAACATGTAACTGCTGATCCTATGAAGCTTTCTTGAGGAAACATTTATTTTCACATTTTATTACTCGCTCACTAGCTCATTATCTATACTGCTTATCCTGTAACGTGTCCGGGGAAGCCTGGAGCCTATCCTGGGACCTGTGCCTCCTGGGTATGAGGCAAGGTACACTCTGGACGTGGTACCAATACTTGGCACAAGCACATACTACAGGAATTTTGGAAATGCCGATTAATCTATTCTGTATGTCTTTGGACTGTGGGAGGAAACAACTATGCCACCATGATTCCCCCTTTATGCTATAAGTCTTGATTCCCCCTTTATGCTACAGCCAAAAGGTTTCTTAGGAGCATAGCGAGCTGTATTTTGGTTTTATCATATTAACAGCAAGAAAAAAACACAAGGCTTGTATAGAACTTGTTTGTTTTATTATCCATAACATTAAATGTAAATGGCAAATTATTTATTAAACAATTTATTCAGTTATAATCCACGATTACATATAAAGTATATGAGGGTTAAGGGCCTATTTTAAGGGCCCAACAGTGGCGACTTAGCGGCGCTAGGGTTTGAACCTGATCAGTAGTTCAAAGCTTAGACCACTGAGCTACCCAGTGCCCAATTATGTCAGTACAAGGAGCGAAATACTTCCAGGCACTGGAACATACAGTATTTAATTTTGGGTTATTAGTCACCCTACGGTCAATTATTTATCAATAACAACATTTTCTGTCTTGTTTTATATGCTAAGAAAACTACTATGCTGAAACAAATACCATAAATGCTAAGACTGGAACTTTCTACAATTACTTGTAACTTTGAATTTCTTCGCTAATCATACTTATAGAATGATTGGCGTCCATATTGAAGTTTTCCTTAACAACGTCACCCATGCAGAATGCTCAAAGAAATACAGGATGCAAAATCCACTAAAGCGCCACTCAGGCAAGACAAAGTTCGAATTCACATGAATGCCAGGTTTGTGATTCACATACAGTACATATACTGACCAATTACTGTGTACGGAAAATATATTTCACAAATACTGTGAGGTGTGATGATAGCAGATATTCTCCAGATAACTATCGCACAAGATGCTTCAAAAGAAAAGAGAAAGGAAAAAGAATCAATAAAAAACTGGATGCCCAAGGTTAAGGAAATCTATAAACGACGAGACTGGATAATTCACAGCAAACGAAAGACCTTAGAAATGTATCATAAAACTTTATATCATTAAGTTGACAGTATTTGTTTCACCGCTGACGTATTCGGTGTTTGTGTGCTTTCTCACTGAACGAAGCTGCGTGCAGCCTCTCACGAGAGGGAAACATTGGACACGCATTGCTTGCTAAAATCCCCGGAGCGTCTCCATTTCCCGGCCAGGCCTCACCGTGTCTTACATTAAGCAGACGTCCGTCTGCGCGTCCTCTTTTAGCTTTTCAAAATCACTTCCATGCCTAAGTGGCCGGCCGCTTTCTGCGCTCTTTGGGAGGGGGGAGGGAGGCAGAAAAACAGTTGGCGTGGACTGCTGCACTGTTGACGCCATTTTTAGTCACTGTTTACCGTAGACCTGAACGACCTGAATGGGTAGCGCAGCCTGCTTCAATAGAACACATCAAGTGACTCTATAAATGGTCACACTGATTATGGATACTCAACCTGTCTCATGACCCCAGTCCTCGCTCTCTGTGTCATTTGCTCTCTCTCTCTCTCTCTCTCTCTCTCACTGTGTTATCTATTTCTATATCTGTTGCATACTTCACTACAGAAAAGTGCTGAACCAAAGCCAAGAACTGGTGACGTCAGCGACTTGGAGAGGGAAATTACCACTTTGCAGGCAATTACAACTGAGCTGTATCGCTAATGCTAATGGGTTTAGCCTGCAAACCTCCCCAGATTCACTAGGGTGTCCTCACTTCATTCTCACTTTTGTAGCTAAACATACCTTCTTACTTGTGCTGTTGTAGGTACTGGATCATTCATAGTAGCAAATAAGGAAGATGCTGTTAGTTTTTAATGCATTCTTTGTCACTTTGACTATGTGTCTATTCCATGTCAAGACGCAAACTGATCTAAAACTGATAGGAAATACTGAATAATATAATGAGCTGCTCTGAGTCGCCCTGACAGTCCTGTAAAAAGAATTCACAGCCAACTATGTCTGGTTGGAATTGACAGGCAATCAAAAGTCATCATAGCCTAGTTTTAGAAATGAAAGCAGTAAACTGCATGGCGATGGGCAGGAGCCAGCCGCCAATTAGAAGTGAGAGAGAGTGCGAGAGCACAAACAAAGCAAACTGGAGTGTGAAAGTCTGATAGAATTTTTGGATTGGTGTAGTTTATACTGTTTTCTTCTGTAGTGAATAATAAATAATACTCAGCTGATTTTTTTTTCATTGAACAATTTGTATCATAACCCAGATAAGTTACAAAACTTCTTTGTTATGTGTTTTAGCTAATGTGCTAACACTGTCTTTGCCAGACAAAAAGTTAGAAAGCAAAACACCCAGTCAAAGTAAAAAGAAAGCTTCATAGACAACTAGCTGTTTTAGGTATTTTAGAAACCTAGCTAGAGTTAAGACTGCATCAAGTCTACGCTGTACGTAGGTCTTGCATAGGTTCTGTGTAGCTGTGTATCATACTTTGTAGCCCATGGCGTAGCCTGACATGAACCTCCCCAGAAATGTAACTATCAGTGTGTTTACATGACACTGTATTAGTCAGACTAATTGTGTTAGCTTGACTAAAACTTTTTTTAGTTCTAGGACTTTTTTAGTTCAACGGGAATCGTACTAAATCATACTTCTCAAAGTCTGACTAGCACACTCGGATAATCTGGTCAGGAGTCAAGCTACTCCTCGCAAGTATGACTGAATCGGACACAGGAATCAGCCTCGGCGCTCTTCGCATTCCAGTTCCAACTCGAGAAATTGGACAAAATGCATAACAGAGTGAAGAAGCGGCTTACAAATATATTTGTTGCAATATATGCAACAAAAATGCACCATGCTTTTAATGCTCAGCATGATACCAGATTGCTACTAGCTAACTTGTTTTTTAAGTGTTTGGTGTATGACACAGTAGGGACAGGGGTAGCTCAGTGGTTATGGCATTGGACTACTGTTCAGAAGGTTCCAGGTTCAAACTCCACCCCACCACCAAGGGTCTTTGCTCAAAGGCCCAACTTATCTGCCAAATGCCATAATGTATTCCAATACTAAAAGTGGGCATATGGCCAGTCAGACACATTTAACTAAATAAGGCTGTATAATGGACAGCGGTCCAATTAAATAGCCTAATTGTTCTATAACCATAGCTTGACTTTAGCTGTACATGTAAACCTACTTTGTGAATGTTCCACCCAGAAGTACCACTTTACCGGCTTCTTCTTGTTTCTTTAGAAGAAACCGTTGTTTAACATCTACAGTCAAACTCCAACACAATCTACTCAGTTTCATTCGCCATTGTTTGAAGTACACCAAGAAAACTCACCAGAGAATGACGAAAAGACTTCATACAGTGGCATAGAAACCGCACTGCAAGCTAGTAGTTTAAAGTAATCCCTTTTTTTTTTTTTCAAAAGAGAAAAGACAGGCTGGTGAAGAAACGGCTGCTAAATAAATATCATAAGTGAAACTCATTTCATAGACACTTCCCATCAGTGTATGTACTGTAAGTAATCGATTAAAAATTATGATGTATCATTATTCCTTATCTTATGTGCCCATTACACTACTTTATAATATTAACCATTGCATAATAGCTGTTAAAAGTGTCTAAAGTTCACCAAAAGGGCTCCGAGTCCTTCATCTTTAACACTACTCAGCCACTAAACCCTAAAAATCAATCCAAGTGTTTAGTGTAAGCACGTTATATTACATTTAAGGTTCTCATTTAATCATAATCATTATTGACTGAAAATTATTCCATCTGAAAAATAACTTATTCTGTCACAATGGTCGTAAATAGGCTTTTCTGTGTGCTTCCAGGGCTAATGATTAATTTTAAATTATTATTACTTTACTCCTGCAAAAAGGACGACAAAATGCTGTTGGTTCAGTGCCAAGACTGGACGACATCTAAAGCCTGAAGAAGAAAATCCTCCACTTTCCTGGCAATTACAAGTAAGCTATATAGCTAATGCTAATGGGATTAGGTTTAAATCTCACAGGACTTATTGGCGTGTCCACACTTTAGTCTCACAGTTGTAGCTTGCCTTCATTCATTTAATGGATAACTCATCATAGTAATAATAATAATAATAACAACACTGTAATTGATAGGACTTTACAGGGTTAAGGAGCTTGACGTTGCTGTAGAGACCTAAAAGTTAAAAAAAAAAGTTTAAAAAAAAAACTTTTGTATCTGTTCATTGGTACATAGTGTAACTGTTCACTATATCATTGTCATAGTTCTGTGTATACAAGCAAAAAAATTTACCTTGAGTTGGGAAAAAAATACCTCAAAGCCAGGTAAAATTAAAGTATTTTTCTTGTTACAGCTAAAACACTGAATAAAGAAAATTTATTTTTTATTTGTACTAGTGAAATATGAGAGTCTATGAGAGACTTTTTTATGCTTATGGTATAAAAATGAACAGAACAGCATTTATATGTTATGAGTGATGCCTATCTAAAAGCACACATAAGCGATCTAATAATCTGCTATCTGACTTTGACCATGCACAAATTTCACAATTAATGTCTTCATTCGAGAGTTTCACATTTGACATATATATATATGCACACGCACTGGAAAAAAATATTAATTTATTTAAATATTAAGGGTTAGCTCTGTGGTTTGGCATTGGGCTACGGTTTGGAAGGTCTTAGGTTCAAATCCCACGACCGCCAAAGTGTCCCTGTTGGACGCTTGAGCAAGGCCCTTAACGCTCAACTGCTCAGATGTATAATGAGATAAAAATCTAAGTCACCCTGGATAAGGGCATCTTCTAAATGTAAAAAAACTTTTTTTTCTGTGTCAAATTTTTATTTTATTTTAACTACCCGGACAAAAATGCTTCATTTACATTTTCATTAGAAGTACATGTAATAACAACTGAGTTAATAATATTATAATAATTCATTAATTAATAATCATTAGATACATCTATCTATCTATCTATCTATCTATCTATCTACATACAGTATATTTTATCATTATGAATCAGAATCTGTTAACATAGACCATTACTAGTTTATTATTACTATTACTTTATTAGTTTGAGTAAAGATGTATTTACCAGGAATGCCTGGACATCATCACTAGTTTGAGGTCATTAATTATTGCTTAATGCATAATAAACTAACAACACATGCCTTTATTATTACTTATTTAGGAATTATGCAGTATTCATTAGCAAGTAAAAGTTGCCATGTAGATGTTTAAATGTCACTAATCTATTTCTAATTAGTCCCTGTATAGTTACTATTAGTTAATAAAAACTCTTTTAAAGTGTTACCCCTAACTTAAGCTTCCTTTGTCAATCAGTTATAAATTATTTCTGTAGACAAGGGTATCATAAAGGGTGGTAAGTGTGGCCCCTGAGTGAATGGGGCTCCCTAAAAATGCTATGACGGTTGAAAGTTGTTGGCATGGTCCCCAGGTTGGGCTTGTAAGGGGCCCAGAAACTCTAGCAGCTCCTCCTCTGACTAGCTGTATATGCACATAAAATGCTGGAAATGTGTTTGTTACCAACACACACAGTCAATTCTTTTTAACTTAATAGAAAGAGCTGTAAGTTGTACAATCATATATAACCAATTTCTTCAAATTCGCTTACAAGTTTATGAATATTTCTTGCAGTTTCTCTATGTTGCTCAAATTCCCTGCTTGGTTTGGATATCTTTGCCACTTGCATGACACATACTCCATCTACTTTTAGTTTTACTTTTCTCCAATGCCCAAGTCATAGAAGACGCGTGAATGCAGTGGAGTGTCATTTTTGACACCTTGGGCCTGAGATGTGTGAAATTCCACAGGTACACAAAGCTACGCACATGGCGCTCAGCTGCAGGTGAAAAGTGTAAAGGTGGCAATGGATTTGACAAGCTCGCTTGCAAGAAGCTACGTGGGAGACATTTAATGGAAAAGCACAAGCCTGGTTCCATAGTCCGATGAGCTCACACAGGCAAGTGCATTGAATTCAATTATTGTTAAGACTTTAAATGGCAATTCATGGAGGACTAATCAGTTGCACACCTGTATAAAATCTATAGTAAGGGTATTTAGATTTAAAAAAGAGTATAAGAGTATTCCCTTTATTTCACTTTTGTTGTCATCTTTTAATCAAAGAAAATTATTGAAGCCATTTAAAAACTCATGTTTTATTTAATTGTACTGATGGGCCAAGCTGAACATCAGTACTACACATTTATTAGATTAGATCCATACAATCCAATATCAGAAGTCTATGTTTGCTTTAAATGAACTAAGATACACAATGTGACCTGGTACAACACAGAATAAACAAATTATTCTAAAGTACTTTGTCATCACACCTGTGATGTTTTGCATAACTTTGCAACAGAAACTTGCCCAAAGCCTACCATGTACAGTAGATGGGACTTATTTGTATTCCTTGTCTTAATGCAAAGCCTAAAAGTTTTATTACGATCATTCTCATCGTAAGCACTCCATTAGCTAAGACACACATCCTTAGCTTTCCTTAAATTTTATGGGTAAATTTTAGATTTAGAACATGTGTGATATCACCTTGAACTAAGAGTACAACTAAAAAATAAAGTTGCCAACGTCTTAATGCTGTGCTCATCAGTGTGACCTCAGAGAAGGAAACAATTAACAATCTTAGTAACTTGTGAGCAAATTGTTGTGTTAATAATCAAATCAAATTCAAATTTTATTTGTCACATACACAGTCATACACAGTACGATATGCAGTGAAATGCATATGCAAATCAACTATCTGACAAGAGATAAAGCTGATTTATAAATTGCACAGTTCAAAAATAATTAATGTACATGATTTATAAAAAAAATAGTGATGGAAACTGTTAATAAGCCACTTTCTTTTGCTTCTGCAAATAATGAGAACCTATTATCGATATAAATGCAGGATATTTTTAAAATTAACTTAAGTTCATATAAATCACATACACGTAAACATAGAGATCGTTAATACAGCTTGTTAGCAGACTGCCTATCTTCAACCAATGAGTACTTTATTGCAAAGTATTTTTAACGTCAAGAATATAAATCGCTGGTGCTGCCAAGTTTGCTATTGTCTGCAGGAAATGTGTGTAGTGGATAGAGAGGTCATGGCCCACTTGATTCTTGGTAGTTGAGTCTTTCCTTAAATAAATACAGACTTGAGCAAATGCTATTACCCCTATATTTCAATGTTTCTTTCTACTCAATATCAACTTACAGTACTTAAATTGTTGAATGTTTTTGGGATTTGAACCTGTGACCTTCTGATCAGTAGGCCAATGTCTTAATCACTGAGCTGCCCTTGTCTCGTTGGATGGTTCAAGGAATGTCCAGGGGATAGACGATGAGTGAGTGAGGGCTGTTTTGTTAAACAAAATAATTAATTTTTGTCCATTAAAAGCACTTTTTTATTATTATTATTTTTAGTGAACTGTTATTACAGGGCATACCTGGCCTAAGTTTTTAATTTGTATATGTGCGGTGATCTCTGAAAATTTTGACATTTTCTACATATGAAAATGAAAATACATTTCGCTTTTACGTGTATCTCAATCAGATATAAAGTTCTAGCATTTAAAAAATCTGGTTACCTCAAAAAGTGAAGTAGAAAATTGCATTTAAAGATTTCATTTTGATCAGGGATATGTTGATTTGTTTGGGCTTATATCTGTTTCGCTCCAGCATGTAGCTATCCAACTTGATCGAATTCTGACATTCACTGGGGCAGGAAACCACACTTAGGAAGCTTTCAGACATCTTTGGGCAGACTGATTTCATTTACCTCTGCATTTGTTAGCTCTTTCCATTTTCTGATCTTAACGGAAAGCATAGGAAACATTTATCATTACTTTTACTAATTTTTGCAAATAATTGTATTGGATGTGTATTCTTCTTTTAGAAGCTTTGCACTATTACTACTACAGGTTTGGCTGTAAAAACCATCAAACAACAAATTATTGATGCTTAATTACGTACCTAAATTACAACAAAAAACTATTTAGGCTGATTTATACATACTGGCAAAACAGTTTGAGGTGGATTTATAGCATTTTGCAAAATTACACAGTGATATTAAACTAATTTATAATCAATTTAGACACAATAGTTTGTAATCTTGTGACTCAAAGAAGCCATGAACTTATTGTTTTTAGTGTTATGGTGCTTTACCCTCAATATGTTTTACAGTTGTTTATTGCACATGTGATAGTGCTTTACTATATAATGTACAGCTAATATTTTAATATTTAAGTAAATATAATGAATGATATATTGATGATATAAGTGAATGATATATTGAGTTGTTTTATTGATTTAAAAGGCAGTCTTTTAAATATGAAAAATATATATTTGTCTATGTATAGAATAAAGCTATTGTTGAAGAAGAAGAAAAAAGATGCAACCCCAACACAACAACAAATAAAATGAATAAGATAAGAATAAGAATAGTGTTCGAACTCCCTGTTGATGCTGTAGACTCTCTCAGCCGAGGGCCCAGAGAGAGCTGATTGGCCGAGCTCTCTCAGCGGGGTGGGATATGAGGCACGTAGTGCTCTCATATCAATCACGGCTCTACAGCCAATCACGGGTGAGATCACGTGAGCAAAAGGAGTGGAAAGCACCGTCCTTCGAGCGTGTTACGCGAGATGCGGTCGGCTGGGTCACATGGTCACAGACCCTCCCTGACTGACTGGTAGTAGTAGCCTTAATGTGGAAGCCCTCTAGTGACAGGGAGGAATTGCATGCGACTAAACTGGGGAGAAAATCGAGGGGGAAAATCCCCTCGAAAAAAAAAGGAAACTAGGTGCGTGTCCTTATGATAATTGTTGACCAATATTACACTTGGTTTTTCAATTATTCATAATTATTCATAATTAGTTTTAAAGATTCCCGAGAACTACAGGGTGTTTTAAAGAATAGTGACTCTGATGTTATAACATGGTTATAAATGATGGAATAATGATTTATTACATATTATTAGAGCTTTGTAAAGTATTTATTGAAAATGATTTTATTGAATCATTGATAACTTTATGACTTGCATATGAGAGTGACATTTGGTTTATGCATGAGCCACTGGAATGAAGACCAAATGGAAAATCAGAACAAGTGAGGTGGAGAGAACGTTTGTCTCTTGGGGAGAGAAACAGACAGAGAGAGAGAGAGAGCAGTAAGCCGTGACAAAGGAGAGGTTCGGGTGGGTGCGTTGAGCCTCACGGCTGCGGCCACACTCAGATCTTTGTTGTTTTCTCCATGTGCGAGACGAGGCAGAGCGCTTTTCCTGACAGGGGAGGGGGCGGATTAGTGTTCCATGCCTCTTTCTGCAGCTGCACACAAGACCGACACCGCAGGAGTGCTCCTAAACACTGCCCCAAAGTGCGAGAGACACAGAAAGAAAGGGAGTGGTGGGAGATGTACGTCTTCTCAGACACTGAGGAATGTTGTGAGCTGCGTAAGCTTTCCAAACAAACACCGCTGTGCCGTGCTCCCCTCCCCTCTCTCCACCACAGCACACATGGTTCTGCTTCTGTCCTCACCATGTCCTTATGACGTACAACAAGACAGCAGGACAGTATGGCCTCTTCTCCTTAATATTTCTCCCTCTAAACGTGTCTGTTTAAACGTGTCTTAATATTTCTCCCTCTAAACGTGTCTGTTTTTCACGTATATACTCTCTCCCTGTCTCTATCTCTCTTTCTCTGTCGCTCTCTCTGCACTATGCAGTCTGTGCTCAGCTTCTTGGAAGGATGAGTGAGTACAGGAAAAGGGGTGAGTGAGGTCATTCACATATGAACTTTGAGAGCCATGAGCACTGTCAAGTCTCCGCAGAGAAGACAAGGTTTCAGTGTCTTAACCTGAGTGATTTGAACTTGCAGGGCAGGAACAGGTGCAGCTAACACAAACATCCACACACGAGGTGCTGACAGGACGTCTCCAAAAGTGGACATTCACCATTCGAATAATGTGTATGAAGCACAAAATGCATTTAACGAGGAAACCAACCAGAATATTGTCTAAGAACATTTCATACAAATATGAGACATGAGCCATCCAGGTAGGTGATATTAAAAGGAATATCCAGAGTACTTAGTAACTGGGAGTAAATAAATGTTAGGAAATGATCTCTCAGTAATCGACCGCCATCTGGTGGTGTCTTGGCGGAATTACAGATAACAATCAAATAAAGGATGGAGCTTAACACTAAAATGATAAACGATATAATGATACCAAGCTCATTAAAATCACCATAAACGTTTAGGGGAGATTAAATTTTAATAGAAAAAATTTATTTATATATACTTAGACTTCAAATATGTGAAATATAATACACTAAAAAGACCCTTTAAAAGCACAGGAGAGCACATTAGTACAACCTGCAATGACATTGAAATACATATACAGTACTTCAATATGGAGGTATTGCTTTTGCAGCTATAACAGCTTCCACTCTTGGAAGGCTGTCCACAAGAGTTTGGGGTGTTGCTGTGGAAATTTGTGCCCATTCATTCTGTGGAGCTTTTATGAGGTCAGGCACTGATGATGGACGAGAAGGCCTGGCTCACAATCTCTATTCTAGTTCATCCCAAAGGTGCGTGATGGGATTGAGGTCACAGGGCTCTGTGTGGGCCACCCAAGTTCTTCTACTCTAAACTCATCAAACCATGTCTTTATACTGTAGTCCTTGCTTTGTGCACTGGGAAACAGTCATGTTGGAATAGAAAAGAGTCAACTGTTGTTGGAGGCAAAGCATTGTCCAAGATGTCTTGTATGCTGATGTATTATAAGATTGCCCTTCACTGGGGATAAGGGGCCTTATTGAAACACCTGAATTCAACAATTAACAGGTTTGGCCGAATACTTTTGTCCATACAGTATAGTGAGAAGAAAACTACAATAGCTTCATTGGCTTTGTTAAATTTTTTTGATTGCATTCTTTTTCAACCACTCAATCATCCTTTATTTATATATTTTTTTATGTATTTATTTCTTATATATTTTTTATTTTAATAATTCTGCCAACCAACCATTATCTGGTCGATAATTAGGGCATTGGTGGTTCAGCGGTCGAATCCTCACCTGTTATGTGAAAAGTCCAATGCACCAAATTCAACCACTGGAGATTCACGAATGAGCGAACTAGTAGTTCCAAGGATCATCAAGCACATCTGGCGTAAATACCTGTGCCAATTCAAATATGCAGAAAAGAAATTTCCACTGTGTTGACTCTAATAGGAGCCGTCAGAAGAAGTACTCTTATTTAAGATACACAACTGTGGTCCTAAAGTCTTAATTTGGCTTATTTAAAGTTAAGGTTAAACACATTTTCATTCATATCTGAATGAAACATAGGAAAAAGAGATAAATAAGAATTCTAAATTTAAAATCATATTCCTGAGAAAAAAAAGTCATAATTCTGATATTAAAATCAGAACTTATGGTGGCTCTAATGTTCTTTAATATAATTACAGCATAAATACAGTTGGTTGAGGAATAACTATGTATTTGATGAGAATTTACCAAACTGGCAGAAAATAGGGTAAAAAAAATCTTGTACAGATTACATGTGGAAATATTCTGGCTCCAGAGTCACAGAAGCTTGAAATAACAACTTCTTCCAACACTTTTAAATGTGATATGTGCTAATTAGCAGAAAAAAAGACGATTCAAAGTGCATCTGGTTGCGCTCAAATAACGCACACCAGGGCAAACTGTTTTTTCACAGTTCTCTACATCAAGTGTGCAAAACAATAGAGGACGATTTTCTGACTCCAAAGCAGCACTTTCCCATCAACATAGTTGCATCAGTTCTGATGCTCCACCGTAGTGGAAGGGAAGAAAATGAAATGCATTTAACATTACAAAGCTAAATATATTTGATCAAGTGAAGTTATGGAAATCTGATTTGA
>JAOVVA010000021.1:12725960-12736085 GCA_028565275.1 Leiocassis micropogon
GGGAAGAAAATGAAATGCATTTAACATTACAAAGCTAAATATATTTGATCAAGTGAAGTTATGGAAATCTGATTTGATTTGTAGAGGCACGCGATTTCCAGCACTTTGTTTGAATCAAACATGAGGGAATAGATAGAGTTGAGGAAAAAATAGAGGAAGCTGTAACTACCTATACTGCCTTTGTATGCATGCCTACACAAGCCTGATGTGAACCTTTGACTGGTGACAAGCACAGGTATTTCCAGATTCTCAGATAGAAGCAGACAGGAGCGGAACAGTCTTTCAGTTAGAAAAATGGGAAG
The DNA here is from genome assembly GCA_028565275.1 of Leiocassis micropogon. Taxonomy (NCBI): domain Eukaryota; kingdom Metazoa; phylum Chordata; class Actinopteri; order Siluriformes; family Bagridae; genus Leiocassis; species Leiocassis micropogon. The sequence continues at coordinate 12,726,263 of JAOVVA010000021.1, forward strand.
TTTAAGAGTCCCAAGGAAAACTGTCAGGCCAGAACTGACATATTGTGATTTAGGTGATTGTTTTCACATTCCAGGATTCTCAAACTGTTCAAGATAACAAGATAACTGCCAGGTTCATGTACTCCCTACCAGCTGTGTGGTCAAAAGAAAACCACTTCTCAGTGAGATTAATCAGAAAAAAAGGCTTGTATTTGCCAAGGAGCATAAAGACTGGACAAACATTGTGTGGTCTGATGAGTCCAGATTGACCCCATAACAGAGCAATGGGTACGTCAGAGTTATGATCAGGGGCTGCTTCAGTTGATCAGGTCTAGACTTAGCAACATTATATGACAAAAAAATGAAGTCAGCTGACGACCTGAATTAACTGAATGACCAGGTTATCACATCAATGGAGTTTCCTTCTTCCTTCCTTCTCAAATTGTGAAAAAGTGGTTCTGGGAGCATGTGGAACTATTCTCACATGTGAATTGGCTACCATATTGCGCACCAGCTTATCCTGTAAAGGATCGCTGGGGGCCTGGACATGAGGTGAGGTACACCAAGGACAGGATGCCAGACCAGTGGAGGGCACACACAAATACTACTGGCAATTTAGGAACACAAATTAGCCTAATTTGCATGCCTTTGGAAGGAACAAGAGAACTTGAAGGAAACCCACAAAGCACTGGGAGAACATGTACACTCCACACAGACCGATGCAGGAATTGAACCCCCAACCCTGGTGGTGCGAGACAGTGATAACCACTATACCACTGTGTCACCTTAAAGTCTACTGAAATGTTAAATTGTGTCAGTTTTTTGTTTTGTTTTTGTCTTTTTTTTTCACCTGGCAGTGTATAATTACCTGGTTAAAGCAGTGTGCATTTAACTATTTAATAGTTATTGGGTGACCTCTGGAGGCAAGCCAAAGTATTGCAAATAGTAAAGACAAAGAACGCTCGCCTTTAAGGACTTTTTATTTTTTGGAACTGGAATGAACAATCCACTGACACACAAGTTCAAACAAGTTGCCATTGTAGATCTACCAATGGCGACTTGTTTGAATAAGCAAAATTGGATGGACCCTGGGACTTCTAAAGATATTCCTTCAGTTATTTTGATGTTTATGGTCGAAAGTGCTGTTCTACATGTTAGTTCAGTTGGCTTGAGATGATAACCTTGAAGGTCATAACATATGATAGACCTAATTCTAATGATCGTTAAGGGTTTCAGCCCATATGCCCCACAGACAGGGACAAGTCAGACAGGAATAGATCACTTCCATCAGTACAGAAATGTTTTACTGGATAAAAGTGTCGGAATAACTGCATCGTTTTACAGTCAGTCTTCCCTCTAAAGGGTTAAATACATCCAAACAATATTAGAAAATGCTCCTATAGCATTAAAAGAACAGATTTAGATTTTTCACCATCTGTAAATTTCTTTGATTAAAATTATACATAATGCAAATCATAAAATATGAGTAATACAAAACTCTTACTTATATATAGTTTTGTCAGTAGGTTTACTCTATTGTCTAAAGATGTCAGTATTACAATATTAACAATCATCATCATCATTAAACATGTGGGACGTGGGGAGAACATGAGGATCTCAAGAACCTCAATTAATATAATCATTCAAATTATTATTAGGGCCCAAGCACTATGACACTAGTCCTATGTCATCAGAGTGTATGAAGGGCCCTATTGTTTTCTTAAGGATTATTATTTTTAGGGCCCAAGCACTATGACATCAGCCCTATGTTTGTCATAGTGTGTGTATTGTTTTCCTGTCTTTTTGGTGTGCCCGGGTGGCGATGGCGCATGATTCTTGTGCCTGCTCATCGTTGCTTGCAATTATATTTATTTTATATTTTTTAATAATCTGGGCCCTTTTGGGGGTCTTAACATGCTCAAAAACCCATTGAGATCGGCACACAGGTTGGAATCTGAACCTGAATACACACACATACTATACACACACATCCTACACACTCCATATACACACTATACACACAAAACCAACCCACAAACACACAGAATAAACACACACACACTATATACACTCTACACACACATACTAAACACACATGCTACACACTCACACTATAAAGAAACTATAAACACATATACTACACGGACATATACTACACACACACATCCTACACACCCACCCACACACAGACATTACACATCCTACACAAGCATATCCTACACACACACACACACACACTACACATCCTACACAAACAATGGACGGCCCAACATCCGTGCCATTACGATCACCAAACCCGGCTCACATTGAGTGACATCAGCAACTGGGGCTTTTGGAGGTCTTAACATGCTCAAAAGGCACACAGGTTACAATGTTGCACACAGCTGGCGATGACTCTGGTGATAAATAAATTTAATTGAATTGAATAAATTCAATTCAATTTATTTAAATAAATTTAATTTAATTTAATTTAATTTAATTGGGCCGATCATCGTTGCTTGCACCCGAGCACCATTGTCTTTTTGGAGGTCTTAGCATGCTCAGTAGACACACAGGTTGTGTGGTTGCATCCGTATTCTAAGAAACATTTCCACCAGTGTGAGAAGCTACAATTAAAAAGCAGCACTCTAGTAGAGACGAATGCAATTTTGAACACACCACATAGATGTGCAAGAAGTAAACAGATGCCCATATTTTAGTGCATACATTGTATCATAACACTAGCCAAAATTAAGTAAAAACTAGTCAAAATTATCAGCACTCTGACTGTAGAATTTATTATAATTATAATAAAATCTTTATTAAAGAATAAACTTTTAGAAAAGACAAATATATAATTTTAGACATAATGCCTTTGCTTTGCAATACACTTGTGTCCTGGATGGATCAGTGACAGGCGTGCACATGAATCTATTTTGCCCCTTACTCACTCCTGGCATGAGGCCACCTGGCATGCGGCCTTCCCTTCAACAGGTGTGTGAACGGTCGGGGCCACTATATTGGGCACAGCTGGTGAAGGATCATTGTTAATGTATCTCAGGCTTGCTCCACTCTATAAAAGCAAGGTGTGGGGCTTAGCTCAAGGTTTAGAGTTTGGGAGCAAGATGAAAGTGTGGCGGCCGCTAGCCTTGTGAGTGGCATGCGAGTAGGGCAATGCCCCAAGGACTTCAAAGGCAGGTGGACTGAGCACCACCGCTTGATCGCCGCATGGGCACTGCCTCTGGACCGCATGTACACACCCTCACTTCTTTCCTTCTTAAAAATCTTTTCCTTACCACATTTTTCCTAATTAAACTATCGTTTCCTCGTAGGACCTCGCCTTGTGTCTGAGTATCTGTGGTGTGCCCCCAAATCAAACTTAAGTCTTACAGCTTGTCAACAAGCTTTCATATTCCCCTCATTAAAAAATGTTTTAGGCTTAGCTGTGAGCCACGGATGCACCGCTGGTGATCTTCCTTCATGCAAATCACATCCATTTTTGCTCGTACCTCAGTTACAAATAAATGTATGAATTAAGATTCCCGGAGTGCGTATAATTTTTGACTCATCTTCGTATGCTTGTCTATTTACTTCTCGCATTCCTGTGTAAACTTCAGTTATTTGTCTAGGGATAATGGTTCTTATTGGAAACCTTTCAGGACAAGTAATCTTGTGTATGGTTTGTCATGTAACACTTTAGAATTAAGAAATAATCCTTGTTTTTTTTTTTGTTTTTTTCTTTTCTAAAAAAAATAATATTTCTAGAGTCATACTGTATGTGCTCCTAGGTCATGTCTTTTTTTACTTTTATACTGTAGCTGAATGTGTGAAAGCAGCAACAATGTTTCAAGCAGCTTACACTAATATCTAGCCTTCAAAGCAAAAGCCCCTTCCTAAAGCAGCTCAGTATTTAATAATATATAAAATTTGTATTAATAATAATAATAATAATAATAATAATAATAATAATAATAATAATAATGTTGCAAACTGTTGTAGACTATTGCAAAAACAGGACATATTCTGCAGTAGTTTTTTTTTTTACTGTATATAACTTACTGTTTTAATAAAGGTTGCTTTATTGCAGTCCTTCTGTTTAGAATTTTCTTTAAAAATGATCAAATATGTAGATTTTTTTCTGTAGTTCTTTAATCATGTTTTTTTTTGTTTTTAAATATTGCTAGAATTTTTTTTTTTTAACGTCGGCTTGGTTTATATAGCTGTAGTTAACGAGCGTTTAGAGCGCACGGTTGATTGACATCTGCCAATCAGCATTGCGCAACAGGAGGGTAGACAAACTAGGATGCCAAAGACTCTTGCGTCAAGTGGATATTGATTAGCAAACATGGCGTGTCTTGTTCTCGGGAAACCCCTCTTCACATCCACCTGATGGCAGCATCAGGCAGCCCCTTCACATGGGTGCGTGGGAGTTCCCCTCTCCCCTCTCCTCTCTGGCTCACGGCTGTCCCGATCTCTCTCTCCCTCTCTCTCTCTCTCTCTCGCCCCCTCCCCATTCGTTCCCTCCATCCTCCCCCACATCACGGAGGCAGCAGCAGCAGCACCATCATCAGCAGCATCCTCAGCAGCAGCATCCTCAGCTCAGCCTCAGCCCGAAGCATCTACCCGTTTTTTTTTTTCCCAGTTTAGCGCGACTCTTTAGCTGGATAGTGGTGTAGTCCTGTCCAGCGGCGTTGCAGAGTGTCCAAGGTGATGCCACTGCAGCACCCGCAGCTCGCCACCGCGCCAGCACTCCGAGCCTAAGCCGCTTCCTCTTGTCTGCGAGGAGGGACAATAACCGTTCGCCCAGAGACATCAACCTCACAGGAAGATGTCTAACGCCGACATGGTCCTCAACGCCTCCGATCGGGTAGTGAAATGTAAGTGTTAGTTCTGGCAACAGTCGGTGTTTTAATCTGCGTTAGAAACTGCGCGTCTTGGCGACCGACAGGGGCCGCGCCATACGCACACGGGATGATGCATATGTCTGATAATGGCTTTTTCTCTGATCGGATTATTTTCACGGAGTCAGATTATTAGTAGTGTGTGTGTGTGTGTGTGTGTGTGTGTGTGTGTGTGTGTGCAGGATGTGTAGTTCTGTCTGATCTAATTTACTGCACAGTAATGCTAAGGAAGGATTGATGGATGGATGGATGAGGCAGACACTTTTTGTGGAGGCGGTGATGCAGCAGGATTGCGTTTGGCACAGTGGTAGAGGGCGCATACTGGCTTTTCATACCCTGCAAAAGAAATAAGCAACATTTAAAATCAGATCTCCTTCCAGTAGAACAAGTGTAGCAGCCCTGGGTTTGATAATCTTTCCTTTTTTTTCCCTTTTGTTTGGACAAAAGTGAGGGTGAGGGGATTCCAGCTTGAGGATCATGTGATCCCAAATATGCAATACTGGCTTCTATACACCCTGTATGCATAATGCAGTCTATAGGGAGACCTGAATAAATGTCCCACCTGGATGGTTTCCCTTGGTTGTGCGTTTTAAAAATCCCTTGGGTTTAACTGATTGTGTTTGTGTGAATGCACTGATGCTCGTGTAATATTTTCTAGATATAGACCACTAGGCTTATTTTCCTTTAGAGCAACATTTTGCAGAAACACAGCTTGTGCTATCTATATTGCCACTGGATTTCTTCTAGTCTAAATGTGTCAAGAGTTTCTGAGTGCGTGGGTGTGTGTATACTCCATGGTGTACCTGCTAATGACATGTCTAGGTCTTTTTAGCGGTTGATTGGTGAATAATAGAACAGCTTATTCTTTAGTCGTCTACTCAGAATGACAGTGCAATGAAGAGCAGCATTCCTGTGGTATTTAAGCTTTGGCACATTTGCTAATATTTTGGGTTCATCTGGTATATGTTATGTTTATTTAGAGCAACATTTTGCTGAAATGTCTATATTACCAGTAATGGGAATTGTTCTAATAGTCTATAAAGGTCCATTAGGTGTGTGGGTGTTGGTGCGCCTGCTAATGATATGTCCTTTTAATGGTTGATTGGTCTACAGTACAATGGTTTATTTAGAAGTCTTCTTCTCAGACTGACAATGAAATGTTAAAAGAAAAAAATGCTGTGGCAAATGTATGCTCATGGCACATTTGCCAGTATTTTGCCAGTAAACTTTGCGTCATCTGTTTTATGTACCAAATAATCTAGTATTATTTGAGCCATGCACTCCCAAAAATAAGTTGGCACTGACCCCTGGGGAAGGACCGTAACCCTTTAACATTCACACACAAAAAAAATTATTTTTGTTTTTTCATTTCCTTGGTGCAATAATAACAACAAAGCTTTTTTTTTGTTTGTTTTTTTGTTTTTAAGAAAAGCAGTATAGACCTCTCCCAAACGGCTGAGATGTCAAGTTGTGGTACACATATATATAAACTGGATATGAAAAAACTGTGGTCACATAAAGATCACATAAAATGCTATTTATTTATTAGTGCAACAGCACAAAATCTTTGCCCATTAGATCCGCTTTAATTCTTGTGGTTTGGTGCAAATCAATTGAAAAGTCATACTATTTAAAGACACAGTGACATCTGGTGGATTTTTTTTAGCATAACATACCACAACCAAGTGGTAGAAATGGCTGAGTCAGGTTAAGCTCAACATTAAAAAAAAAAAAAAAAAAGATGTAGTGACTTAAAACCTGCTCTACCAAAAGGTTGAGCAGAACGTTAAAGGGCTAAGCGTATTTCACAACAGGGACTCATCTTTGCCTTTTAATCTGACTCTTGTAAATCCTAATTTCATAATTTGTACTCTGTTTAAGATATAACATGGTCATCAAGAAGTCTCTTGGGGAGCCTGTTCAGCAAATCCCTGCCTCCTGAGAGCTCTGGCTCTGCTTTGGCATAACCTGCAGATTATACAGTACCTGCATGGCTTGGATATACAGTATGCTCCCTGTTGGCTTCAGTTCTTTTCAGATGACACTAGCAATATTCTGTATGTAAGCATAGTTCATTAAATAATTTTCCATACCGCTTATCCCAATTGAAAACAAATTAAAACAGCCTTCAGCGTACAATGCATGTCTTTAGACTGGAGGGGGAACCCAGAGGGTACTCCTCACAAAGCACAGAGGAGAGCATGCAAAACCCAAACAAAGAGAAGAAAGGTAAGATTTGAACCCCCAAACATGGAGGCAAAGGCGGCACTTGAGATTCCGGGCCACCAACATTAACAAAGCCAACCCTTTTCAACTGCCATAGCATTGTTAAGGGCCCACTCAGGGGCCCTTGGAATCATCCTTACTTAACTCTGCCATACACACACACTCCTTTACAGTGCATCTGCCTTGAGGTGTGAGGCAACATTGGTAACCACTGAGCCATCATGCAGGCCTTATTTTGACATATAATATTGTTATATTTTTTTATTTCCATGCCTGTATGCCTTCCATTAGTTATACAGCTGATTCACACATTGAAAATCCACCAGTCTCTTAAAAACATTATGATCAAAAGATTTCAATCTACGTCTTTGCAGCTAAGAGTACAAGTTCATGCACTATTAACAGGAAGGATCAATATTTCTGCTTCATTGTTACAGTTTGTGAGACTACGGAGAAAGGAAGCCATAAGAAATCAATTTTGGAAGCCAAAGTAACCTTAAGAAGGCTTATTTGTACAGACACAGTCACTAAGAGTAGTGAGTCATGGTGGCCTGCACCCACACACAGACCTCAGGATATTCACTCAGCACAGCTTAACAGAATGTCCACAGAGTCACTCTGACAGGCCACTCACTGTTTCCTCCCTACACGCCTTACAGCTGGATCGGTGGGAATGCACTTTTTTAGCTCAGCCTTACTGATAGGCTGAGCGTTTGCTAACACACTCCTGAGCTTACCTCAATGCCATGCAGCTCGATCATACGTTATGTGTAATTGAAAGATTCTATCATGAGCAAAAGCACCATTAATAACTACTTCGGTAAGTTAAGGCAAATAAAAAGAATGGACCATATTGTCCGGACACAGCCGATCAACATTAAAAGGATTTTTGCTGGTCTGTGCAAGGTGCATTTGATATTTTTTGACAAGCTCAAGCATGTCAGCCTTAATCCTATGTTTGTTTTTAGTTTATGCAGTCAATCACTATTTATCAGCTTTTATTCTCAGGGGAGTCGTGCACCTGTTCTTTGGAACATCAGATAAATGAATAATACATACAGCTTTTCATAAATACATGTATGAGATACTGTACATGTAAGTTTACAATCTATAGATTAGTGTTGAATCAATTCTTCAGAACGGTCTTGTGTCTGCAAATATACTGTATACACATTTTACTTGCTTCAATTAAAGTCTGTTATGTTCTCAAAGTAGAGTCCATGGACAGGGAGGTTTGTCATGTGAAGAACAGAACCTGTCAACTGCTATCAACGATGTTACAGTTAATCTTTAATTATCATAGTTTTTCTTTAAAGTGACTGCCAATATGAATAAAATGGGATAAAATGATAGCACTTAACATTAATGTGTTTCTCTTCATCACCTCGTGGATCTTCATGTAGTACCAGCGTTCGATCCTGATTTCCAGTTACAGTCTGTATGGTGTCCTTGTAGTATTTGTCACATACACAGTTTCCTCTGTTCAGAAACATAGATGGGTAGGTGGATTGGACACTCTCTGAAGTTGCCCATAAGTGTCAATATGTTTGTCAGTGTATATATATATATATATGTGTGTGTCTGTGTGTCTGTGTGTGTTGTGCATGTGTGAGGCTCATCCTAGATATAACCCTGCTTTTCACCCAGAGATTAATTTCCCCTATGACATGATAAAATAGTTACAGATGATATAATAATTAATATTTAAAAGGGATGTTCAAGTCAAACCAGTCAAACTTTTGATTGTGCAGAATAACAGAACAGAAAAATTCCCTTTATTTCTCTATATAATCCTCTGCTACACTAATGTACTTATCCCAGTGTTTCACTAGCGCTCGGATACCATCAAGGTAGAAAGTTTTCTCAGTACGCTGGTGCCATGATCAGAGTTTCTGCTTCAAGTCTGAAATGCTGGCCTCCCAGGAACTCCATTAATGGCCCAAAACATGTGGAAATGGCTTGGAGCTTGTCAATATGGTGCCACCATGTTGACAGTATGGTGACACCATACTGTCAACAAGCTTATACGCACATACAAAATGTTTTCACTATTTAGATATTTTACTGCGGCTAAGAGTACTATGCTTGAAGTCTTCTGTAAATGTCAATCAGTTTTCTGACTCATTTCACATGTCCCGGTTTGATTTGAACACCCCTTAGGTGTGTGTATATATACACACACACACACACACACATGACATGTATTTCATTTCAGCATGTCAACGACCCAAAACACAGCAAAAGTGGTGAAGAAATGGTTATCAGACAAAAACATTAAGGTTTTGCAGTGGCCCAGCCAGAGTCCTGACTTAAATCCAATTGAGAATTTGTGGAGGGAGCTAAAGATCAGGGTGACGGCAAGGAGACCCTCCAACCTGAAAGAGTTGGAACTCATCGCTAAAAATGAATAGGCAAAAATACCAGAGGAGACATGCAAAAATCTGGTTAACAATTATAGGAAGCGTTTGATTGCTGTAATACACTGTAAACCCGAATAAGTTGGCAAAACTCAAAAATTTTAGGTAATCAGTTACATCAAATTTTTTAAGTATTGATGTTTCCAGTTTTAAGTAAATTAAAGTAAATTTTAGTTGTTGCAAATCAAATAAATTGTTGTTGGTCTTTCAGCTGCTCCAGCAGACAATCCGGCCCGCACACAAGCTTGGCACAGGTTTTACACCAGATGCCCTTCCTGACACAACCCTTCCATTTTATCTGGGCTTGGGACAGGCACTTCA
>JAOVVA010000021.1:12736185-12749369 GCA_028565275.1 Leiocassis micropogon
ATTAAACAGATACACATCACACATCATTATACATCATGCATTCTCAAAATTTTACTTCCTTTAGGTTCAGAATGTAATATAATGTCTTCACATTCAGGCGGGCATTCAGTTCCTCTAAAAGCAGGGAAGCTATGTCATAGGTGACAGTAATATCATTTCACACTGGCACCTGGTTTCATTTAGGTCAACGGCTAGCTTGGCTCGCTCAGCCCCAGTAATAAACGGCCTAGTCTGGTGACAGGAGTTTAGTGTGCACCAGATGCTTGGCCACATATTTTTGGGACAGATTTTGGAAATTTTCCAGTAAAAAGTAAAATATTCAACTTTTTTTTTTTTGCTTGAATCAAATAGTATGTTAAACACATTAATTTTCTTTAATTTGGACTAACAATTCAGTCACTCTATGTGACTATTTAATGCTAGAAATAAAATGAACACTGTCAACATAATTATGGTATTTTGCTCTCATGACATTTAGTCTCAGCATGCTCCACGAATAATAAAAGGCTAGTACTGTATATAATCATCTATAACCATATCTTCAGAGACAATTATCCTACGTGGAAAGCTATAGGATATCTTCTCCTCGATGATCATTAGCTTGGACGCATGTTTTGTTCGCAAACATCATTCTGCAATAACTTGCTTCGAGGCTTTAATGACTGAAATGGTCTCATCCGTCTTTCTTTTATGACTGTACAATATCTAAATGCATGTGTTTTGCCTAATCAAATGTAGGAGATTGAATAGCACTGAATGGTTCTGCTCACTCAGTACTCGCTCTAATGGCCTATCTAATGTGCTAGGCTCTGACAAACCACCTATTATGCAGTGAGCCGCTGTGTGTAAAACACACTATGAGTAATCTCATACTAAATTAGCCGCACACAATAGCCACGTAGCAGAACAGAGACGTGTCCACGTGTTCAGGTTCTGCTTCCAGCAGGCACGACAGAGGTGAATGGTAAAGAGGTGAATGGGAAGGTGTAATAGCTGTCTGGGAGGCTGAGAGGGCGAGCAGGGAGCCGGGGTGATCTGCATGCAGGATATACGCTCGCCGGCTTTATTTAGCAGTGCGGGTGAATTATTTAAGCATTGATTCGCAGCAGTGTTTTACTGCACACTGCTCTCTTACATAATGAAACTTCTCCGAGATCTGTGAGATGCATTGGGGGAAAGTCGGAGAGAACCGGAGCATAAATGCTGTATGATAGAGGAAAGGATAAAATGGGGAGGGGAGAGATGAGAACTGTAGATTTTGAATATACAAGCTTAAGACGTGAAGCATGAAAATGGAGACGTACAGTAGCTACAGGAGCTGAGTAAACAAGGAAGGAGAAGGGCACGTAGCATCACACCATGCTTACAATTGAACACGTGCAAAATATGTTGGTAACTCACAAAGGTTCACCTTGAAATTTCACTTCTCAGGGAGTAGATCTCACCTCCAACCTAAAAAGCACCAGGACACCATCCTGCCCCAGCATCAGATCCACAAAGCCACAAACATACTGCAGTCATGTGAGCTCTCTTGTTTCTAGCATATTCCCTTTTTATGTATGACTTGTGCCTAGCTGAACTGCAAGCAGTCAATTTGTGCATGCATGCATCCATTGCACATATAAATAGACGTCTAATTTTTTATTTCATTATTACTAATCAAATCAGCATTAAGTCATCTTCTACCAAAGCATCTTACAGTCTTACAAGACTCTAAGACGTGTCATGGTGCATACTATTATAGCAACATATTTAAATTGTCTAGTAACTTTCCATCCATCCATCTAGGAACCTCTGTGATGAAACTCTAACTAGGGACCGTGGAGGCCAGTGTAATAACCATTGTATTTATATCAATTTTATGACCTTGGTAGGACGACTGCTCAACATTAGCACATTATTGGCAATTTGGGAATGCCAATTAGGCTAATCTGTATGTCTTTGGACTGTGGAATACATAGTAAAAAACACCAACGACAGGGAGAACATGCAAACTGCATAGACAAAGACTCAGTGACTGTAATCAAACCCGGACCCTAGAGGAGCAAGGCGACAGTGGACAGTGCTAACCACTAAGCCACCGCGGCAGTTAATAAACTTACCAGGCAGATACAGCAGCAAGTCAAGCAGACATGTTTCAAGTGCTTCAGTTTTGCAGACAGAAACAAGTCATCATATACATCATATACAATCATATACACTATCAGTCTAAAGTCTGAACACACCTTCTAATTCCGTAGTCTGGAATAGTCAGCGCTGAAGGCATTCTAAAATATGCAATAAACTCCTTTTAATAGTTGATATTGAGATGTTTCTGCTACTCATGATCTGTAAAGTCTTCATAACAGCTCTCATCTGAGGTGCTGTTTGTTAATTGGTGATTTCTGAGGCTGGTAACTCTAAATGAACTTCTCCTCTGCAGCAGAGGTAAGTCTTGGTCTTGCTTTCCTGAGATGGTCTTCATGAGAAGTCAGTTTAATCACTTGATGGGTTTTGCAAATGCACTTGATAATACTGTTCTTGCAAGAACTATTCCAGAACAGCTGACCTTTGTATCTTAAAATAACAACTAACTGTTGTTGTTGTCGTCGTCATTTTTGTTGTTGTTGTTGTTGTTGTTGCTTAATTACCTAATGCAATCTGTTATTTCATAGATTTGAAAAAAATTATCTGTATTGTCTTAGAATGTAGAAAATATCCCCAAACGTATGTCCAAACTTTCGACAGTCCATCTTAAGTACATTACCGTAGGTCTTGGTTGTTATAAACTTTCCTGCTCTGGACACTGACCATTAAGTTTTTCACCCAGAACTTGTGTAATAGGTGCCAAATTGTGCAACCCTCATTCCATGTATATGGCTGGAAAGAAAAAATAGTTACATTTATACTAATTTCAAAGCCTTTTAAAATATACCAACTTTATTTAGCTCAGTGGAACTCCAGAAGTTTTTTTATATACGTCTCAGCTGAACTTTTGGAATGCATTTTTGCATGGAACATGGGTTGTAGAATTTGGCCACTTGAGTTCCAGGTGACAGGCTTCTATATATACAGTACTGTGCGAAAGTTTTAAGTGCCATATTATCTTTAGTACAAATGTTTTTATTTGTTTATCATGTCTGCATTATTGTGTACAAAATCATTCACTATTTTCAAACATAACTTAAATAAAATAAATAAAGGAAAGGAACATATTACTGTACATGACAGACCGGTTTTCAGATGGAAACAAAAGATCTAATGTAGGCTCCTGGGTTTTCCATGAAAATAAGAAGGAGCGAGTTTGACAAAGTTACCAGAAGTATATTCTCCAGCATGTTCAGTAAAACCTAACAGGTGTTTTACTTCTTTCGTACAACCCAAAAAAAAATGCCATAAGCAAAGATGCCTTTGAAAATGATTCTACATAAAAGAAACTTCTATAAACAGCAATTAAAAGTAATAAAATAAACAGTCAATATCTGGAGTGAAAACTCTTTGTTTCAAAATAATCAGTAGTGATAAAGTCACGTCAAGTAGGCTTTTATTGTCATTTCAAATTTATAGGGTTAAGTACACAGTGAAATAAAACAATGTTCCTCCAGCACCAAGGTGCTACATACATACAACATCAATTAACAAAACTAACTAGCTAAGTAAGACACATATTTAGCTGACTAGCTAAGACAAAACAAATTAACACTGTGAATTAACAGGAACTATCTAAGTACTATACAAAAGACAACATAAAGTGCACATTCAAATGTGCAAACAAGAGCGACAAACAAAAACGACCTGACACAAGGCAATGCAATACTCTTGAGTATATTGCATTGCAAAGATTGCAAAAAAAACAGCTGGGAGGTTTTACTGAATGTGCTGGAGAATATGCCAGAGCTCCCCTGGCGGATCCCCAGGATCCTACGTTAGGCGGTTTTCATCTAAAAAATGTTCTGTTATGTAATATGTTTCTATACTGGCATACAAATATTCTTCTGTAATGTTATTTATTTAATATTCTCGTTATGTTTGACAATATTGAATGGTTTTGTACATAATTCAGACATAATAAACATATACAGTATAAAAAAAATTTGTATTAAAGATAATGTGGTCCCTAAGACTTTTGCACAGTACCGCAATTTTGATTTAAGTCAGACGTAAAAAAAAAACCTGAACTATCCTTTTAAGATGGATGGGCTGCAAACACAAAAGTGGTCCACTTCTGGCAGCCAAGATCATAAATCCATCACTGCAATGGGTACATGCTTCCCAAAAATAGGCCTATTGTGGGAAACAAGGCCAATTTGTGGACGGCGGACAACTGTATGATTAAGTGGCCAGTGAGCACATACTATTGTAATAGGGCACTGGTGGCTCAGTGGTAGGTGTTTCGCCTGCCATGCGGAAGGCCTGGGTTCGATTCCCAGTGCCCAAACCCCAGCCACTGGATGCAGTGCCGGTCCCAAGCCCGGATAAAATGGGAGGGTTGCGTCAGGAAGGGCATCCGGCGTATAACCTGTGCCAAGTTGTAGTGCGGACTGGGTATTCCGCTGTGGCGACCCCTTGCCGGGAGAAGCCAAAAGACCAACAACAAGAGCACATACTATAGTAATAGCATTAACACTCAAAATTTCTTTCATGGCTAGTCTGTACAAGGTGTAACGTGTGTTTCTTGGTGGATAGTGTGGTGTTCATGTCTGTTTACAACTCACTCTTCTGTCATTACATCCAAGACCGTTTGAGAAGCTGCTGATTCTACAAAAGAAAAAGAAAAAAAACATCGATTTGTGATTATCTCTGACACTTACCACTGTTCTGCTTTTTCATTTTTGTTGTGTTCTTATTTCTTTTTTCCTCCCGACTTCCATATAGGTCGGTCAAGTATCACACGTAGAGTCATTTAAGTAAACTCAGTGACGTGTGAATCAGTTGTACATTTTCATATTTGACGTCTATAGAACTACATCAATGATTTCGGGCTTTAGGCACTTGCCTGTCTCGCTTGTCCTGTAGATGTGTTTTTGATGACAGAGGGAACTGGGCTCCATTTACATACTGGCGCAAAATATCTTTGGCATAACAGAGAGGCATAAACATTGAAAGAACAGATGCTAGAGGCAATATTGCAATAAACAGAGATCAGCATCGCTCGTCAATGCTGTCTTTTAACATTAGTTTTTGACGGACATTGTTTTGTCTAATTCTCGCCTTTTTTGGGTCACTTTCGCTTTTAAATTAACCCACATGTGTCAGAGCAGACACATCAAATGAGTCTGGTGGATTCTGGCTCCCAGAAGTGTTAAAGCTTTTCTCGTTCTTTTTCTAATACAATCACGCAAGCCTCAGCAGCCAGAGCTAATGTTTCTTCTTATGTCCAGCTGTAGTGTCTGTGCAGGCCTACAGATGATCCAGCCACAGCTAATGTGTTAGACAGTGAGGAGGTGGTTATGCAACCTGGTTTGCGCAGTTATTTATAATGTCCTAACAACGTGTCTACTTTTCTCTGTTCTCAGAGCTCTATCCAGCACCCAGATGCAACAATCGGCAAAAAAAAGTTTGATGTTTGAAAATCCTCAGTTATGTCAGATTACCTGAGGTGTGAGATGATAGGTTTGTCACGTATATTATAGAAATTATATCTTTGTCTGTGGATTGCTTGGAAGCTGCCCAGGAAACCAAATAAATGGGAGGGAAACAGAGGAGCGGCACCCAGATTGGATTCTAATTGGATAAATACTGCATGCTATTGTACTGTACAGTATAGATATGAATTCCGCTAGGGTTCTGTGATGGTTTTAATCCTGCAACAGTAGTACACTTCTGTGAAATAGTATTTGCCCCTTCCTGATTTTTATTTATTTATTTATAGACGACTTGGCAGCAGGACAATGATCCAAAACTCATCAGTAAGTACACCTCTGAATGGCTCAAAAATAATAATAATTATATTAATAAGGGTTAGGAGTGTGGACTGAAATCTGATTGAGATGCTGTGGTATGACTTTAAACAGACTGGTCATGTTCGAAAACAATTCAGTGTGCTGAATTTAAAAAAAATACAAAAAAAGAGTGTGCCAAAATTCCCAAAGATGGGAAAGACTCATTGCCGGCTACAGTATCACAAATGCTTGACTGAAATTGTTGACGGTTATTAGGTTTAGGGCAATTATTAGATTTTCACATAAAGCCAGACAGGTTTAAGCAGCATTTTTCTAATAAAAACAATTAATCATCATTTAAAAAACTGCATTGTCTATTTACTTTGGTTACATTTGTGTATTATTGGGAAAGTTACTATCATTACCGGTGGGCCTTATAGTACAGTCTCATTACAAGCATAACATTTTTTACAGTACATGCACACACAAGAATAAAGTAATCGTAAGAAAGATAACTAACAACATTTGTGATTTGTATGTGCTTTGCATTAGCTAGTTCTGTCCATTGTCCCTTCACGTAGGTTGAGAAAGTTTAGAGGAAAAGATTTCGGTTTAGAGGTTTAGGAGGTTAGTACATTAGCGTAATTAACACATTAACACTGATTATCAATTATATAGTAGTAAACCGCTGACAGGATCAATAGCACCCTGTGAGGATCAAAGGCCAGTCCGTCTGGTCCGATCCCACAGAAAAGCCAAAGCGGCTCAACTTGCTGAGAAAAGTCAATGTTGGCCACAAGGCACCAGAACACTTAAAGAGCCCGAGGCCACCAACCTGGCCTCCAAACATCCCAGATCCTTATCTGATCAAGCACCTATGGAATATACCGGAAATATACGTCCAGTTCATGGAGGCCAATTCAAAGGATCCGCTATCAGCGTCCTGGTGTCTAGACACCACAACACACCCACAGATGGTGGACTCATGGCTCATGAGGCCAGAGCTGCCCAGACAGCACAAGGCAAACCTACACAATACTATACTGCATATTGCTTTGTGTTGTGATGTTATGGCTGATCGATGTTGCTTTCATGAATGTGCAAAAAAAAAGATCCATTTACTTGAAAAATGAAGCGTATTTTAAAATATTTGTCCATGAAATAGTGGGAAGACTTGGCCCTTGTAGCCCATTAATACCAGCCAGCTCTGGTCTGCTGGTTTTCTCTAAGCTTATTTTTATACATTCCCAGGCTAACCGAGATTAATGATGTAATCTCCCAACTGACCGAGCAGTCTTCTGGTAGTGATGTTGTTTGTGCTCTGTGCAAATATAGATATCTAAAGCTTCTGGGTCTCTTTATGGCTGACTATGAAAATACTGTGCTGTGGTTTTAGACCCATTTGGTTTGTTTCAACATATCGTTTTCTCTATTGTTGCATTTCTTGCCATCTGTCAAGGCCAAAATGTTTTCTGCTGAATTACTAACCTTTGAAAAATCAATAGTGTGTTGGGAGGAGCATAATTAAAGGTTTGCACCAAGAGACATGGCAATTGTGTGAAAGCTTAGCATCCACAGGTTATTTGATTTCATGCTAGACGTTTGTTTAATCACTGCTTATGAGTCAATTATACTGAATGTCTGGTTACCAAAGAATTAAACTATCGTAAATATTACTTATTATTATTATTATTTTGTTGGTAAGAGCTTAACAGAGCTACAAGACTGTAGCACCTACTTGCTAGTATCCAGCTTACTAGCTGTCATCTTAGCATTTAGCCAAGCAGTATGTTAAGTAAGAAGAGTGTAATGGCATGAGAAAATCGCTTTGAAACAGACGTTCTGTCCATGAACCGTCACTACTCAAGGTCCTGCCTTCAGCACTGCCCCTGCCCCTTCAGCACTTGATATATATTCAGAATTTTAATACCTGTAACAGAAATGTTGTTCATCCCTGTATCTTGTTAGCCTGAAACAGTAGACTATGTTTCATATATATATATATATATATATATATAGTTTATTTTCTTTCACTGTTCTCTTATGATTTTTTGTGAATAAATTTCAAATTTTACCTATATTACGCAGTTTATTGGACCTATGGTTTTTCACCACCTTCCCATACACATTTCATGTTTTTATTCAACTTTGAAGTCAAATTGATATTGATCATTTGTAATTAGTTTTAACCTACTAAGATTTAGATTAAACCTTTGCCAGGCAAGATAGCATGATGGTGCACAGGGTAACACCCACCTCTCAGCAGATTTCCGATCCCTGGTTCAGTCCTGAGCTCAGATTGTGGAATTACCCATTTTCGTCTAGTCCAGGTTGTCTGGTTTCATCTCATTTTCCAAAATTATATATGCAGATGGACTGGCTACTCTAAACTGGTTAAGCTTGTAAACACAGTGAAATTATTCTAAAATTATATCTATTAAATAATAAAAAATAAATTATATCTCCCAACATAGCTGAGGTCAGAACACAGGATCAGCCACCATACAGCACCCCTGGAGTAGATAGAGTTAAGAGCCTTGCTTGAGGGCCCAACAGTGGCAACCTGGTGAAGTTGGGGCTTGAACCACCAACCTTCCGATCAGTATCTCAGTGCTTTAACTCACTGAGCCACCACTGCCCTGGTTGCAGGTGAATGTGTGTGTTCTTTGTGGCCTGCTATGGTCTGGATTCTAATCCATGGTGTATTCTTACTTTAAGCCCATTGTTCCCAAGATAGACTCAAAAGACATCATGACCCTAATAAAGATAAATAGCTTACAGAGAAGGAAAGATAATAGACAAAATGGCAGACCCACTAGCTATATATCAATGATATACTGTATGTACACTTAAAGTTTAGAGTTGAATAAGTGCACAGCATAGAGCAGAAATAGACCCAGATGATCATATTGGTGGACAATAAGCCAAAAGCTATAGTTTAACATATTAGGAATAGTGTCATGAATAAAAAATATAATGTTTTCCTTCCAGATGAATGCTTTCTGTTTTTAGCCCAAGGCTGTGGTTGTGAGTGCTGATTCAAAGCCGCATTGATGTTAGCAGCTATAGAGGAAGACTCTGTACACCGTGATTTACAGAGCTAAAGTAGTGGATTTTGGGCTCAGGAACAGCTCGCACTTCAGCCTGCCTTGTCTAATTGGTTTGTGTTTGTTTGAGCGGAACAATGAGGGGTTTTTTTTTCTTTCCTCTCTGTCTGTCAGTGGATGAGAGTGTGTTTTGGAGGGTTTGTGGGCTGCATGCTTGTGTTAATGCGAGCAGACCTGCATGTTTGAGATTTACTCCCCAATCACAATGTGTAGTGTATCAGTGCTGGCCACCCTCCAGTAGTCAGTGGCTGTTGCTCAGCAACACACCGCAGTTTCAACAGCTCGGCTTTGGGTGTAAGTAAGGAGCAAAGCTGCTGTCGGCCGCCTCGGCCTGCTAGAACGCTCTCAAGCATGACCACTTTCTCCAGTGCAGCCGGCTTGTTCTTTGGCCCCGACATTTCAGTTCCTAGTTTGCTTTATTGGCATGAATGCTCTTCTTTATTGTATTCCCAGAGCAATTATAGAATGCCAATAAAAGCAGCAATAACAAGTATAATGGTTATATTATAATCTTTATTTGTTCATCATTCTTTCTTATCTCAGTATTGGTGACTCCAAAATGAGAACTAATACATGCATATATAAACATCTATAATAATAATATTTTCAGTATGAAACTTAAAATAGCAAAATATAATATAGAACCTTGCCTGTTATGCCCTTGTAACATACTTAAATTTTTTTATTTATTGGTAACATCCAATCTGGTAACATCTTACATGGAGCCTATCCCAGGAGGCTTAGGGCACAAGGTGGGGTATACCCTGAACAGGGTGCCAATCCATCACATACTCACACACTACAGGCAATGCCAATCTGCGGACTGTAGAGTACCTGATACCTGAAGGAAATCCACCAAGCACGGGGAGAACATGCAAGCTCTATGCACACAGAGACGGGAGTCGAGCCTGGCCAGGAATCGAACCCGGACCCTGGGGTTGCAAGGCGCTAAGCACTGGAGATGCTAACCACTACACCACCGTGCCGCCGTAAACCCACTACTAAAAGTAAAATTTCAACCTGAAACTAACTCTTCTGTTAGTTTCAGTTTGCGTTCTGCAGATGATGACAGCACCTTATCATGGAAGTCCATGACTGCTGGGGTAAATGCAACGGCAGTAGCACAATGTACACCACTTTTTTCCTGGCTTCAACAGTGTCCCAAAATCATTTGAACACATTTAGGTTACTTACAGTAGCAGCTGTTTTGCCCACCTGGTAATTCTGGTGCTATCATGTGACAGAAAAAGCGATGCGGTTGGCTTTTTGTGGAGGCGTTGCATTTTTTCCTGTGCATTACAATCATCGTTGTTGTGTTTTGCCAAAAACCTGTAAGTCCACAGTTTCTTGTAGAAGAATATGTAATGTTTTCTTTCATTTAAAATTCTGTTACACATAACCTTGTTTGCCTGAAGAAAATAATTTGCCAGAATGAATGAAAGTCTGAAAATGGTGTTTATCACATTTTGCAGGCAAACCATTCATAACCACTCAGTATCCACTTTACTGAGTGCACCTACTTTACTGACTGTATGACAATGTGTCATAAAGCTTTACACAACCTGTCCATTAATGAAAAACAGACTAGCATGGGACCTGACATTTTTGGGGGGGTGTTGCATTATTCACAGTAGAGCATTGACACTGACATGGAAATGTGCGTGTTGCATTGGCTTGAGTGTTTTACATAGATAACTGTTGTCTTGTCACTGCTGGGATGAGGAGTAGTCCATCAATACAAAAAAAGTCAGTCAGCAGCAGTGTTACAGTTAGAACCCTACCTCGAAGAAGGGTAGAAAGTCCGTGAATATTATGTGAACATGAGCTGAAGTTCTCGCTCGACTTGGATCCGCATGATTCTATGCTGTGTGCTGCTACTACATGATACTGTATTTGGATTACCGCCAGAACGTAATGTAATCAGGTTCCTAATAAAGTGGCCAGCTAATGCACTTCATTTGACATAGGAATAATATTGCATTCATGTATGAAATATGTAATAGTGTATATAGCATTTTAGAGCAAACATTGCACATAATAAGTTGCAGACGAGTAAAGAAAAGATGCCCGTGTTTGTCACGCTGTTTAATTTGACCTATTAGAGTTCATAAACCTTCAAATACCCTACAGGCTTCCTTCTGTTCCGCTCTGTCGGTTTCATTATTTAACAAATAAACACATATACACTGTGTGTGTGTGTGTGTGTGTGTGTGAGCTCATGCCTTTGGCCTCCAGGACATGGAGAGCTGGGAAAGACAGGGACGGATAGGCAAATTATGTGCTTGTGCCTTTGGAACTGCATGAGACAGTGTGCTAAACTGCTGCTTCTTCCCAGATCTATCTTTTAATCTCTCTCTCTCTCTCTCTCTCTCTCTCTCTCTGCCTGCAGTATGAATTCAGTTCGTATTGAACAAAATGCTTAATAGATGTCACTGAGTCTTTTTTTTTTTTTCAAATCCATTTCGTATTGTTTTGCACCATTTTATTCTTATTTCATTTCTTCATTTCACCAATTTTCCCATACTTGCTAGCTCACCCCATATATACCAATTGGTATACCAACTGTAGAGGGTGAAGGATAGCAAGTACTTCTTCTGGAGCCACAAGTGAATCCAGTAAATGCTTTCTTTTACAGTAGTGGTCAGCATAACACACTTAGAGAAAAGTGCTAACCACCCTCTTCCACATACCCATGTAAATGTAATATGTGGATATTTATGTCAGAGAAATGTTGTCATATTTTTGGATTCCCCACTAAATGTCAAGACTATATGTTACCCATACATGTAACTATAGAAAAGCAACATATATTGCTTAAATATTGCATAAATAATTTTATATACCTGGCTGAGGTGGCCTTAGAGCCTACTGCAGTCATTTCAGCGAGTGGAACACCTCATCCTTGAAAATCAATCGATAACTTGTCACCAAATTGCAGAAGAGACGCATCTGTCAGTGGGCAATGTACACGCAGCATTCATGAACAGCAGTTGAACATTACAGGAATTCATCTGGGATTTATTGCCCCCCGTCCCCAGTACAGCCATGACCTCATTCCAAGCGGGCCATTAAAAGAGTTCCTGCGTGGCCAACGTTTCAGACATGAGCCGGGCAGACCGCTCATGGCTCCGGCACACTGGGAAATCTTTCGACTGTCATGGTATCTATGCACTAGTGAAACGCTGGGATAAGTGCATCAGTGTAGCAGGGCATTGTATAGGAATTTTTTTTTTTTTTTTTAATAGTTTTTACTCTCATAACATTTTTCTGCACAATCAAAAGTCCCAGTTTCACTTGAACGCCCCTCATATATGTCTAAAAATTACATTTATGTATGAGTACCTGCATATGTTGGGATTGTGGAGTGGTGACTGACAAAGAAGAGACTAATGCTCTTTCACCCAAGCAGGATTAACAGCTAGTTCTTGCTAGTAATTTTTTTTTTTTATGTATATGTAAATAATATTTAAAACACAAATATGAGAATATATATATATATATATAAATGCATATATGCATCTAATACATATATGAATATACATCTTATACTACTGATCTGTCTATACACACACACATACACACACACTAGACCTGGGCCCATTATGTCACCAGTAGATGCTCGAAATTCCTTGTGATTTCTCCCCCTCAAGACAAATAATGAATTATTTACTTGTGTGTTGATCTGCTGAGTCTCCTCTACTGGAACCTGTCCTATCAAGTGGCTGCGTTACACTTATTTTGCTGCAGTGTATATAACTTATCTGGGTTGTGTAGGTTGTATTACAGTAAAATGAGGATTTATAGTAGGTGAGGATGCAGTGCAGATGCAGCATGCACTTTCCCCGCCTTGAACTTTTACACATTTTGCAGCATTACAACAAAAGATATCTCATAATGCTGCAAAGAGGAGCAGGGCTGGCAAAAACTTGAAACTTGTTGTTGATTTTATCAGACCTTAAGCAATTTTACCCAAAAGACTGGACAGAAATATCAGGATCCAAATGTGCAAAGCTAATACAGACATATAGAAGTCGTATTTGCAGCCATAGGTTGTTATACCAAGTATTGACCCAAGGGGTGAATAATTATGCAACCAAGAAATATCTGTATTTAATTTGAAACCTTCATGTGCTGGATATATATATATATATATATATAAATATATATATATATATATATATATATATTTTTTTTTTTTTTTTTTTTTTTTTTTAGT
>JAOVVA010000021.1:12749469-12770993 GCA_028565275.1 Leiocassis micropogon
AATATATATATAATTCCATTTGGATTCCAGATTGTATGGGAAAAGTTCATGGGGGCAAATACTTATGCATGTGTAAAAAGTAGTACTTCTTTTAATGCTATGCGTTTTTTTTGTAAAAACATCATAAAAATCATCAGATCAACCCCAGATGAACTGCAACATGTAACTTGTTTCACAGTACCAAGTGATTACTTAACAAAAATTAAGCCAAAGAGAAAAAACATGCCTGCAATACTAAATACCCCTTAATGCTTCCATAGGATTTAATAGGGTAAGTCACAGCCAGGTTGTGGTTTTAAAACAACGTCTATTATTCACAAGTGGAAAGCATTCAAGACAGTTGCCAATCTTGCCAAGAGTCAGCGTTCCAACACATTCACCCCAAGGTCAGACCGTGCAATGCTCAGAAAAATACTAAATAACAAGAGCTACATCTCTGACCCTGCAGACATCACTGAGCCTGTTAAATGTTAAAGACCATGAGAGCACAATTAGAAGAACACTAAACAAGTACAATTAATTTGGAAGGGTTGCCAGAAGAAATCCTCTTCTCTCCAAAGAAAACATGGAAACACAACAGAGGTTCGCAAAACTGCATCCGAACAAGCCACAAGCCATATTTAGCATTTCAGCAACAACAAAAAACTCATACCTAGTGTCATGCACGGTGGGTTGAAGGGGTGCTGATTTGGGCTTGTTTTGCACCTTGCAGTCATTGAGTATTCTAGAGGCAAATGTGAAGTCACCTGTCAAACTGCTAAAGCTTGGTCAAAATTGGGTCATGCAACAGCACAATGCTCTGGAGCACACCAGTAAATCCATATCAGAATGTCTGAAAAATAAAACAATTAAGGTTTTGGCCTAGTCAAAGTCCAGACTCCACGCCAACTGAAATGGGACCGCGAATGCTCAAACCTTCAAAATGAAATGAATCAATAAATTAAAGCAATGTTCTAAAGAAGGATGGGCCACATGTTTTTTCTTTTTGCCTTCATTGTTGTTAAATAAATAATGGCAGGGTGAAAAAAAGTTATATGTTGTTTGAGGTTGTATTTGCTTAATACTCAGACCTATTGAGTATCTAATATTCAAATTTGAATCATGTTTTTACATTTAAGGGAATTTAGGACACAAGGCAGGGTACACCCTGGATGGAGTGCCAGCTAATCACATATCCCAAGCACATACACTCACACACCCAGTCATACACTACGGCCAATTGAGAAATGCCAGTCAGCCTACAACACATGTCTTTGGACTGTGGGAGAAAACTGAAATACCCATAGGAAACCCACCAAGCACGGGGAGAACATGCAAACTCCATGCACACAGAACAAAGAGGGCTTTTTTGTTTGTTTGTATGTTTAATCAATAAAAACATGGAATCTTAGATGTTATAAAGTTTAATTATAACAGTCAGTTTTTCACCACAATATAGTTTTCTCTTCTGTTTCTGAGGATGGGAACAACTGTTTATAGCTGCTATAAAATAACCGTTAATAGGAACTTGGGGATGTTCCACAACATTAAATGTAACTATACAAGGTTAAAAGTATGACACATTCTTTTTTATAAGTAAAAACATGGTAATTGTTGTGGTTGTTTTATAAGAGCAATAAAAGATTCCGGGAGGCTGTTATGGAACATCATAAACCTTTTCAGTGTGTTAACAGTTAGTCCATTTGATGTCAGCTCACTTGATGATTTTCCTATTAAAGCATTCCCGTCATGGTTTCTAACTTACTTCCAGGTTATGTAAAAGTGACAGCGGGCCACGATCGAGTTCTGTCTATGAGATGGCAATTTTAAGCTATCTGTATTATCAGCTCTATTGAATATTGAGAGGTTTGGAAGCAAATACTGTAGAAATTTAGCTCTCTTTTCACTCCTTTAGGCAGCTTAAGATATCTACACACTTCCCTTCAGAGATATAAAGACTACAGTTGCGGTCTAACATCATTTCATTCATACAAATTTGCCAATACCATTTTATACGAATGGTGTCCGCGTCATCCATTTCAAAGATGCTTTGTCTCTTGTTCATCGATCCTGTAACCACACTCTGTAATTACAGTGCGGCTCATCGCCACCAGCACACACGCATAAATAATTCACCATTTCGATGCTTTGTTAAAGCTCCATCATCGCTGCACACATTTTATAATGAGTCACTCTTTGCACCATGTTCAACATTGTGCTCTGTGTCTGATTAGGAACTGGAAATGTTACTCGGCTGAGGATCGGTATACAGTTTTACTACTGCTTTATCAATAATTCATGTGGTGGCAGTCTACGCGACTATTGTGGAGTGTCATTCACCCTGTTCGCTGAAGCACGCCTATTGTTTAAATGCTGAAAGGCCATTTTACCTTGTTAATTTATGTCAATGAATGAACGATAACACTAATGAAGCATGCATAATTAAAGTAGTCCAGGATTTTAAGGATTTATTTTAGGCAATGAGCCGTTCATGACAAAGCGCCCTTTTGATCACAAGTATATTAAAAAAAAAAAATGGCCTGCTTTAGCTTTGCACTGTATCATTATGTTGAGAAGGATGCTTGAATATATTAGATTTTATGTGGCGTTGATAGATGATGTGTTAGTTATAGTGTATGCTTCTGGCGAAGTTTCTTTTCTGCTTCTTTCTTCTATTGTTTCAGCTTGGTTTGTAATTGCACTTTTCATTTCCAGTGTTTATGTTTCTAAGTTCCAAAGATTTCCATCATCTATGTTTTAGGCCGTATTAAAAAGCAATTGAGTTTTAAATGGCAGTCACTCGCACAGCATGCACTGAGAGGCAGGCTTTTTTTGTTTTTTTGTTTAAGCTAATAAGGCTTGCAATCTAATCCAAAACCCTCAGTCTTTAATGAGTTGGACTCATTAGTGACTTACCTGACTGGTTCTTTTTGGCCCCTCAGTCCCATAGCTTTTAAGTATGTAGCTCTTTAGCCTCTCATGAGAAAATAAGCTGTCATCCTGTTCCCTCTTCTAGAAAATTGTATTTCCTCTGGTCTTGGTTTTATCTCATAACCAAGCGCTTTGAGAGAGCACGAGACCACAGGTGGAATATTATAGCATTTGATGGATTATATGAGTTTAATCCTTGTTCTGCAGGTCACTTTGGCTCAGCAAGTTCCCACCGGCCCTTGGTCTGACTGAGACCAGCAATAAATACTACCTATGACGTTTTTATAGTGATTTGATTTGCGAGGATAACATGACTGGCTTGTATTTGTAGCACATATCACTGAGTAAAAGAGGCATGGGGTTTGACTCACCAACCTCCTGATCAGTAACCCAGAGCCTTAATTTGTTGAGTTACCACTGTCCAACTGCTCAGAAAAAAGGAGAGGCATAGCTGCAATCAGCTTACTTTTTGGTTCACATTTCAAGGTTTTAACATCAGGAACTGAAATGGGCTTAATTGGTATTAAGTGTCATAAAACTAATTCCCCATAATGCTGCAGAAGCAATACCTACAGTATGAATATAATGCTTGTTTGTGAATAATGTGTATTTCATATCCCACATACAGTAAATTGCAAAACAGACCTTTTATAGTCAACGTTCAACAGCTTTATTGTTTAGATTCTAACTATTGTGGAGCTAACTGAAGGCCCAGGTCTGAAAGGCATGGGTCGATACTGGTCAAATTGAATCAGTTTTGCAAAATTACTAACAAATAAACATGGTAGAACTTGTAATCACCTGAAAATGATCCCTCCCATTGGTGTGAAATCTCAAATGAATTTAGATGCATTTAATTGCCTAGAAGTTACATACTGACTACTGCACAGCCATGACTGTGACAAAAAATCAATGCCCAGATAAAAAAAGAATTAGTAAGAGAACTGGTATTGAGTTTTCCCCATTTCCAATATTTACGTGACATATAATTACAATTAAGTTCCCTGACGCTCACCGTATTCACAATCACAATTTGATTTAATAGATAACCTCCTGTCCCTCTTTCATTTTTTCCAGCCGTGCCCTTCCCTCTAAGCCACCGCCTTACCATGAAGGAGGTGTTTGACTGTGAGGGCAAGCCCCGGGTGGACCTTCTCAAAGCCCACCTAACCAAAGAGGGTCGAGTCGAGGAAGCCGTGGCCCTGCGCATCATCAACGAGGGCGCCGCCATCTTACGTCAGGAGAAGACCATGCTAGACATCGAGGCACCGGTGACAGGTGAGGAACTTTATGTTGTGCCTCGTCTACCATATACTGTACACGTCATCTACAATGTAAAGTTCAGCAATATGGAGAATTACTGTACATGAGATCTGATCAGAAATACTTATGACACATCCCTGAAGTTCTTCCATTTCAGGATTTAGTCCTGTATGATTTGAAGGTGTGTTCAAGAGTTCTCTTTATTGCTTTTCGGGAGGGTTTAGTGGTTTAATGGTTTAATGCTTTTTACTCGGTTGGATAAGGGGTGAAAGTGAGCTGGCTATCACTCTCGTGCTTCAAGCGCTTGCAGTAGCAAGCTGTACTGAGAAAATTAGCACTTAATTGCAAGGAAGCTGGTACATTTTTTGGTGTTTTTCTTTTTGACTCACCAGCAGAAGCATTGAAACATGGAAATAAGTGTCTGAAAACAACAGTGTGTTTACATGTAGATAAATTCTTCATGAACAATTTAGAATGAAATTGAGATATTTTCATTTGAAGAAGTATATTTAAAAAAAAAAAAACAGGTATACCATTAAACATGTTTAAAAATCACATCTTACTGAACAACACCATTATTCTTCTAGTACATTGTTTATGATCGAACAAATTTTTTTAGGTCTCTCATGTGAATGTATTTCTCTATGAAATAAATCAAATATTACCTTCTTGAAAGTAAACATAAATTTTTCAGATGCCTGAATGTGTAAAAAGGTAGTGGTTGCCTTTCCAGCCACACTAAGTATGTTTTTAAATCCACTCTCCAAAGTGAATAAGTCTTCAGTTGTTCTTATTTTTTTGGTTGCAAGGTACTATTTTGGAAGATTTGTACTTGACTGAAGTATAATTCAACTTTAATTTGAATAATTTAGAGGAGACAAAACATGGCTGTAGTATAGGCTAAACGCACATAAATGCCGTTTACAGATCTCATAAATTTCTGAAATATTGTTGTACGTTCTGACTTGCCGACTAGCATCTATCCACCTCTGGCCAGCATTTACCCACCTCTGAATAGCGTCTATCCACCTCTGACTAACGTTTATTCACCTTTGACTAGTGTTTATCCACCACTAACTAGCATTGACATACCTCTGATTAGCGTTTATACTGACCTCTGACTAGAGATTATCCATTTCTGTCTAGCATTTATCCACCTCTGAATAGCATTTACCCATTTCTAACTAGTGTTTACCCACCTCTGACCAAAATTTATCCACCTCTGACTAGCGTTAACACACCTCTGATGAGTGTTAACGCACATCTGACTAGCTTTTATCCACCTCTGACTAGCTTTTATCCACCTCTGACTAGCTTTTATCCACCTCTGACTAGCTTTTGCCAACTTCTGACTAGCGTTAAACCACATCTGACTAGTATGAACACACCTCTGACTAGCTTTTACCCACCTCTGACTAGCGTTTATGCACCTCTGACTAGTGTGAACGCACCTCTGACTAGCTTTTACCCACCTCTGACTAGCGTTTATGCACCTCTGACTAGTGTGAATGAACTTCTGACTAGCTTTTACCCATCTCTGAGTAGAAAGAGTAGAAATGGAAAAAAACTAACAAAACTGCGCTGTGAATATTTTTTTTAATATATTTATGTAAATTTTATATACATTGCATCATGGATTGTTCAGTTCTTTCAATGATGGCTAAGGTTTAAAAAACTCTTATGTACTGTTTTTCAACTTCAACTACAGTATGTTCGTGCTGTTGTTTAACAATGAGTTTCAGCTTTACAGTACATTCTTTCCCCCAAAAATCCTTTTTTTTTCTTTACTGGTGGCTTACCTTGATCACATACTGTAATTCACAGTCTACCGACTACAGACCTACATTAAACTAACACGTGGTTCTTCCCCAAACTGTTGCCACAAAGTTGGAGAAATCCAATCCATGTACAGTGTCTTCATATGCTGTAGCATTACTCCCATTCAATTCAGTGTCTTCATATGCTGTAGCATTTCCCCCTTTAACTGGAAGTGAGAAGCCAAAAGCTGTTCTAGCATGGCAATGCCCCTGGGCACAAATCAAGCTCCATTAATACGTGATGTTTCAAGGTCGGAGTGGAAGCACTCGAGTGGCCTGCACAAAGCTCTGACCTCAACCCTGACTGTTGAACTGAACACCTTTGGGATGAACTAGAGCTCCAAGTGAGCCACAGGCCTTCTCATTTGGCATCAGTGCCTGAACTGAACTACTGCTCTTGTAGCTGAATGCACTGTAAAGTACAAATCTCTACAGCCACGCTCCAAATTCTAAAGGAATTTCTTCATCAAAGAGTGCAGGTTATTACAACTGTAGAGGAGCTCTAAATCTGGAATAATTTAAAAAGCACATATGAGTTTTACGGTCAGGAGACTATACTTTTCTTCCTTGAGTTTGCATTTTGAACATCAACATAATCATTACAGTGTATTCTTTTTTTTATTCAGGCAAATCATTTGTAGGCAGCACGATGGCTTATTGATTAGCACTGTCGCCTTGCACCTCCAGGGTCAGGGTTTGATTCCCACCTTGGGTCTGTATGCATAGAGTTTGAATGCTCTCCCTGTGCTTGATGGGTTTCCTCCAGGTATTCTGGTTTCCTCCCACAGTCCAAAGACATGCAGATTAGGATAACTGACATTCCCAAATTGCCCATAGTGTGTGAATGCGTGTGTGACTGTTGACCGGAGGTCCTACTACAGTCATAAAAATATGAAATAAATACAATGGTCACCATTGGCCTCGACAGTCCCTAGTTGGACTACAGAGGTTGCTGCATGGATGGAGCACATTTGTAGCCCATGTTAAATGTGAAAAATCTCATAATTATGATTACATAAATATATATATTTTTGCTTGGTAACTTTAAGCTCAATAAATTAGCTAGCTAATTGAGTATGGTAAGTTATTTTGTTAAGTTAGCTCATTTATCTTTATCTTCCATACCGCTTATACTCTGTACAGGGGTGCAGGAGCCTGGAGCCTATTCTAGGAAACATTGGGCACGAGGCAGGGTATACCCTGGGCATGGTGCCAATCCACTGCAGGGCAGACACATACACACACACACACACACACACTGCTGGCAATTTTGGGAATGCCAATGAGCCTAATCTGCATGCCTTTGGACTGTCAGAGGAAACCAAAATACCCGGAGGAAACCCATCAAGCATGCGGAAAACATGCAAACTTTACACATAGACCCAATGCGGGTATCGAGCTCTGTTCAACAGTTACATATTGGCTTTTACTCGTCAATACTTTCTATTTAAAGGCAGTCTTTCACTCAAGTAGTTCCATGCATCTAAGTTCAAGTAAGCAACATTTTGACAGAGTAAATATCCTTTTCCCTTCACTTTCTGTGTTTTTTTTTTTGTTTTTTTTACTCCCGGGTCCCCAGTGTATTGTGGATGCCCAGCATGCTGTTTCTCTGTCTCAGCTCTGGGGATCCCATTAACCTCCCATTCATATTCCTATACACTGCACATTCAGGTGTACTGTAACATATACAGTATTTTTACAGCTATTACACATTTGACCAGGTATATGAAAATATAATCATATATCCTAGTGCATTGGTTTATTAGGACAGAGGTGGTTCTATTCATGGTGTATAGCAAGTAATGCGTGTTTGCAAGTAAATATACTTTCTTTGTAGTGGACATGTCACTGTTCTGTTCCCTGTAGCAGATTTAATACAAGGAGAGCGATAGATGTAAAAAGGAACTCACATGAGTGAAGGTTTTACTAAGATAAAATATTTTTTTTAAAAGCAGTTAAGTAAAAAAGTCTCAGGAATGTTGGCAGTTCAATTAGTTTTAATTAGTTAGTAATTTATGGTGATTTGTTTATGACATTAAAGTATTACCATGCTGTCACAAATGCAAGGTGAAAGAGAGAAGTGTCTGAGAATGTTTAACCATCTTTAAAAGACAGCTGACTGGAGTATCAGAAAATGCTCATTGAGATTCAGTAACAGCGACATGCTAGTCAGGGTATGCTATGGGCAAAAAGACAAAAAAAAAATACAACAGATAGGACCAGTGGTTAATAATTGTTAGGTAAAGTGCTGAGAAAATAAAACAAAAATATTTTGGACTGGAATGTGGTACCATCAGTACTTACAACTACAGCAGATACTAAAAGGAAACTTTATTACATAATTTTAAATGATACACCTTCAGGTATGACAGTATGCATCAGACTCAATTAAGACATGTCATCTACAATTTAAGGTAGGTGCAACTTGGTGTCTAGGTGCACTAGTTTTTTTTTATTAAAAGTGCTATACCCCCCCCCAATACCCTCTCAGGCAAATCCTTAGCCACCTATGGCTTTTATCACAGGCCTTGCACTCGTTGCTATGCAACACTCTGTGCAGGTAATCAGCCTAGATGCGCAGCACCTGGCCACGCCTCTTTATCAGTCCTCCGAATGTCTCTCTGCATGCAGATACAAAGCTGCGGCATGCTATTCTGAAAAATAGATAAATAAAAGGGAGGAACTCAGATTTTTTTTTTTAAATGAAGACAGGGAAGTATATTTAACATAAAGAGGGAGAGGGTTTGAGATACAAAGGGTTTGAGTCCCAAACGTGATGGTAAAGGGAAAAAGGATAGAAAATAGTGATGTAAAATGTATTAAAAAAAAGTCACCTTAGTGATGGTTTTACAAAGGTAGAAAACAAAAGGCAACTATTCCCCTATTTCGGGAATGTTGCCAGATCAAAGACAGCTGTTACTTTGTCCTATTTAGGTTTATAGTGATTTGCTTATAACATTTAAGTACATAATGCTGTCACAAATGCAAGGTTGAAGATTGTCTGAGAGTTTAACCATCCTAAAAATCAGAGTCATGTTACATATTTGGAGACAGCGTTAAGGAAAAGAAACGATAAGGAAAACCATTGAGGAAAATCTAAAAGAGGGAGGAACACGGAATCAAAGAGCAGAAGAAAGAAGAGGAAACAAAGAAGAAGGAGCTCAGAAATAAAAGGCACGGAGATTTAAGAAAGGGACGAAAGGGAACTCAGAAGTACAGAGAAAGTAGATTAAGGAAAAGAAACATGGGGGGGGGGGGGGGGGGGGGGGGGGGGGGGAGAGAGCTCTAGAAAGAGGGAACCTGATTTTAAGATTAGGTCACTTGAGTGAAGACAGTTTAGTAAAAATTTGGTGGCTTTACGTTCGGCCCAATGAGAAAACCACTTTGAGTTCCCGCATCACCCCTGCATTCTTTGTGCCGAGTCTAATGTTCTGAAGTTCCCATATTTCTGACCTTTTCATGCGCACTGCTCCTGTAATCAGTTTAGTGACTAGTGCTACTTAATTTGCACCTTGGATAAGCCAGCCGGTTTTGTTTGAGCTGTTTGGAAGCCAGCGGGCAACGTGTGCTTGTCTGGCGACTCTCACACTTGGTTTCCTTAACAATTTAACATTCTCTCGGGGACAAATGGGCCCAATTTGTCCACACGATTTGATGAGCCCAGTGTTACAAGTGCAGTGTTACTGGAAACATTATCCATATATTTAATATTTCTAATTTTTTCCTTTGCCCCTCAGTTGACAGTCCAAGTAAATGAAGCATGTTTCCCTGTTAACAATGGATCTTTTCAGTTAGCTGTTGTACTGTTGCATTCCCTGGTACACGTCAGACTATTTAGAAAATATGAAGCTATCCACTTATTGTAGCAATTTGTGACTATGATCAGATAGAGTTTTATATATCTACTCATTTTGACCCCACGGAGTGTCTTTTTTCACATAGTTCATGCATTTCTCTAGTGATACATTATAGAGCTCAGTGGCCTTGAATTTCCTCTCTCATTAGCATTGCTAGCCTTATTATCTATCTTACACCATGCGGTTTGCTAGTTCTAGTATCTCAACAAATCTTGCTCTGTGCCGTTGCCCAGTAACACCACTTCTCGTTATCCCCACTGGACTGGATTCTCCCTTGGGGCTATCTCCTTTGAGTACACCCCTTATTTGGAGTCAAACCCCAACCCTGCAGTATGAACAGCTTGCTAGTAGCAAACATGCATGTTCGGCAACAACTGAAAAAGGTGGTCAGAAACCAACAAAAGCCAACTAAGAGTTATTTTCTAGGTGAATTAGTTACCTGGTGGCAGAAATGGCTGATCTCAGTAGATGATTCAGGAGCTGGGACTGTGCAACTTGGAGGCTCATGTGTTTTAACAGAGACCTACTTGTATTGATAATCTTTTTTTTTCCCACAAGAACATGGGTTTGCTATGTCTAGGACTTAACTTCTCATTAATCGTGGTCAATATATCAATAAACACAATGCCCAAGTAGTAAATGCAGCAACTCTGATAACTGATGATTGTTGCACCATGTTTGACACTCACTGGCCATTGGAACATTTTACTCAAATCTGATCCCTTTGTCGGGGGAGCTGACTCTCACCTCACTCATAGTGGGTTTACACTAATGCCAGGATTTGGGGCAAGGAATCACCAACCTGTTTTAGCGCAATGTATCATTTTACCGGGTTGTCCCGTTGAGATCAAAATGACTTTTACAAGGAAGACCTGGCCAAAGTAGCTGCCATTCAATTTCACAAAATACAAATTTGTAATAAAAAAATTTTATTTTAGAAATGATTCATTTATCTTCTATACCGAATCTTCTATACATCTTGTGTACAGGGTCATGGGGGCCTGGTCACTTAGGAGACTCAGGTCACAATGCGGGGTACACCTTGGACAGGGTCCATCACAGGGCACACACACACACACACACACACACACACACACTACATAGAATTTGTCTTATCTGGAAGTACCTGGAAGAAACCCATCAAACACGGGAGGAATGTGCAAACTCCAATACACAGATCCAGGGTCAGAAATCGTAAACCTGACTGTGGAAGTGCTAGGCCACAGTGCAAATCACTATGACTCCATGTCTCCATTTCATTCACAAAATAAAAAAAGGAAGAAAACTACATGCCAATTTTTAATGGATAATTAATGAATATTAATGTGTGTAATTTGAATAGTTATTAAATGTCCAGGGTGCATTGTAAGAACATGCAGTTCCCCTTGATCTCTTGGTGTATTGCAATGCCTGAAGGAGCAGCCACCAGAGCTGAGAAAGAAAAGGGTGCAAAGATAATACGGACGTTTGGACAAAATTGCTTTATAGATAAAAAAACAACTAGTGCTGTTTGTCTACGAGTGGTTGATGATCAAATCATAGTGAGTAAGAGACTTTGCGTTTGTAATAAAAAGAAATGATGAACACTGGATCACAGCTCCATAAAATGGAGGAAGCTGCATGCATATACAATATGGTAATAATAGTTCTGTAATCAGTCAGTGGCAGAAATGTAGTTTTCTCTTAGCGTTAAAAACAAAAAAACTTTTTTTTTAATCTTAATTTAGAAAATTTACTATAAGATGTAAAAATACTAAAATTTTAAGCACCCCTAAATAAGCTTTTGATAAACCCATAAGATGAGCATTTGGAAGTAGATTTAAACTCTTTTGTTTTGTGAGCATTTAGAGGCAGATTTAAACTCAGTAGAGCAGTTTGTAATGTCTGATATGCTTTCCAAAGCTCTTGTACTCTCTGTTCTGTGAGAGAACATGCATACAAATGACTATTGTCAGCACAGAGGTGCATTTTTTCTCAAATATCCTTGTCCACATAATTTGTAAAAATAAGAAACAAAATAGGTACGAAAATAGAACCCTGGGGGACACCTTTAGTTATCGCATAAAATTAGATTTGTATCCCTCTACATAGACATACTGATGTAACATTCAGTTCAAGGACCCAAATGCCCAACTATGACAGTCATTAAAAGGGAGAAAAGGATTTATTAACAGACTAAGCACAGTTCCAAAACAGTCTTTAAAACTAATGTTTCAAGGATAATCCACACAAGTTGTATGACTTTAGGCACAGTCTCTTCTCACAAACATTAGCTAGACAAGAACTTGAACATTATGACAATAAAATCACAAGAACATCAGACTTCACATGCATAGAAAATGGCAGAGCTCCAGAAGCATGGTGACAAGGGCAAATCTGGCAAGGATGTTTGGGGGGTGGGGGGCTAAATGGTAAACAAACAGGGAGTGGGTGTGGTCAGAAAAAAAGAGCAGGAAAATCAAACAAAGGAAAGGTGACCTGTGTACTGGGGTGCCCTTTGGGTCTGCTGTCAGGGGTATCATGAGAAGAAGAGGGCAGGTTTCACAATCATGAAACAAGTATGGCTAAACAAACCATCCAAGGAAACACTTTTAGGTCACCCAACCCGGCTCCTCATAATGGTTCCACCTGTCTCATGCAGGTCAAGGAGTATATCTTCAGGTCCATCAATCCATTTCCTTTGACCACCAGTAAAGCATCCCAAAAAGCAGGTCAGTTAAGGGGAGGTGCTGGGGTAGAACATTTTACAGTGGAAAATCATGAATTATTTAGCAGCAGGTACATCAAATCTAAAGAGAGTTCTGAAGACAGTGGTTCCAGGACATTCCAGCTTCTCTAGTTTGAGGCTCAGCAAAACCTTCTTGCAACCCAGGGACTATTCATGTTTTACTCAACGTACTTCCTTTTTCTAGATTTAAGTTGAACCAATTCTTAAACACTCTCTTTTTCAATAGGCAAAAATTGACCTTCTAAGAACAGGCTTGTGGCCAGGGTATATTGTACTTGTATAGCTGGCCCTCATGCGCCACTTATTGTGGGCACATCAATCTTCCTTGTACACACTGTGACACTTGGCCCCATGGCGGGTTAAGAAAAGAGCTCCTTAACACTGAAGCAATTAATTGCCGATTGCTAGTCACCCTGCCATCCTAACATGTGCAAGGCATTATTATGCTTGCCAATCAGATTCAGCCAGGTC
This sequence comes from Leiocassis micropogon, assembly GCA_028565275.1. Lineage (NCBI taxonomy): Eukaryota > Metazoa > Chordata > Actinopteri > Siluriformes > Bagridae > Leiocassis > Leiocassis micropogon. Next base: position 12,762,516 of record JAOVVA010000021.1, read on the forward strand.
GCTGTGTGTGGTACTTCCTCCTGTTGAGGATAATTGTTGCTGGCAGGCACAGCGGTAGTGCGTTTGAATCTTGTGTAAATTACAAACTTTTCATCAGTGCACTATAAGCCTATGGATGAACCTCAGAATTTCACAAACAGATTTGTCCATGTCCAAGAGAGGTACACTGCAGACACTAGACATTAAAGGTACTGAAGACCTAAGGCTTTTCTAATTAGTCTGTTGCCCCATCTGAGATAGTGTAAACAATAGCATAAACAATGATACAGGATCTTTTAACCAAAGGGAAACCTGCAGCTGTCCTTCAGAAAGCAGTCTGTGCCACTCAAAGTGAGTTCACTAGCACAGTTCGATCCCTTCAGATTTCCCAGGCTTAATTCTAGCACAGCGGCTTAAACCTGTCCAGTATATCTAAACTGTAGGGAGGAAAGATGAAGAAGAAGAAGAAGAAAAAGGAGGAGAAGAGAAGGAGAGAGAAGATCTGTCGAGCAGAACACACCTACACCTCTGAGTCATCTCCTCACAGCCCAGCTTTCTCTCTTTCTCACGGCTGCTGGGTGATTTATATCTGCGTGGGTGTGTGTATGTGTGTGAGCGCCTGTGTATGCTCATAACTCATCCATGTTCATACATACATATGTGAAATGGTGCTTGTGTGAATGCATTCGTATGCAGAAACATGTATGCTTGTCTGGATAGCCCCGATTATTTCCTCAGCCCAGGCAAAATGAGGACAAGTGAAGTTTTTTATATATATATATATATTGTGCCAGCATGTCTTAATGATGTCAAGAGCCTATGAAATATGCAGGAAGCGACATGAATCCCAGGAGATGTCCCTGTGAATAGGGATGCGTTCTTTTATGATCCACAAATATGCAAAACAAAAGTAATCTCTGTGCAATCTTGTCATACATTCAAACAGCTCTATAGTACCTGAAGTGGTGCTATTGTTAATAAAAAATGGGGTGCACAGATTTGCATGTTCACACATACACAACCCATACACGCATGCTGTTTCCCAGTTCAAGCTAAGGTCAGGATCATCAATTCAATCTGAGGCTGATTTGTTCAGTGTGCTTCTCATGCTGGTTCTCATTAAGTCCAATAATGCTGTAGCCAAGCACATCTGCATAATGCTGCTGTCACCAGAAAATCTCTATTTTGCCTCTTTAGATTTTTTCTTTTTTTGTGCTGACTGTCCTCTTTCTGGATGCTTCCATTCCATTGTTTTCATCATGATCCTGTAAGCACTGATCAATACTAATACCGACCAGATCAGTCACTCCAATAATTGCAAAGGACATTTAAAAGGGTTTTCCTGTAAGGACTCTGTATTGACTGTAATTCTTTTTAATATGAATGTAATAATTATCACGTCATTACTGGTGGATTCATTCATTCATCTTCTATACCACTTATCCTGTATACAGGAGCCTGGACCCTATCCCAGGAGACTTAGAGCACAAGGTGGGGCACACATGCGTACACACACACACAGCAGACAATTTGGGAACGGCAGTTACACTAATCTGCATGTCTTTGGACTGTGGGAGGAAACCGGAGTACCTGGAGGAAACCCACAAAACACGGTGAGAACATGCAAACTATATGCACACCGAACCAAGGCAGGAATCGAACCCTGACCCTGCAGGTGCAAGACGACAGTGCTAACCACTAAGTCACCATGTTGCCCATTACTAATGGATGATTTGGCAAAAATAAATAATTATTACCCTTTTTTATTTATTTTTTTATTTATATCTTTAATTTTTCAAGGTTGGAAAATACTGTAGTGGAGTGCGAGAGGGCTGAATTGAAAAGTCTATGAATAAAATTATGTTTTAAAATTAAGTCCAAGGATAGAAAATATTTAAGTATTTTTTAAGTACATGTTATTTTTTTAGTGAACTTCTCAAATACAATCCATCCACTGTCTATACCTCATGTCAAGAATGGGTTACCTACCCATTGATGGGCACATGCATACACACCTAGACTGCATGTCTCTGGCCTGTGGGAGAACTCCATGCATACAGAACGGAGACAAGATTTGACACCCCCCCTAAACCCTGGACGTGCCGGGTGACAATGCCAACTAAGTCACCATGCCCAAATGCCATGTGATGTTTTTTCATTGTTTACTTGTGCATCTGATATGCCAGCCATTTTTAGAAATTTTTCTTTTTTTTTTTTATGTGTGAGCAGCATGCGATGTTAAAGTGGCATGAGTTCAGGGTGTTATGTACAGTGCCTTTTGAAAGTATTCATACAGTACCACTTGAATTTTTCCACGTTTGCCATGTTACAACCACAAACGTAAATGTACAGTATAGACCAACACAAAGGTTAGGTTGTAAAAAAATATCCCAGTATCATTGATTTAACCTGTTTAATATGCCCTGTCACAAACTGCAAGCCGGACTTTTTATGGTTTTCTTTCAACAATGGCTTTTTCCTTGCCACTCCTCCATAAAGTCTATACTTGTGAAGTACACGACTAATAGTTGTCCTGTGGACAGATTCTCCCACCTGCGCTGTGGATCTGTTACAATGGGCCTCTTGGTAACTCAGTTTAGGTGAATGGCCATGTCTTGAGAGGTTTGCAGTTGTGCCATACTCTTTCCATTTTCAGATGATGGATGAACAGTGCCCTATGAGATATTCAAAGCTTGGGATATTTTACAATATATAATAAAACTCGAGGGATTGCCACTGTGGATCATAATTTTTTTTTTCAGTATAACGTCTCTTTTTGTGTCTTTTTCACCTTACTTTTTTGTCAACATTGTTGAGACTAAACTTGGGTCATATGTCCACAATTGGTACAAACAAAACCGTTTCTTGTTACTTTTCCACCTCTGATTAGATAAAACATCAGGAAATAACCGGTTAAAAACAAAACAAATCTAATAGTAGAATTACAGACTGATATTTATATCATAGAGTAATACTGCCTACTAATACTACCATCAGACTGCCTACATTTCTGCAATAAACAATGGGTCTGAAAGTCAATCCAGCCATTTAGGTTATTATTGACTTGTTAAATTCGATTTTGTTATAAATTTGACTTATATTCAGCACTGGATTTCTGCCTTCAAGTCTCTCTTTCGTAGCTCTGTGAGTTGAAACTGAGCTCATTACATTCAGCCCAAACAGTGGAACGCTTTAAGAGAGTTCTCACCTGTCCTGAAATTCATCTCTAAGACAGAGAGATTATTGGAGAGCAAGAAAAGAAAAAGGCAGGAGGACTTTGATGAGATGAAACTCCTGTGAGCTTGTAGGCAGCAGTGGAGCTGTGATCTGTAAGAATGAGTTGAAAGTAAATTAATCTAAACAGCAACATTCAGGAGAGAAGGTAAGGTATGTTGGAGATTAATGAGCTGAACAAACCAAGAAATGTGCGCTGATGGATTGAGTTATTACAGTGGTCACCGACACTCCTGCTAGGGATCTGTGTTGCTGCTGAGCAAGCAAACTAACCTCTACTTCTGAAGACATTAACAAGATCAACTGTGGGGAAATTAGGTTTAAATGTAGAGGTGGAACTATATGAAAAAATTCATGGTATGATAACTACAACTTAAAAAAAAAAAAAAACTGCAAGCTTAGATTCTCTCAATTGCACTGTGATCAAGTTTTATTTCATATGGAAGAACTTGCCGCAGTTCTTTTGCACACTTCAGGCTTCTGTCCCAGCAGCTAATCCCTGACTACCTTAATTTTTTTTTTTTTTTTTTTTTTTTAAGAGATCTGTCATGATTATTTTCTTTTCTAACATTCAAACATCTGTTTGCACAAAATACAAAAGACAAAACGTGGACCTAGACCTTTGCACTGTTTTGTATGTACAGTTTTAGAAAAGAAGGATCAATTTTAAAGCCTTAGGAGTTCTTTTGTTGCCCCGCTGGAGAAACCCGGAAAGGTTCCTTTATAGATGCTTACAACAGAATGTCAGAGAAGGCTCCGTGTAGAACCTGTTTAGGAATAATAACAAGTAACTTGACAAAGCACACTTGAGAAACACTTTTTTTCTTAGAGTGTTTCATAATTTGGAGTAACTTTCATGGTCTTATAGTTAATTATTTACCGAGTGTACTGTATATTGTGCTGGCTGACAGTCCACAACATACACTATCAGTCCAAATTTTGGACACACCATGTAATTCCATTATGTTTACTGATTTTTTTATTTCTTTCTACACTGTAAAACAATTCTGAACGCATTCAAAATATGCAATAATCTCATTTTAAGCAGTTGATTTTGAGATGTGTCTGCTACTTATGCTCTGTAAAGCTTTCATAACGGCTCTAATCTGAGCTTCTGTAAATTGGAGATTTTTGAGGCTGGTTACTCTAAATGAACTTCTCCGCATCAGAGGTAAGGTTTGGTCTTGCTTTCCAAGGAAAGTCATCATGAGAGCTAATTTCATCATGCTGCATGATGGGTTTTGCAAATGCACTTGACAATACTGTTGTAAGATGTTAACCTACAGTACACTATCAGTTTTTTCTGCTCTGCTGTGTAGATCTTCTCTGGTCAGTTGTGTGAATTAAGTGCTATTAATGTGAAATGGCTTAGCCAAAAAGTGATCAGCCATGCAAATTCACTTGAGCATGATTACAGAGTTCTAAAGCACTCTGTTGCATTTATCACTTCCAAGCTGAGTCTGGATGCAACATCAATATGAGAACTGTGCCTCAGGTGCCCATTCATGTAATGGTTTTTCTATGGCCAAGCTGCTACACATAAGCCCAAAATCACTATACCAAGTATTGTCTGGAGGGGTATCAAGCATGCTGCTACTTTCCTCTGGAGCAGTAGAAATGTGTTCTCTGGAGAACTGGTTAACAGGTAGTCTGATAGACTAATCTGGGTTTGGGGGATACAGGGAGATTGCTACCTGCCAAATGCATAGTGACAATAGTAATGTTATTGTTTTGGGATTGCGCCCCTAAGTTCTACAGGGTACTGTTAATGCCATAGCATAATTAACTTTGTGGCAACAGTTTAGAAAAAGGTCCTTTAATGTTCCAGCATTTGCACAAAGCGAGGTCCGTAAAGACATGTTTCAATCAGTTTGGTGTGGAGAACCTCCAGTGGCACTAGAACATTGATGAACTAGAACACTGTTTGCGAGACAGCCCCTCTCATCCAGCATCAGTGCCTGACATCATTAATTCATTTTTCTATTATTAGTAATAAGCAGAAATTTCTACAGACACTCACCACAATCTTGAACATATAGCTTATATAGAACATATATAGCTGTCATAGTCTTAAACCCAGGGGCAACACCTTATTAATACCAGCAGTTTTGGAATGTGATTTCCAACAAGCTCATATAGATGTGATGGTAAGGTGTCCATTTCCCATACTGTATAGTTGATGTGTTTGGCACATTTCTCAACAAGATGCATCATACAGCAGGGGTCAAGCCAGCCAGGCAGAAACTGATGCATATATACTTTACCATTAAGTACTGTACATTACATTCTTTTCAAATAATATAATGCATTTTTTTTTTTGTTAATAAGTTGTCTTTAACCTCAGGCAGTGACCTCATATATGGTTATGGCGAGGGTGGTGCTACTTGTTGTAGTAGTAGTTATTCCATAATTTATCCAAAGATCTAGAAATCTAGCAATCTTTAATTTACTTCTGGTTTACCTAAATGTTTTACACTGTTTTAAAAACATACAGAATATTTGAAAGAATTTACTGCACCTGAATATACTTATTGTCAACTATTTAATTGGTAGTTCACCTTCAAACAATAGAACTAGGTTTCTACACTGCCTGGTCGAAAGGGTCAAATTATTGGTCCACATCAAGCAAAGCAAGCATTAAACTGGATGCAATTGGGTTAGGAACGGGCTAAACTGTTAATATTGCGAAGGTAACGTAATCCTAAAAAACCCATAAATGACCGTGATCAGAGATGTTCAACATATGTAGCAACATAGTTATGTTTAAATGGATTGTATACATCATGACTATGAGTAATAGTGAAACTAAGAGCATGTGACTAGAACTCAGAGGATTGGGACTAAACAGCTATATCTGAAAAAAAAAAAATTTTCAGTTCCCAAAGGAGGATAAAGATCAGACTATTGAACAGTGAATAAAGGTCGTGTGGTTTGATTAGTTTAGACTGAGCCAATTCCAGAGCAATGGAAGCACATCATGCATAGTAGCCGCTTTTACATTGTAGTCATGTACAGTACCAAATGCTGTTGCATTCACTGTTACAGTCGGTACGTCAATATTTATATAAATCCTTGTGGACAATGATGTGTTTCACAATGTGCTACCCACTGCATCCCTTTTTGCAGCAGTGGCTAATTCCTGCTTCCCTGCTCACTTATGTACATTTAATTTCACCATACGTTGAAAATTACAGTACAAGGGTGCTTTATACCCAGAAGTAAACTTATCATGCAACGTGACTGCTTTTTTTTTTTCATTTTTCAAAGGATAAAGGACAAGGGATTATATAAACCTTTTCCTATCTACACAGCCTTTAAAATACATGGCTGACAGTAAGCAGCGGAGTCGTGCCTGGCTGGAAGGGTTTTGAAGTTGCCTTCATAAAAGCTCTGCGGGAGGTGGTAGGGGAAAAAAAAAAAACATGAGCTTGGAGATGCTCACAGGAGTAGCGTATCAGCCTCAAGGTGCTTCACAAGGTCTGCTCATTCTTTTCTGCTGTAACAATACTGACTGAAAAAAAAATACTGTTAGGACAAATTATAGAAATTAAAGAAAATGGGCATTTTTGTTCGACATACTGTCGTCGAAGAGTATTTCTTTTGAGTACAGCTGGTATAATATCTTTGAAGATTTGACGCTGTGTAACAGCTTCCTGAAATAGATGAGTTTTAAATATTCTTTAGACCATGAAAAAAACCTCCTTTTTACCTTTCATCCTAGGTGTCTAGTTGAAACAGTTAGAGGGAGTTACAGTTACAAACAGACTGCAATTGAATGATCAGTGGATATGGAGATGCTTACATCTGAAAAGCATTGAAAGAGTGAGGGGGATTTAAAAAAAAAAAAAAGTGCAGGTAGATGATGGAGTGCATCCACTTATCCACCCGCATCCTGCCACATCGCTGTCATTCATCAGCTCGAGTTCTGTATGTGGGTGTGTGGATACAGGCAACCCAGACAGCGCTGCACAGATCACTTTTTTTTTTTCATTTTCAATATATATGAGAGCATAGTGCATTGTCTGATACAAGGCACTAGAGATGTAACAGAATGTCACTATAAGTATCTGTGTCTATCTCCGAATACCCATGAGTAAATTTAGGAGGTGTGGTATAAATCAGTGGGGTTTTTAGGATGCCATTTCACCTTGGGAAACACTAGGAAAGATTAGAAATGTCAGCAGTATCAGGATGTTGTGTGAATTGTGGGTCTAATAGTTCCTGAACGTCATTGTTGATCTCAGCGAAGGAAGTGTACCTGACTTATTTTTTAAGTTAATTTTTTTGTTTGTATTATGATATGATATTTTCTAAAAATTACACTGATCAAGTTCCCAAAGTTAATTTAACACAGGTACAAGGGTGCTTTATACCCATCTGTCTCATCCTCTGAATTACACGGCCCAAGGGTGCTTATACCCAGGCAGTGGGGAGTGGTAGCTCAGAGGGCTAAGGCACTGAGTTACTGATCGGAAGATCAGCGGTTTGATCAAGGCCCTTAACCCCACCTGCCCCAGTTGCGCTGTATCATGGCTGACCCTGCGCTCTGACCCCAGTTACGCTGGGATGTGTGAAGTAGGTGCTGTGATGTATACTGTATGTGTATATTACTGTTCTATATTTATATTATATTAATATGTGGTAGGTGTTTCGCCTGCCATGCGGAAGGCCCGGGTTCGATTCCCAGCCAGTGACCAAACCCCCAGCCACTGGATGCAGTGCCAGTCCCAAGCACGGATATTATGGGAGGGTTGCGTCAGGAAAGGCATAAAACCTGTGCCAAGTTGTTGTGGGACCGGATGTTCCGCTGTCCCATGTGCTTGGTGGGTTTCCTCCAGACACTCCAGTTACCTCCGACAGTCCAAAGACATGTAGATTAGGCTAATTGTAATTGCCTGTAGTGTGTGAATGAGCATGTGAGTGTGTGCCCTGCAATGGATTGGCACCCTATCCAGGGTGTACCCCCTCCTTGTGCCCTAAGTCTCCTGGGACAGACTCCAGGCCCCCCTCGACCCTGTATACAGGATGAAGATATAGACGATGAGTTTAGAGCACCTCTGTTGCTCTGGAAAATTTATCCAGGTTTAAATTCACCCTCTACAAAAGAAAACCTTATTTTATCGCACAAGATTCCATATTTATGATAGGAAGCAATGATACTAAATATGCAGACTGACAATGCCAAACATGGAGTTACAGTGGTGTGAAAAACTATTTGCCCCCTTCCTGATTTCTTATTCTTTTGCATGTTTGTCACACTTAAAT
>JAOVVA010000021.1:12773361-12796824 GCA_028565275.1 Leiocassis micropogon
CATTTTGTGTGACAAACATGCAAAAGAATAAGAAATCAGGAAGGGGGCAAATAGTTTTTCACACCACTGTATGTATAAAAGTTTGTGCCCCCTAAGAGTCATGAATCGAAGAACTGTATTAATCCGAGGAGGAACTTATTTAGGAAGCTTACTGACTAAACTTTTTTAGACAAAATGTGTCTCTTTAGGAAATATCTCTTTTTTCACAATTTTTCAACAAATTTGACAAAGTTCAACATAAAATTAGGGTTTAATTTGTGACAATAATATCACGATAAACATAAGCCAAATCAACATAAAATGAGTTTTGGAAAGAACCAAAAGCAAGATAATAGTTTTGTCAATGCTCATGTCATTTAGATTTTCTCTCTATTAATATATTATCATACATGTTTTTGTTAATGCATGATACTTGTAACAACAAAGGAACATATGAGATCTTGTAAAAATGTTACCTTGTCAACTAACAAATTGTGTTATCATGCCATACAGCAAGGATTACATACAGATTACCGAAAGAATGGGTTTTAATCATTTTTACAACGTGCTTGAACAATTATTGGAGAGTTCGTTTTAATGACATTACAGTGTATTATATTAATTATTATATTAAATATTATATGAAATTAAATTTATCATATCTCTTTTCACCCAAGTGTCTACTAAATGTAGGCAGATTAATCCCATATTGTCAAATTAAACTACAGATGGTAGAACTGCTTGTTTAGTGTTTCTCATTTGCTGTTTAAATGAAAGGGTTGCATCCCTTCTGTTTACGATGTTTGGCTTTTGGAGGAAACGGGGCATGGGGCCAGTAGGGCATTATGTGGTCGAGACACTTGTAATGTAATAAATTGTCAGGCATTGTTATTGAGCTATTGATAGATATTCTGCCTTCCAAGATAACATCATGCCCAACCACGATAGCCTCCGTCTCTCTGTTTCTATCTATCTTTCTCCGTCTGTTTCTGAGATATCCCCAAGGCAGGACAAAACTACTTGGCTGTCTCACACTGTTACACTGCTGCTAGGGGCTTGTCATGGTAAAATGTGTTAATGGCTCATCCTAATGGCCCAGCCCAGGCTCTCAATGCCCATGGCTCCAGTTACCTCAAAACAGATAAGACCGCCGTCCATTTAACACAGCTTATGTTCACTTCAGCTGCGTCCCTGAAGACCATTCAGGGTCTAAATGCTTTGTTTGTCTGATTGAGGGATTCAATGCATTCAGCAATTGATGTATTGAATGTTTTTTTTTTTGTGTGTGTGTGTGGTGACAAAACCCCCCTCCAGGCATCTGCAGAAGCTCATATGGTACATTTTATCGAGCTTAAAATACACATACCTGTGTCAGTGTTTTAGGTCGCAAACGTTTGCGAGGCTGAAAGGGTCGACTGGCACTGTTTGTGTTTTAGCGATGCATTTTGCAAAGCGTTTCTGGTGTTGCTCCGAGCCCTGAGTGGGCGAAGGCCACAACGGAGCAGATCAGCAGAGACAGACATGGCAGGTGGGAGGGAAAGAGAGAGATCGTGTGTGTGTGTGAGTGTGAGAGAGAAAGAGGCGAAGGAGGGTAGTGAAGACGGAGGAAGCCGAATGCAGTCTTGTGCACCAAGGTTTTGTTAAAGATCTAAAGCAGACTGATGCAATTTTAGTAGGTCACCTCACACGAGGTACTGGGTTTCATATATGAATTCTGTTATCTTTATATAAATATATTATATATAGAAATATATTATCTTTCTTTAATGTGGATATGGTGAGATAAACAAATATCATGATTAGCTTACAGCACCGGCTAATGCAGCTTTGCTAGCGGCTAAACATTCTAGCATAACTCACGAGTTTGTATTAGCTGCATATTAGCTGCTATTTAATATTAGCTGCATAGAACAACAACTCACATTGTTCCACATCACCAAGCACATGCATTGATCCCGATAACACAAGAGTGCTATGATTTGGATATATATTGCACCATAGTGTATCGTGTGTTTGTACCTACTGTATGTTGTAAATACAATCTCTTTAATATGTCATGAGGCCACAACCACATTCAGATATAAACTGGCTGTTGGGCCACTTGGGTAAACGCTTAGGCAGCATCTCCATGCCAACGCTGAGCAAAGGCAAGAGAAATGAAAACTCCTCATTTATTTCATTATTTATCCTCATCAAATTCATGTCACCATGGCAACTGGAGTTTGCATCTCTCTCTCTCTCTCTCTCTCTCTTTCTCGCTTCCTCCTCCTCCTCAGGGAAAAAAAATCATCAAACTGAAAGACAACAGAAATCTTCTGGCCATAGGATCTTCTGCACTTACCGTCATAAATACACACAGACGCGTGAATCCCCACGTACACACTCGAGTTCACAAAATCTTTCTGTACATCGGTTTCTTTTTTCTGTTTTAACATTTATGCAGTCAATAAGTAGACTGGAGGAGGAGTGATGCAGTGCCTCTACAGACTTGTAACAAACTACATAAGCGGTTTCTATGGAGTGATTCTCCTGGTGGTAGAGATTAATAGGTTCTATTCCCTAACTCTCTCTCTCTCTCTGTCTATTCATGTCTCTTTCTTTGCCAGTGTGTGGGGACATCCATGGGCAGTTCTTTGACCTGATGAAGCTATTCGAAGTAGGGGGCTCGCCCGCTACAACGCGATACCTCTTCCTAGGAGACTACGTGGACCGGGGTTATTTCAGCATCGAGGTGAGAGCAACACATGTCAAACACCAGCACCTGAAAAACCTGCTGCTACTCTAAATGGCCCCTGGTTTTGAATGAGTGTGTGAATGGCACCCTGTGAATCTTCACCTCCTGCCCAGTGTTCCTAGGACAGGCTGTGAATCCAGTACACCAGGTGACTAAAGAAACACAAAGTGGGTCAAAAATCAGTTGCACATTCAGTGAAATGGAAAACCTTATGATTAACATTATTATATTTAAATTTATTTAAACGTTATATGAGGGCGGCACGGTGGTGTAGTGGTTACCACTGTCGCCTCGCACATTCGGGGTTCGGGTTCGATTCCCGCCTCTGCTTAATGTGCTTGGAGTTTGCATGTTCTCCTTGCGCTTGGTGGGTTTCCTCTGGGTACCCTGGTTTCCTCCCACAGTCCAAAGACATGCTAATTGGCGTTCCCACATTGCCTGTATGTGTGTGTGTGAATGAGTCCTGAATGAGTATGTGTGTGTGCCCTGTGATGGATTGGTACCCCTCCTTGTGCTCTAAGTCTCCTGGGATAGGCTCCAGGCCCTCTGTGACCCTGTATACAGGATAAAGTGGTATAGATGGTGAGTGAGTGATGTATATGATTTAACAATATATATAATTTGTATAATATATATAAAGATTTCAGTTCAAATGTTTTAGTCAATTTAAAATTTTCGTCTAATTCAGGTCCAGATCAATATATTGTCTGGGGAAAAAAAATAATGAAAGGGTTTCAAAGTACATTAACATGCATCAGTGAGGGTTAGCGATTCTATTGATTATATTGATTACTGAGGTGTTACGGGTATCAATCAAAAGTGCAAGCATGCCTCCATTATTACTCCCTACTCTGTTGAGACTGTTTATAGTAACAGTTATAGAGGATGACGATTGATGTATTGTAATGGCGTGTAATGGTGCAATTTGTCACAAATGCATCCCACTTACTCTGCACCTCTGTTTCTGCCTGCAGTGTGTTTTATATCTTTGGTCATTGAAAATCCTCTACCCAAAGACGCTATTTTTACTGAGAGGAAATCATGAATGTAGACATTTGACAGAATATTTCACCTTCAAACAAGAATGTAAGTATGGATTCATGCTTTTCTTCTTTTCCTTTCTTCCTTCCTGCCACTTTTTCTCTTACCCGTGCAGCATTCTGCAGTATTATTTAGCGCTCGGAACGAGAGCTTCTGTCTTCACTCATAACACTCCATTCTGCATGTTCTACTTCAGGGACTCGAGAGCGAGCAGTTTGTCCTCAAATTCAAAGCATGCCGTCCCCAGCAATTACTGATTAGCATGTCTGAGTTTTAGTTATTTAAATGTCTCTTCGAGAAGAAATGATCATGAGTGGTTTATTTTGGCCACCAAACACAAAAGCATGGGATCATCATAGATTAGAGGTAAGGTTGCCTTATCTAGTAGGTTAGCTGGGAGAAGACTTAGTTAGACATATACAGTATGTTGTAAGGAATAAAATACAGCGTAGGCGGCATAGTGGTGTAGTGGTTAGCACTGTCACTTTGCCCCTCCAGGGTCCGGGTTCGATTCCTGTCTCTGTGTTCATGGAGTTTGCATGTTCTCTCCGTGCTTGGTGGGTTTCCTCCGGATACTCCGGTTTCCTCCCACAGTCCAAAGACCGGCAGATTAATTGGCATTCCCAAATTGCCCGTAGTGTGTGTGTGTGTGTGTGTGTGTACTCTGCGGAGGATTGGTACCCTGTCCAGGATGTTCCCCGCCTCGTGCCATAAGTCTCCTGGGATAGGCTCCAGGCCCCCCCGCAACCCTATATTCAGGATAAAGCGGTATAGACGATGAGTGAGAGTGAGTAAAATACATCGCGTCATTCTGTTATTAATAAAATGCTGTGATGTGGCCCAACACAAAGCAGAGCACATCCCAAAATGCTTAGTTCCTCTTATACTACAACAAGTTACCAATGATTAATCTTATTATAATTACTAGTTTAGTATAGTATAGTAACATGTATCGCAGTGGACCACCTTCAAAACATGTTCTATAATCATTTACTGTATATCATCTATCAATGGGTGTTCATGTCAAACCAGGACTTTTCATTATGCAGAATAACAGAACACGGTTATGACTGCCTTTATTTCTCTATATAATTCCCTGCTACACTAATGCACTTATCCCAGTGTTTTCATAGTGCCTGGACACCATCAGGTAGAAAGTTTTCTTAGTACACTGGAGCCTTGATCGGTCATGACTGAAACACTGGCCATACATGAACTCCTTTAATGGCCCAAACGAAATGGAAATTGTAGCTGTACGAGTATATGGCAATAATTTCCACTCGAGTTCCTGTAATGTGCTGTAATCTGTAAGTGGTCTTTGTGAATGATTGATTGATTGTGTGTTCAGTTCTCACAGACTTGCTTACAAGTTATCTATCGATTTTCAAGGATCAGGCATTCTATTGGCTGAATGTTTACGGGAACGACTCCAGTGGGCTCCGAGCCTCCTCGAGAAAAGAACGTCATTTGATGTAGAGCCGCCTTGAAAATGTTTTTATTTAATAAATAAAATACTGGCAACCCTACTTATAGGTGAACATGTTGGTATTTCGATTTCAAGAAACAGATGCTAGATGTACTGTATATAACTCTAATCAGAGGTTATCATTATTATTATCATATGCTAATCTTACACAAAGCTTCTTATAGTAGCTATAAAGCAGACTACATACCATTTGTAGTGAAGTGTACTGAGTAATGTAACACAGCATGACCTGACCTAAACTGATCTGATTCCATACTGGTTCATTTTTAGATGTTTTTTTTATTTTATTTTATTATCCATATTAAGTCTGACAGCTTGTACACAACCACATTATTGATTTGTAAATACGACATGATAAATATGTAAAGGCAGAAAAAAGACAAATTCTAAATGTTTCAGAATTTTATGGTCACTATATAGCCAAACATATATCATAAATGTAGTTCTGAACACACTAGCCACTTTTTTCTCCAGGTGAAGAGAAAAGAAATTCATAAATGTCATGTATATTTTTGTAAGTGCTTGACAATCCAATCATCAGTAAAGTGTATGTCATGCAAAATGGTAAACGTTTCCACAGGAAATGAAAGAATGCTCTGCGTTTTCATATCCAAGCCTGCATTTTCATGTTATAACAGCAAAGGAACTAAATCTGCAACGACATGTTCAACAAGCAGTTGTCCAAATACTTTTGGTCTATGTTGTGTTAAATCCTTCTCCCTTTTGTTTTATAGTGAGTAAGATTTCACTTGTTTCATTAATTCTACATTAATAAGGACTTTGCCCCATTAAGGACGCATAGAGAACCTCAAAATGAAAGAACTTGGCACGATTGACCTGAAAGCGAACTGTAAGTGCGCTGTTTGGAACAGGAGACATAATAGGTTTTGTGCGAGTTTAGTAAGTAGAAGTGTTCGATCAGGTGCATAATGTGAAAATAGCTTTGTTCTTAAGGGAGAAGCAACTGACTGTAAGTAAAGGCTACAAAACACATGATGAGATAATGCGCACAAGTAGACCTATCCCATGAGGGCCAGTGACAGAATACAGACACAGGTGAAGGGGGGGCAAGTGCCGAGCTGGTGGCAACCTATTTCTGTACCTACTCTGCTGACCTGTCACCATGGATACGAATGCCTCTGAGAGGCAGCGAATTAAGATTTAATGAAAAAAAAAGGGAACACACACGTCGTCCCACGCAGAGAGGGACCTTTACCAGACTCGCGGCAGTGTTACTTTGGTTTGTTTGTAATGCAGGGAGACACCCAGGAGGGCTAGAAAAGTTCAACTGGAAGAATGAGAGCACACAAAAAAAATAAATAAAAAATCAGCAGCTGTTTCACGATTTCAAGAGTTTAAGGAATAGACATGTTTACTGAGCAAATGTTATTTTAAGAACAGTAAAAACTATATACACTGATCAGCCATAATATTAAAACCATTAAAATTATAACAAAGGCTTTGGCAGCTCTGGCACTTTGGCTTGGCTCTGCAGTGACTATGGGGGTGTGCTGTGATGTCTAGCACCAGGACGTTGACCTTTGGCTGTTGTGGGTTGTGTGGTAGGCCCGCAGAACCACAGTGCATCCCAGGAGTGCTGAATTAGATTGAGATCTAGGGAGTTTGAAGGACGGGTGGCTGTCTTGGGCTCTTTGTGTGATGGGTAGTAATGGGATAATTTTAGTGACTCGGTTCTTTGAATCTCGTTCATCAAAATGAATGGATCTTTTAGAGTCATTTAGTTAATTTGGTTCTTTTGATTTAGTAATAAAATAAAATGTTAAATTTTTAATAAACAGACTCCCAACTCGTGTACGTACACAAATTTTGGCTATAGTTCCAGTAATGAACATATTACAATGCAGCTAAGGACATATTATAATAAACAGAATGAGCAGCTCACCTCTCATATCTTCTGGTCCGAATTGTTCGTTCCTTTGTCACATAGACGCTATGCAGTGCATTACACAGGAAACCGAATTGAGTGGTTCTTCTCATGAGTCTTCTAGTCCGAGTCGTTCGTTCTTTTAAATCTATTGCATTGCATAACGCCTGACAAAAGAACGAACGATTCGGACTAGAAGACTCGAGAGGTGACTACTCATTTCTGTATCCCGTGATTTGTGCTGCATTGGTTTATCTGTGTAATCGGACCCAGCAGGCTGGTCTTTTGTGCCCACAGGCATAGACAAGCCATGGGTGCCCATGATCCTGTCACCAGTTTACTGGTATATAACTGATAATCATGGTTAATGTGTTAATGTTATGGCTGATTAAAGTGTACTACTCAACATAGTCTCCATCACAAGTAATGCATTTGAACCCAACTCTTGAATCCTCTTTCAAAATCCTCTTTGTCACAGTTGATGGTCTCCGAGTGCATGATTTGTCTTTAGTGCTGGTTTCCCCTTCTTCAAACTTCTTCATCCGTCTGCGCACATTTCTCTCCATAATTACTCCGTAGCACAGTTGGAGAACATCAACTGCGATACATGGAATTTTTAGTGTACTGTACTCACTCAGCTTAAACCAATCTGGCCATTCTCTTTTGACCTTTCTCATTTTTTTTTGCGCAAAATACAGGATGTGTTTTGTTGCTGTTTTTGTTTTTTGCACCATTCTTTGGAAACTCTGTGCTAAAAAAAGGAAGTTTTTTCTGTTCTTCCCACACGTACCACTGTCATAAACCAGCACTTCTGGCGCTAACAACCATGCCGTATTTGCCAATGTCAAAGTCATTGAGATCACATATTCCCTCCTTCTGATTTCCAATGTGAATATTAAACTGAAGCTCTTGACCAGAAGCTGCATCCATTGCACTCCTACCATATGACTGACTGATTGGATAATTGCATGAATTCCTATTCAAGTGATCCATGAGTGGATATTAGATATGATGATTGAAACTGACTATTCGATGTGGTTAAAATATCTCTCACCCAGAACTCTCTGTGCCAATGTTTTCTCTCTCAGGTAAAATCAAGTATTCAGAGCAGGTGTATGACTCCTGTATGGATGCGTTCGACTGCCTTCCTTTGGCCGCTCTCATGAACCAGCAGTTCCTGTGTGTTCACGGTGGCCTGTCCCCAGAAATACACAACTTAGATGACATTAAGAAGGTGCCAAGTCCTTATAGTTCCACTTCTTTTGCAGTCAGGGGGGAACTGGGCAACGTATAATTTAACGTCTTCTTTACTCATCACTATACATCTCTGTGTGGCCTAGTTGGATCGGTTTAAGGAGCCGCCAGCATTCGGGCCCATGTGTGATCTCCTGTGGTCAGACCCCCTGGAGGATTTTGGCAATGAGAAGAGCCAGGAGTACTTCAGCCATAATACAGTCAGAGGCTGCTCCTACTTCTACAGGTAAAAAAAAAAAAAACCCACACACACATACACACACACACATTTCTGGTTTTAAAAGGCTTTTGTTTAACACACTGTTTCTGGCATTGTAAACCTGCTTTTGTGATATGTGTCGATAAGGATTATGTTTTGTTTGAGTTTGTATGAGTGCGAGGATAAAGAGGTGAGTGTGCTGATGGGAGAGACAAAGAGAGACTTCTTTACGATAATTTCTTTTGTTTCTATGTAATTTGTATTCATTTCTCTCATCTCTATTTTCCTTTATGGAGAGAGAGCGAGAGAGATCAGACATCATCATCATCAGCAGCAGCTATACAGTCTGTCCAGGTTCTGCAAGCTGACAGCATTCTCTCTCTCTCTCTCTCTCTCTTTCTCTCTCTCTCTCTCACTGCTCTTCTCACACGTACCACCAGGCCCTGAATATTTCACACTCTCCGCTGAATATCTGATGGAACAATCGAGGGCATGTGTGTCTCCTTGAGGGTATTTGTGTGTTTCCTGGAGGAAAGGGATATCATTTTAAAAATTTCTTTTAAAAAAGCTTTGTGTGTTTGTGCAGTAAGAGTTCATGATCCATGAAACGGTCAAAATTATTTCTATATATTACACCACAGCGCTGTTAATTCTCGAAACTGATTAGTTAATTTTCTATAACAGCAGCTCCGACCTTAGTGTAATTTAAAGCACAAGATTATAGTAATTAGCTATAATGCGCTGTCGTTTCTATTATGCACGGTGGACACTAACAATAAATTCGTTAATATGGTGAAGCTTTAAGTAAAAAAAAAAGATAAAGTCAGAAATTTATTTAACTTTTATGGAAGTTGTCTCCACTTTATACCGTTCAGTAAGCGTAATTAAGATGGATTACTTTGCATGATGCCGTGTTTTTTCATTAACTTTTTATTAAAAAGAAAGAAAAAGATGATTTTGAGAAAACACTTATAGCTGTCCTAATGGAAGTGATAACAGGAACTAAGGTTATCTTGTGGAATTTCCATAACAAGCAATATAACTACACAAATCAGCCATAAACCATCAGGTGTATTGAATTATGTCGATTAACACTTATATACCTGCAAACAGGTGACAGGATCATGGGCACTCAGGCTCATCCATGCCTGTAGGGAGCAAAGGCCAGCACGATCCTACAGAACAGCTAATATAGAACAAATTGAAGAAAAAACAGGCAAAAAGTTCAAAGTTGTTGATCCGGCCTTCAATTTCATCAAGTTTCAATCCGACCAAGGCTTCACTGGACAAACAAGCCCAATCATTAGTTGCCCCACCCTGCAACCCACAGCACCCAAAGATCCACCGCTAACGTCCCAGTGCCAGACACCACAGCACACCAGGAGTCCTACCCTAATAGTGTGTTAGCACTGTGGCCTCTCACCCCCAAAGTCAAGGGTTCGATTCCTGTCTCGGGTTTGAGTTTGCATGTACCCTCCCATGCTTGGTGGGTTCCCTTGAACAGTCCAAAGACATGTAGATTAAGAGTGTGATGGATTGGCACCATGTCCATGGTGTACCCAAAGTGTCCTGAGATAGGCTCCAGGCTTCCACGAACCTGTACAGGATGAATTAAGGAATAAAAATGACTTTATATGATGTACTGTTATGGAGGAATAATCACTAGCATCCCATGGCGTGTTTTATTCCTAATTTAAATGCAATTTTATGAATTATTAATTCATTCAAAAATTATGAAAAAAAAGTTGTTTACGACACTTGCAACTTTGTCAAGTCTATTGAGACTTTTTTTCTTTCCAGAAAATAGACCGCATAAATGCACATTGCTTGTGGCGTACTTATTTTCACATTATTTTGAAGTTAGGCATACTGTACATTTGCAGATGAAATGTACCACTGAACAAAAAAAATATGTGCTAAATATGATATTACATGCGATAATAATGATACATTTCACACTCGCTTATTGGTTTCGCACTTGCTCTCAAATGGCTTTCTTCGACTCGGTAGACGTTGTGTTGTATCCAGCAAAAAGGAGACGCTGTCATCGTTTTCATCCTCCATGATTAATGAGATGAACTCATAGTCTGCTAATGTGTGTCTATCCATCACGTTATACGCTGTCTATCTGTCTATCTATCACCTCAGAGGCTCATTAATATTAAACCACATTCGTGTAGTAACTTTACAGGAGGAATTGTGACAGTCCGGAGATCTACGAATGCGCATCCGTACACCCACAGACTATCTCGCACTGCAGGAGATCACATCACTTACTGCATTACCCCCCTCTTGGACACATTAGAGCCTCTGTGCGCCCACATTCATGTTTTATACATTCGCCTGGTTTAAGGGAA
This sequence comes from Leiocassis micropogon, assembly GCA_028565275.1. Taxonomy (NCBI): domain Eukaryota; kingdom Metazoa; phylum Chordata; class Actinopteri; order Siluriformes; family Bagridae; genus Leiocassis; species Leiocassis micropogon. The sequence goes on from JAOVVA010000021.1 coordinate 12,784,297, forward strand.
AATCCAATGCAGGCTCATTAAGCATGTGTAGACCTACAAACCATAGTCTTTACACACATCCGGTTTGCTGTTTCACACACTACAGCCCCCTGGAAGTGTGTGTGTATGTGTGTGTTTAAGCCTCTGAGCTGTGCTTCTTGGTCTGCCATGATAGATGGCTGGCTTCCCACGTTGCACTACTTGAGGGTGGGGAGTATTCTCTCTCTCTCTCTGTCTCTCTCTCTCTCTCCCTCTGCTAGATTGAAGGATGGCTGGTCATGGTAATGTGAAACACACAACCTCAAGAAACTCATTACCACCATCACCTCAAGTGCTGCAGAGACCCAGACTGCACAGTACACAAACACCCACACCACACATGTATTCATCTGTGGTTCTATCCCTCGTAATCTTGATGTGGATGTGGGTGAGACACAGTGAAGGAATCAGTGCAGCAGTGAGCCAGGAGAAAACTGCAGCAGATTTGGGCCAATCAATTGCAGTGCTTGATTCATCATTAGGTTACTATGCAGAGCCAAAGCCTGTCTTGAGGCCATTTGGACTAATATTCTCTCTTTCTTGCTCTCTCGTTCTCTCTCTCTCTTTCTCAAAACAATCATCACTTTCATTACCTTCTATTCCCTGCTCCAGGGAGTGACCAGTCTGCAGAGAGTGTGTGTGTGTGTGTGTTTGTGGGTGGGGGTGGCTGCATAAATGTGTGTCCATGTGCATGAGCTGTGTTCATTCTTCACGCCGCAGTAGTGATGCTCCTCTTCCTCACCCAAGGCTGCTTCTGAAGCGCAAACGATGCTCTGTGTATTTCCATTAATCTTGTCTATTATGTAAGAGTCACAGCAGCAGTTTTTCTTCCCTCCTTAATCGCCAGGTTATGAAGAGTCAGCATGAGTCTACAACTGCATTTATGTTTATTAAGGCACAGGTTCTCATCGGATCCTTTCCAGTATGAAACCATTTACAGTACGATCACGGTTTATTTATCCAGTGACCACTACTTAATAATTAAGTGCTGTCAATCGATTAAAAGTTTCAATCTAGTTAATCACATAGTCATAGTCTGTGATTAATCACAATTTAAAAATACTCAGATTTACTTGTATAAATGTGCAATGTTGAAATAAAAAATGCATGACAAACTGGTTAGAGGAAACATTATGCAGTTTTATAATATCTTAAACATCACAAGTCCGATTTCCGCCTCTGTGTACATGGAGTTTGCATGTTCTCCCTGTACTTGGGATTTCGTCCCACAGTCCAAAGACATGCATGCAGATTAGGCTAATTGGCATTCCCAAATTGCCATTTCCATTATCACACTCGGCCGGGTAACCGTGCGGTGATTATGGGAAGCCATTTGGTGAAATTTAGTCATATGATTAATTTGCGTTAAAAAAAATCACATGGGTTAAAGCGTTAATATTGATAGCCTTAATATATACTGGAGTATTAACTTTCCATGCTTGAGATTTCTACCCACTCACACAAACCAGGCAGATTTAGGCCATCAAAAAGGTATATCAAAAGCACTATTCCTAAAGTCTTACTGGGATTCAGGTTGACGTTATTTGGATGAATCTCATTCAGTGCAGTTTAAACTACAATTAAAATATGTGCAGGGTCCAAGCACCGTTGGTAAAAAGCACTTCTAGTAACAAGATCTTATTATGTCATCATTAGAAATTAGATTGAAGGTTAGTACAATGATGTGGAAAATTTAATTATGCTTGATCGGACAGCTATTTGAACTTATCCCTAGCTCCTGTGATCAAATATAGCTAATCAAAATTTTGAGTATGCCTTTCAGCGTTCATGCAAATTCATGTAATCAAGTGAGGAGTTACACAACAGCAGTCTGAGTTACCCATCTTACAAGGGATGTTTAGAAATGTGGTATGTACTTTTTCTAAAAAAAAAATAAAAAAAAACACTTAAAATTATTGTGGCTCAAAATCTACTAAGTACCAGTTTTGGTGAAGAGCATTATTACACAAATGAGCAAAGCAGGGTGTGGGCACAGATGCCTTTAATAACAGTAAGCCAAAACTGGAACAGTCTGGAGATCTGGGTAGTGTGGAGGTCAGTGGCCTTGGGCTCTTTACCTTCCAGGCTCTGTGCATGGCAGGCTGTGTTACATTAGGTGTTCTGGTGCCTTTGTATCATGAACAGCATTAACTTTTTTTTTTTTTTTTTTTTGGTGATTTGTGTTGCATTGACTTTACTGTGAGACCAGATCGGACGGCTGGTCTTTGGTCCATGCAAGCCTGTTTGAGCCTTGGGTGCCCATAATCCTGTCACCAATTTGCTAGAGTATAGTTGATGGTCAGTGTTGTTCAGTTCATCTTCCAGTGGTTATAATGTCATGGCTGATTTTAGAACACATTGTGCCATTATTTTTATATATGTTTGCTCTGTCTATAGCAGGATAAAATTCCAGGCTCATTAATGTTGTGTTAATAAAAATTCCAAATTGTGTATTTGGTTATATCCCACTGTGACTGGTCTCAGGGGACAGATATCATTTATAAAAGTTAATACTAAATTAGCGTAGCTGTTCATTGTCTAAGTTTACTAAAATTTTAACTTTGAAAGTTTCGCAATGGCATATCTTGATACTTGAATATCTGCTTCAATATATAGGTACACCCTGGACGGTATGCCAATCCATCAAAGGGCACACATGTACAATACAGGCAATTTCGGTCCACCAGTTAGCCTAATTTCCTTGTCTTTGGGAGGGAAACAGAGTGCCCAGGATAAACACATCAAGCACAGGTAGAACATGCAACCTCCATGCCCACAGACCAGAGGCAGGAATCGAACCCAGACCCTGGAGGTGCAAGGCAACAGTGCTAACCACTAAGCCACCATGCTGCTGATAGATTAAGTTATACTGAATATAATAATAAATAATTATAGTATTATATATTGATATATCATCCAAGTGATAATTCTTGTGATAAGTTTATAATATAAAACAAAATGACAAGTGAACATTTTACACATACTTGTGTATCTTTTTTGTATTTTGAGGGGTAAAAGCTATAGGCAGAGCAAGACGCCTTTATGCAACTTAAAATATAAATGTGGTGCCACATAACATTAAAACATTTTACACAAGTTTCATCTTATTGCTATAAAAGTTTAAAAATAACATGATTAACTGGGGCAGCATAACCTTGGGGAGTATTAGCTGAGTCACTTAGCTAGCTAACAACTTACTAGCTAGGCAGGTTTCTGTACCAGCATTACCTAAATAAATTTAAGCAATGTTATAATTAAAAGTGTTCATTTTTAATTGCTAACATTTAAGTAATGTTATAATTAAAAAGTGTTCATTTTAATTGCCTAGCTACCAAGTTGTTAGCTAGCTATTTCACTCTACTAATACACCCCAAGGTTATGCTGCACAAGTTATCTTGTAAATATTGTAAAAGCTTGCTGTATATTGGTTATAGTCAGCCACATGCATCCCACTGAGTTAGCTAAGCGTGGCTCCTCTTAGTCCACCAGTAACCCATAATGAAGTGATCTGAGTGTTGTTGTCAGCACACCGTAGTCTGTTAGGTTTGACAACCACGTGTCCTCCACTGTCTTACTGCATCCCACAGGGCTGTATGTTTAGTCCGCTTCTCTACTCTCTTCACCCACGATTGCATAATGGTTCATGGCTCAAGCTCCATAATCAAGTTTGCAGATGAAACCATATAGGTTTTAAAATCATCTATAATTTTAGTATTCAATTAGACTATTTATTTCTTGGTACAAGAGTTATATACACAATTTATTTAGTACACTATAGGTGAAAAAAAAATCTGTGATGTGGGTTTAAAAAAAAAATCTGTGAGAATAAATTCAATGCTAATGTCTACTTTACGTAGGATACCTGAGAATGTATATGTCCGCAGTGGCGGCTTCAATAGCACATCCTCTTTTGGTTATCTGGGTCTCCAATATGTGTATGCTTTCAGATGTTCGTATTATGTTGTGTCACTGGACTCCTACAGAGTGGCACCTTACCTCAGCAGTGTGCCATTTTTATTTGATCATTTCATTGATCTGTGCAGTGCTTAGGATTCCCGTGAAGGTCCTCTACACCACAGTTATGTGAGTCTTTAAAGAGACATCTTTGAGCTGCGACTGAAGGAAGACGTGTGCGGGCCACGACGCCAAATAGCCTGAATAATGCTTTAGTCAGCAGTAGCATATAATGTGTGTGAGAGAGTGAGAGGGATCGCTAAGAAATGGAAGAAAGACCAGAGGGAGGGAGGGAGGGAGGGAAAGAGAGCAAGGCCCACACTGCGGCCAAAAGCAGCGCCAACACAGCTCTGCGATCTATCCCACAATCCCCTGGGGCTTTGCAGTGTGGTGTTGCCATGACGACCCACTCCTCCAGCCCAAATTGGAGCGAGCGAGTAAGACAGTGAGTAAGAAGGAGACAGAGACAGAGGAAGCACTGATTTGTCGAGGATAGCAGTAGTATCGTGATGGGGTTGCCACTCGTTAGCAGATGCTGTAGCTCAAAGCAGAGTGCTAGAAAGGACTTTTTCACGTTGGCTTCCTGGTGTAGAACCTGCTTTTCTCCAAGCTGCTGCGTTTCTCACTTGCACACAAAGGAGGAAATCTGGCTCTAGGCTACACACAAGCCACAGGACGAGGTCCTCTCCATTAGATCATACTGCACGCTCCATTAGCTCTTGACAGGGCAGAATTATGTGCACTCTTCATGGTGAACCCGCGTTTTATTATGTAAAGGTCTAAAAACTCACAGTTTAACCCCAAAACATTGCACATATGGTCAAAATAGATATTGACCATAACACCTGGCACACTTTGTAATAATTATAATAAAAGCATGTGAGCAATCTGCAGGGTCTATTGTGTGTGTGAAGACATTTCAAGCATTAAGCTATAATATAACTGTCAGCATATGTATAATTATTTGTGTGTTCCTTCTGTGCTTGTGTCATGTGCTACTGGATGTGTTCGTTGTGTTTAAAGAAGATTCCTCCTTTACTATTCGTGATTTATTGATAGCGCCCAAATCAGATCCATCGCGTACATTTTTTGATATAGCGGTAACAGCAGGATTTAGGTTTGCTTTCAGTGCTACCACAAAATTTGACAAAAAATGTCGATATGTAGATAAGGAACAGTTTGGTGGAGAATTTTGTTTCCGCTCTCGCTACGCCTTTACTTTCAGTATATATAAGACTTAATGATGAAATGTGATGCTAGCTACTGTAGCAAAATCAGTGAGCGAATAGCTACTACTTGGTGTCTGTTTTTTTCCCTAATTGCTTAGCAACATTGATGTCAAATCTTTTAATCACCACTAAAACACTCTCTATATGTCTTGAGCAAAAAGTAAAATTTAGAACCTAGCCGGTATCTTACACCCATTCTGAAGTGTGGGTTTGATTTTTGTGCTTTTTGCATTATGAAGAATTTAAATCTCCCACAACTGTATACAATAACAGCACTGTATAGAAATGATGTTTGCCCGGGTCACCATTATGATTAAAGTAGCGGATCTGTGGTACAAGTACACAAGACCGTGGATTAAGGAAATCAAGACCAAGTCAATATCAAGTGCAAAGGAAAGTCAAGATCGACACCGAAAACTATCAAATCCTTTACTTCAGTTTTGTCTATGCCATGCCAAATTTTATAATTCTTTATTTACCAGAAATACTATCTTTCTGAAAATGTTGGCCATTGGTGGTTTAGTGGTAGATTTCTTGCCAGCCATGCAGAAGGCCTGGGTTCAATTCCTGCCCAAGCCCCAACCACTGGATGCAGTGCCGGTCCCAAGCCCGAATAAAGGGTCGCGTCAAGAAGGGCATCCGGCGTAAAACCTGTGCCAAGATGTGTGAGGATGGGATGGATGATCTGCTAGAGGGAGCAGCAGAAAGACCAACAACAACTATCTTTCTGAACACTTTTCTAGAAAATACGTACATACAATACATTGAGATATGGTGCGCATTTATATTGGAGAGCAGTTCGAACCCTGAGTAATGTGTGTGACGTGAGGAACTGTCAGACTATAGCAGATCAAGCTGACAGTGCTGATATTTCTACCTCTGGGTTTTGTCCGGTGTTTTCACAACCCTACTGGAAACTTGTCCACACGTTACCGTGCTCCTGCTGACTGCAGCCTAAACTACATGCATGCTCTTTCTGTTTTTCATTCTGCCTTACAGTTATCCAGCAGTGTGTGAGTTCTTACAGAATAATAATTTGCTATCAGTCATCCGAGCACATGAAGCACAAGATGCAGGGTATGTACGCAGACACACTCTGACTCACTCACACACACACACACACACACACACACACACACACCTTTCCTCAATCTATGATTATTTTCATTCATTTGCTGACTAGTCCCCCCTGGCATCTTGCTATTCTATCTTTGTGTTGGTGTGGTCTGTTTTGTCACAGATACCGGATGTACAGGAAGAGTCAGACCACCGGCTTCCCGTCCCTCATCACCATCTTTTCCGCACCAAACTACCTTGATGTTTACAACAACAAAGGTGGGTAGAACTAGCATTTCTCAGTTTCTCAAGTCTACCCCTTCATGTGCAGATTCTATTCGCCTCTGTTGAATCCATAAAGTGCTGGAAACACCAAGTCGGAGCAAGTTGTCTGGATAATATTGACAAATCTGACTGCAGTCGATGTGTTGTATGTGTGTGTGCATGTAGTGTTATCTACAATAAACAGAGTAGGATGGAGGAGATGTGTGGGTGGGAGAGGCTGTCAGCTTCACTGACTCCATCCATGTGGCTTTATTTCTCCTGATGGAACAGGGTCAGTAGCTCAGGCGTCAGAAGAGGCCATCTAGTGGATATTTCTTACAGTACAACATACACACATATATTCATAGACTGGCAGGGACAGAGATGTTAACATGTTCCTGTAATCAATACTGTACTCAACATGTTCTATGTCTGTATTTATCATTAGTAATAAATTATATGTATTGCAGTATGGTAGCTTAATGATCAGCAGTCACCTCGCACCTTCAGGATTTGGGGTTTGTAAATCACCTCCCTCACGCTCCAAAGATATGTTGTTGGCTGATTTGTGTTTCGAAATAGCCTGTTGTGTGTGAATGTGTGCGCTTGTCGGTTGCAAGATGTTGGGATCCTAAGCAGCGTATGAAGTCGAAGTCATGGTTGATTGCAACCAACCGTTGGTCATGGTTTGCATGGTCATGGTTTAATAATAGATAATAATCATACAATTTGCAAAGATGGGTCAAGAGCTCTTGTTTTATGGGAACATGGTGAACATATGACACACCATTCAGGGAGAGAACGCTGAGATTAGGATCGAACTGGATCATTTTTGTAAGGCCCGGTCACTTGCTTCCTAACAATCAAGAACAAATCACTTGTGATTTGCATTACATTTCGGAAAGTTAACTTCTCTCAATGTGTAAATGCGGGCATTCGTGTTCCCATGGCAGCGGCTGTCCTGAAATACGAGAACAACGTGATGAACATTCGACAGTTTAACTGCTCCCCCCACCCCTACTGGCTGCCGAACTTCATGGACGTCTTCACCTGGTCTCTGCCCTTCGTCGGAGAGAAAGGTAAATCTTCTCCCTCAGTCATCTACAGCACAAATGAAAAACACTAAACGATATATATATGACCCGATTATCCATTAACGCTCTCCTGCAGTCACAGAGATGCTGGTGAATGTGTTGAGCATCTGCTCTGATGATGAGCTAATGAACGATGGAGACGAGATCTTTGATGGTAAGATATTGCCATTAAATTCTGCACTCCGTCTTACCTCATGTTCGTCTTGACTTTTATAGCTCTGTATTCAGAAACTTCCTGAGCACAACGCAAGCTCACAGTGTTCTTAAGGAGTTCACGATGTGCTCCCAGCAAGCCTTGCATTTAAATCACTTTCCCTTTGGCAATATAGTGTGAAATCTTTTGTCCGCCCACAGCCAACGCAGCAGCTGCACGAAAAGAGGTGATTAGGAACAAGATCCGTGCCATCGGCAAGATGGCCAAGATGTTCTCGGTGCTCAGGTATGTGAAGGACTTTCAGTAATTGAGTCACTTTCAGTATGCTAATGTCCAAGAAATGTCTCCGGTCTGGGAGAGACTTATGGGAGTTTGTGTATATTTATTTGGCTGTATACAGAGAGGAGAGCGAGAATGTACTGACGCTGAAGGGGTTGACCCCAACTGGCATGCTGCCCAGTGGTGTGCTGTCCGGAGGCAAACAAACTCTGCAGAGCGGTGAGCATACAAGCCTACACAGGGGTCTCTGGGCACTTTTCTAAACCTGTCTCTGTCTCTTCCACCTGTCTCTCCATCTGTCTCTCTGTATCCTCTGACAGACTCCAGGCTTTGGGGTGCTCCTCTGTCTATACTCTATGTCTATACTGTGCACTATGAGTGACCCCAAAGCCTGGATTGCAGTGGGTCGGTTTCCCCACAGTGGGTAAACTGGGTTGAGGTGAGCGTCTGTGAGTCTGTGGCAGGTTAAGAAGGACGGCCAGGCGTCCGGGAACACGTGTGTGTGCCTGAGGGGTTGACTGGCTCTGTGCTCCATAGTCTGGTTGGCGTGCATGCATTTCGCAGAGTCGTCGCTACTGGTGCACTACTGCTGCCTGTGCCTTACTGCCGTATGCATGGCTTGTTCGAGTGTAACCAGGTCCCCTCCTCTCCCCCCAGCCACCATCGAAGCCATCGAAGCCATCGAGACAGAAGCAAGTGACGGCGAAGGTAAATCCAGGACATGTATCTGGGCTTAGTGTCCAACTCACATTCAAACAGTAGGACAAGCGGTGTAGAGGAATCACTGAAAGGAGCAAAGGATGCATTGAGGTCCAAGAAAGGGCAAGGGACATATCTGGGAACCATTTTAAAGTTGCAGTTTGTGCCTTTTTTTAAGTGTTCCAAGACCACTACTACTTTATAGGAAAGCAGCACTTTAAGATATTGCCATGGACTAGCTCTTGGTTTTCTTGATTTCAGACTTTTCTCAGAAAATGACCACACCAACATCCAGAAGTTTAGCTGTACCGCGTTTCCTTAAAAGGCAAGGTTTCCAGACTAAGGGTGGGGTTGGTTCAGAGGAAGGAAAACTGTTATTATTTTTCATTTACAGACAGAAGAGGACTCTGGAAATTGCAAACTGCTTCTTTAAGCTTGCTTGCATCCATACAATTTCTGATGTTTTGTCATTGTACATTTAGTGAGTCTTGAGTAAAATATTGTAGCTTAAGTACAGTCTATTGTGCTTGTGCACAAGCATATATATCAGACCTCTTTTTTTGTGGTCCAAGGAATTAAACACCAGATATTTACAATGCCCTTTCTCGGCGATAACAGTAGCGACAATAGGGACATCTACTCTGAAGAATGCATGATGTTTTGAGATGGTGTCTGACACAGACGCATGATTTACTTGAGTCGGTATGTTAAGCGCTGCATTTCTCTCATCCTCTCATGAGGCAACTGTGAGTGTAGCATGTGGTAACTGGACCTCTCAGGAACTCCCAGCCAACCAGAGTGTGTTAGCCTCTTCCACAACCTCTCGTGCTCTAAAGCAGGCACACCTCACATGGAAAGGGAACTGATGGCTATTTCCTCTCCAGAAAGGAAAAAGGCCTGATTGAATACAGATGATAGAGGGGAAATGGGTTTAATATCCTGAGTAACAATTGTTCAGTGAGTCTTGAAAGCTCCATTCTTTTTTTCTTCTACAATTAGCCTGTACATAACATTTTATTCTTGAAGATATTCTTGAAGATAGTCTTCTAGATAGATAGTGGAAAAAATAAGAGTAAGCGTAAAAGTAAGAGTAAAATAATTATATATATATATATATATATATGAAATTAGGAACTTGTGTATTCTTTGGGTGTTCATAAAATCCAATGTATTTTAATAAATCACAGACTGTTGAATTAAATTAGTTGCAAAACATAACAATTTAGGACTGATAATGTGGTGTTTTCCTCTAATATATACAGTACTGTGCAAAATTCCTGAGCCACCCTTCATTTCTTTATATATATTTTTTATATATAGCCTTAGAAATAATGCTCCAGACATCCTGAAGGACTTTTCTGGCTTTTGGCAAATTTTTGGCTCTCGTTGTCAGTCCAGTCACTGTACCTGACCAGTTTCAGAGCAATGGTTTTTGTTTGCTAACTTTAGGCAAAAACCAGTGAGAAACAGGTGCAGATGATAAGAGATGATTAGGCCAGTGATTAGTATACTGGTGATGCTGAATACTGAGTGGTTTGAACAGATGAGAGGGGAAATGAGGTCACTGCTGAGGTTGTTACATAAACAACCAATTTATAAATCCACCTGTTGCAGTAAAACATTTGTTGTTGCTGTTGTTAGTCTTTCATCTGGGGGTCGCCACAGCAGACCACCCGATCCTTACACAACTTGGCGCACAGGTTTTACACCGGATGCCCTTTCTGACGCAGCCTTCCCATTTTATCTGCCTGCTTTAGTTTTGATGGCAATTGAATCCAGACCGCCCCCCCCCCTCCACATGGCAGGCAAGTAACCTACCACTGAGCCACCAATGCCCTACCTGTTCCCATTTGTTTAAGTTAATCTACATAATTCATTTAAATTCAACATGAAGAAATAGGGAGTGGCTTAAGAATTCTGCACAGTACTATATGCATAAACAGTATATACAAAAAACAGCACTGATGATTTCTCTATACTGATTAGTCAGAAGGTGTTGATTCAGTTTCTATAACAGCTTCTCTGACAAGATTTCCTGTTGCAAGCTTGACATTAATGTACTTTCTTTAAAATGTAATCATTTTATACTAACAACATTCACATGGACTTTTATGGCAGATATGGCTATGCATAACCAATTTAAAATATTGGGTAATCATTGATATGATGAGGCATTTGTGAGAAGATGTTGGTTTAGCATTTTTGGAATGAAAAAAATCTTAATGCAATAAAATAAAATAAAAAAACCTGCCTTTATAATTAACAACATTGCTTATTTTTCTATATCAGCACACTCTGTCATGTTTTATTCCTTATATATTGCATTATATTTTACACAATGCAAGTTTGACAGAATGGTTCCATGAAACATCCGTTGTTCTGGTGTTCATTGTAATCTGTGCCTTTCCACAGCCATCCGTGGCTTTTCTCCACAGCACAAGATCAGCAGCTTTGAGGAGGCTAAAGGTCTAGACCGCATCAACGAGCGCATGCCTCCCCGTAAAGACGGCGTTAACCACGTCGGTCACTCCATGGGCAAAATGAACATGTCCGAAGCCAATGGTACTGACGACAACAGCAACATCCAGTGATGCAGTGACTGCATGCCCAAACCCTTGCCACTGTTGGCAGGATATCGCCAACACCTGAAAAATTTTAAAGCCTCCTGATACCAACCAAACCCAAACGACATAACTATATGTATGCATCCACTACTGCTATGTCAAATTAGGGAAGCAAACTATTCAATTTCAAATATGTCATGGATGTGGGTGGAAGGCGTTGCTCTTTTTCGCTGCCAGTTTACCGTAAGCAGGTTTCTCGCCATTTCAGAAGAGTTTTGCCGCTTTCTGGGTGTGACGTACAGGGTAGGGGGTGGGGTTTTGCTTGGGAGGGGGTGTAATGTCGGTCAAGGGCTGAATGTGTCTTTATCAATTGCTATCTGACTCTACCCATTCACCAAGTGGGCGGGGACTAGGGATTAAAAACTCTTTAGCCTGATCCATCGCAGCTCATTGGTGGGGGTGGCAGCCAGTACCAATGCCACACACATACACTCACACAGACACATTAATATTTCAATTGATGAGTTTTCTTCATGAGCCCATCTCGTAATGAAACGATCGCACTGTTTGACATGTTTTGCTACTAGTATTAACGAAATCTGAAATTTGAAATGATGCAAAAATGAAATGTTTCTACGAAGGGACATTTAAAGAGAAAAATATGTACATTTTATTACTTGCAATGCAATCTTACCTGAGTATTTATGTATTTATTTATTTATTTTATTTATTTTATTTATTTTGGTAAGATGCCATAACGCTGCGTGGATGTAAGGTGTAGGGAGTTTGCGTATGTTGGATGTGGACTACACTAGCAGCTGTTGTGTGGGGTGCACACTTGATGATAGGGAAGGGGACATGGGGGGAGGGGTTATACAGTTGGAGTTTGACCTTTTGGCACCACCTACCTGATTGTTTCTCACCTGCCTGTAACTCGAGAGAGAATGCACATAGTATGTTTCGCAAGTCGAATGAACCTATATATAAGTATAAATATATACATATATAAATAAATTATTAATAAATGATGGACAATATGGAGAACAATTTTTAACAGCATCTGTGGTATGGAACGCATCAATGCATGCAATTAAGTTCCTTATTGATATGTGAAATTATAATTGTGATGTGTTTCAATATATTAGATTTGAATTATTTCCCTCTTCTGATTATATTTGTAAAGTTCAACTTTGTTTTTATATCCATATACAGTATGT
>JAOVVA010000021.1:12796924-12832794 GCA_028565275.1 Leiocassis micropogon
TAAATGATTTTTTTGTAATCTTATCTTGTCTTTAATTTATTTCCTTTTTCATTTTTTTATATTTTAATGTTATTCTGTTGGTTGATTTAATTTTGTATTGTTTTTGCTGTACAGGCACCCATGCTCTTTTTGAGGTGTTAAGCCTTTGTGGATTATTTATTTATTTATATATTTTTTTCAGTTGGTGTAAAGAGTGTGTTCAATAGTGTGAATGAACATATTACTCAGTGAAAAGCAACATTCAGGCTGCCAAAGCATGATCGCATGGTTTATTCACATGTAAACAAATTGGACACGCTGAAAAATCCTGTGTCTCACTTTGAAGGAAAACTATATTCTCATTATAATTCTTGATGATATCCTTATACTTCTTATTCTTACAATTTAGCTTACAGTTCTTTTTCTCCACTGTTTTCTGATCCTTGTTTGGTCCAGACATGGTTTATTTCAAAGAAGAAGTTTATTGGATTTTAACTTGTGACTATTTTTTCTTGCAATTTTCTCTCGAAATAAGTTTTGGCATTTGACTTCCTAAATGATAACACACATTGTAAGCATGCCCTATGGGACAAATCACTTTTTTTACTCTTGAATAAAATATGCATGAACTACTGTGTCTGTCACCATTCTATTTCTGTGGAGTGTGTTTTGCTTAGCCTGGATAAACTATTTTGCCCCGAGAGATTATGGCCCAAATGTAATTACAGTATCTATAAAATTCTGCATTTGTGTAGCTGTTTTCAGTGGTGGTTTGTCCATAAGGACGGGTGGGGCAGGACAACCATATTTAATATTATACTATAACTAACTGTTATATTATAACAGTTAATGCCAACTGAGTAATCTAATTGGATGGTAGAGTAATTGAGAGGATAACTGGATAACTGTCTATTATCACCACTCATGGAAACAGCACTGGGATGTTTAACTATATGTGAAACCCACTCCATGTATCACTCCACATCCCAGGTGTTCTAATAACCATAAATTACACGTTAATTGCCTGTCAGCCGTAGCATATGTGAAAGTAGGTCAGCACGGTCCACAATACCAGGAGACCTCAGCAGCCAAAACACACATTCAAAACCAGTCACGGAAGCATTTTCAGCAGGACGATAAATCTGATACGTCATCCTAAACAACACAATACACCCTTAATAGTTGAATCTGAATTGACTCCCTGAGCTACACTTCAAAGCTGAATCCCAAATCCCTCTCTAACCCCTAATCAAGTGTCATGCATAGTGTATGGAATGAGGAATTGTACACCCTAGCACACTAGTTTTCCATTTAACACTATTTAGGATTTAACTCCGGAACCCAGAAGTTAACAAAGCTGATACTTTCAAGTGAAATAAGTGGGAATGAAAAAAAGAAACTTACAAGATTTGCAGGAGAGTCCACCACCTCCATGGTTTATTCTTTTAAGCTTTCGCTTCTCTTAATTACTGATTAATTAACCAGTTACTGATTGATTAATCTTAATTAACTGTACGTTGCCAGCTCCGCATTTGCAGAGCAAAATAACTGTTTAAACAAACAAACAAATCATAATCTGTTGATAATAAACGTTGTTTGTGAAGCTTATCTCCAGCACAACAGCACTTCCTCTTGTGAGACTTTGCTTAACTATATATCAGTCATTAGGCAAATGTTAATCTTCATAAAGTCTTTATTGGCAACCCCCCCCCCCCCCATTTCCTCTTAAAATAATAATTTCTTTATTTAAATGATTACCTACATTTTGCAACTGTACTGATATAAGCCAATGCTTCACAGCTCACATTTCTAGATATTACACTACAATAGAGCCAGAAAGTTAAGGGTACAAAATTGAAAATTTGAGTTCCCAAGTGTTGCAAAAGAAAAAGCATTAACTTTCAGACTTTCTGTCTCAGTGACGCTAGCCCAGGGGGTGACAACCTAAAACACTCAAAGAGCCATTTGGACCCGTTTCCCACAGAAAAGAAAACACCCGGAGCCTATTTGACATCTAAAATGAAAATTTGACCTTTATGCTATGTATAAAAAAAACTATACTGTGTTGCATTCATGAAATCAATTAACTGCTACAGAGAAAATAAAATTTTATTGCTGCATGCAACAAAAATATGTTGTACTTCAAAAAAAAGATTCTGGGTTGAAGGCTACTTTAAAATAAAATACTCAATGCCTATTTAAAATAAAAAGCCCAACTTAAATTATTCACCTGCGGAAACCAAAAATGCTGTCTCCTTCAGCTGGGGGTCGCATATCAGTTTTATTTCAATGTTACAAGATCACTATAATCTTTAAATTTGTAATAAAAAAATAATAATTAACAAAATTAAAATACATTTAGATTAAATATTTATTATTTATTTTCCAAAGCCACAGGGAGTCGCAGCAGTGGGATGAAAGAGCCACTTGCGGCTCCGGAGCTGCAGATTGCCGACCCCTGCTCTAGCCAAGTGGGCACATAGAGCTCTCTTCCGAGTGTGTTACGGCGATCCCTGTGGTTGCATTGGCAGAAGTAAAAAAATAGTAGTTAAAAAATAGTGGTTGGTTGACTTCACATTCCTTGGTTCTGATTTGTAGCTGTCATGTGATTAGGGACAGCTGTCTGACAGGTGGGAATTGTCCATAACTATATTAGGGAGAAAAAAAAACAGAGACAATACAATCTAAAAAGGGGAGCACTAATTTGGGGCCCATTTGGGCAGGTATGACATTGCCCCATATTTGCAGTATGAACATTTTGTATATAAGTGAGGCGGGGCAAGTGTCAGGACAGTAACGAATAATACCACTTCGGGGTTTGTCTCACACACTATGACAAACTGGGGCGGGAACAACACCTGCTGTTTGAAAGTGTTTCAAATCAAAATGTACACTGTTATGTCTATGGTTCGAAATAGTTTAGATTTCAGATCTTTTCATGATTAGAAACAAGGTGATTAGTAAGTTTGATCTCAACTGTTATTTATTAATTTCCCTTTTTTTCTTGGAACTATCAGCAACTAGAAAGCATCATAATTAAAGCTGTGATTGAAGAAGAATTTGTACATTTGAAAGATGGAAATGTGCTATGTTTCTTTACAAATGAGATGAAGTCACATACAGGTAGGTATGTTAGAGATGTTCAGTTTGCTCAAATAAGGGAAATAGTTTTCATCCAGAATATATTTTTCTGTTCTCTCTGAAAAATTGGTGAACATTTATTTCATTCACAACCTGTTGAGTCTAAACAATGTGCCATTGAGCACTTTGACTTAAGTTTAAAGCTATTCATCCTTATTAGTGTTGTCTTATCTATGAGCATGAGCCGCTCCTAACTGTTTTGCTATTTTTCAGAGAAACCACTCCCTCTTAGCCAGGCTGAAACACAAACACAAGGCCAGAGAGTTGCTTTTCCATGAGAACACGACATCTGCTTCCTCCTATTCTTTCGCAGGAAGGTGTGGGTCACAGTCAGGGCCATAGCAGTCTATTGCTCAAACCAGGATTGGGCACAATTACACAAACAGTAAATCACCAGGATACAACCATACTTTGCACCATCTTATTCCTCCTATAAGCACAGGAAACAGTTTCTCAGGAGCTGCACATTGTGGTGGGCTCGTTCACGTGTGCACACTTTAAAACTAAACTCTATTGTCTCTTTTAATGCACATCTATGACTGGTGACCTTTAATAGTCAGCATTTTATAGGAACACTGAAAGTCTGTGGATTAAGCCATGGGTCGGCTCTTATCTCCTTTCATTTTCCTCTGTGTGCCTGTGTCACTTGTTGTAGGTAAGTCTGAAACATACTTACTGACAGAAATTTATTATATTGCTTTACACTTATCTCTGGCATTAAAATGTAAAATTTAGGCTACAGATCTAATCCAGATCAAATTTCTTGTATCTAATTTACGGATATTTTATTGAAAAAATCAGCAAAAATATAAAAAGTTATTAAAATGTAAGAGTTACTTAATTATTTAGTTATTTAATTTTATTCTTAAATATTTTATTATTATTTTAATTTGTAAGGACAAGCTGGTTGGATGTGGAGTTTCTCTATGCTAATAACAAATCATATCAACAACCAAGATTTATATCTATAAATCTATACAGCATCATAAACTTTCATTTATGTATGTTTCACAAAAAACGTCGACTTCAGTTTTTAATATGACACAAATGCACTTTGTGAAATCATCACTGAGTATTATTAATGTATGTTATGAGTACTGATGTAATATTAATGGGGGCCTAGATTGGCTGAGTAGCAAGTGAAATATTTGGCACTTTAAGAAATTGTTAAAAATGTAAATTCTGGAATCTAATTAGATTTAAATAAGCAAATATTTAAGGAAATGCTTGGATAAATGGGCGTCCTATGGGCGTAGTGATTAGCGCTGTGGCCTCACAAATCCGGGGTCATGTGTTCGAGTTCCGGCCTAGGTCTTCGTGCATGGAATTTGCATGTTCTCCTCGTGCTTGGTGGGTTTCCTCTGGGTACTCTGGAGAGTAGGATAAGTAGGATGATTGCTTTTTCTAAATTACCTGTGGAGTGTGTGAACGCACTTGTGTGCTCTGCAATGGATTGGCACGCTGTACAGGGTGTACCCCGCTTTGAATAAGCAGTACAGAGAATGAATTAGTGAGTGAAAGAGCAATGTGTTTCTTTAAACCAAACTGATGCATTGAGTAGATTTTCATTTCTTAAAAAAACAGGAGGACACGGTCATGGAAAAAATATTACTGTGTTTTAGAAAGTTCAAATTATTGGACCAAATCCAGCAAAAAAAAAAAAACAACTAAGGAGATTGCTAAATTTACTGGAATCATGCATTCAATTACTGGAATTGTAGAACTGACCATAAAGATTAGACTTTGGAGGAATGAAAAAGGTCATGTGGTCTGATGAGTCCAGGTTGACCCTATTTCAGAGGAATTGGTTTGTCTGGGGGCGGACTGAGTGTGGTCAGTTTTAGATTAAAGAAGCCATATTAGAATTTGGAGAATATCTTGGTAGAAATAAGATCTTGCTGAAAAACATTTTGTAATATCACATGTAACCTCCATCAAGACGTTTAACGTCATGGGTCATGGGTGGATGCCATGTTACTTTTTTACAGTAATTTTCCCAAATGACCATATTACAATTAATTGAATTGTATGTTTTTATTGCTTCTACAGTGACCAGCAAAATCTCAACTGAAAGTCCTGTAACTATGAAAACAGGTAATACAACATGCAGTACTAGGGTACTGTTTTACATGATTTAAGATTAGTCATTATAGATCAGGTTAACATAGTGTTAAAAAATGGTCTTCATTTTCCTTACATTGTTGTTCGAAAATATTTTTGCAGTTGGTACAGGTCGGCCTGCTTCTTCATTTTTTAAATAGTTGTGGGTCATGTATGTGATACATTTAAATAATTAAAGATAAGTATACTGATCAGCCATAACATTAAAACCATTAACATTAAAACCATTAACCTGAGGTTGAGTTCCCCTTGTGCCACAGGGGTTATTGGCAAATCGACAGTCTGGAAATTTAAAAGCTATTATAGTGGGATGCAGTGGAATAATTTAATTGCTACAGAGAGATAATAATGTCGATAACTTAAATTTAAATAATCTGTACTTGTAATTAAATATTTTTGGGAAGTGGGGAATCCATGTAATGAATGACTCATAAGGAAGAACTGTGTTTATTATTTTCCAAGAAATGCCTAGGCTGGTCAAGTCAAATCCAAATCAAGTCCTGCAAGTACGTCCATTGTACTGAATGTATTCCGATCTATGTGTAGGTAATGCTTCAAACACGACAGGCGATGGGCTCACCACGTTGGCCTTCGGTAGGCTGCACCTGGCATTATGGAATCAGGATTGTTCAGAGATATTTTTCAAACTCACTTGTGTAACTTTTTTTTTCTTTTTTTTTGCACAGGTGTGATGAGCTTCATTCTCATTCTTATTGTTGTTATGGTAATCTTGGTAACAGCCGTTAACTTCAGAGGACGGTGTCATGATACAAAAGAAGAGGGTGAGATGCTGTACATGTGTGTATGTGTGTTTGTGTGTGTGTGTGTGTATTAGGAAATAATGAAGTTTTTATCTACCCTGTAGGTGTCAAAAGCTATGGCTCTGTGGTATCAGAAGGGTATGAACTAACACTATAAAAATGCATTTTCAATATATGGAAGCAGATCATCAGTTCTAGTGTAATTATATTTGCGATTTTTTTTTTTTGGTCAATGTTCTTATAGCCATATAAGCAACATCGGAGAGAGGGAAAGCATCATGCTAGTCTCCATGAGAACAATAAACACAGACACTGGTAAGGGATCATGATTACCATCATGCACAGTCATATACAGTACTGTATATAGTCATATAATGCATAAAATCATGCAGATAAATGTGCAGGTTTTAATGTTCACATAACGGAAAAGTGTGACTTTATCTGTGTTTATTTGCACATATTCATCTTATTCTTTACACTATATTTGTATATATATATATATATATATATATATTATTTCTTACTCATTTCTGTTGAAGCATGTCATCTCCCACGTGTCCTTATTTTTGACTGTATGCACGATTGACGATTTGCAATCATAACTTCATGCCTATTGTGTTATTATTCTAGTTACTGAATGTTTGAAATTTCTTTCGGGATCAACTAATGTTTTGATGTTTGAGTTACCGTAGCCTTCCTGTCAGCTTAAATCATTCTGGTCATTTTTCTCTTGACCTCAACAAAGCTTTTTTCCAGCAGCAAAAGTGGTGCTCATTGGATGTTTTTTGTTTTTCACATCATTCTGTGTAGAATCTAAAGACCGACCCTAAAAGGTTTTCAAATCAACCCATCGGAAACCAACAGCCATGCCATGATAAAAGTTGCTAAGATTGTGCGGAGATATTTTCACCTATTCTTATGTTTTTGGATAATTTATGCTTTGTATCACTAACACATAACTGGATCCATCAATGAATTGTTCTCTTTTGTTTTCAGACACGGATTCACTACGGATCTCCTCTATTTACAGTACAGCACTTGATAATGAAGATTAGTAGATCGGAATCAGACTAGGACTCATTTTGATGCACTGAAACAAAGCTTCCTTTCATTCTTTTTTTCAGCAACAACAGATCAAAATATCATTAGATATTACACAGTTCCACATTTTTGTACAGTTTGTCTTACAATTGCATTACATTGCATATAGGCAAAATTTAAAGATTGCAAAGAATAAGCTAATGAATGCCGAATGTATGATGCTTGAATATTTCCAATTATCCCTGTTCCTGTGACTGTTTTTGTCTGGACGCAGAGATCAAAGTAAAAGATAATAAAGCTTCAGGTTGTCTCTATATGTTTCTGTTATATTTCCAATATTTGTTATTTTCTTTTAAATATTACATCTGAATTTGTGATTGAACACAGCATGCAGTTGGAAATACAACATATGGGCAATGGTGGCTTTTCTATATGCGTATGCGGTCACATGACACACATGCGATCACTTTTCTATGTGTATGCGATCACATGACTGACATATCAATCTGGAGGGCAGAAAGTGAAAACTTTCTGAAGACGAGATGGAAGAAAGTCCATATTGTGCTAGTTTAGATAATATTCTCAGAAATTGGTATAAATGGAAGATTACCATTTTGGATGCCTGCTATTGAGGCAGTAAATATAACTAAATTGTTGTTAGGCGTAAAAAAAATGCACAAATAGTTAAGTTTTAGGATGAGTTAAAAGAAGAATAATTTTGTTTGGTACACCAGTCATTAACACGGAAGTCTTACAGAGACCCGGAGACAGACAGGCGATAGGAAACACATTAGCCTTTTCCGCTTAGACAAAGGGTTCCAGCGGACATGAGCTGTTTGTATGTATATTCGTCTGAACATGGGCTATAGGAAGTGATACCATATAAGGACCAGGAATCAGAGAAAACCGGAGCTGCAGTTACTGTACTTAGTTACAAATTAGACAGTAGCAAGAGAAAGTCTGTCTAAGTGTATGTACTGTGGAGCTGTATGTATTACTGATGGCACTAGAATGGGCTGAGAAGGATAGCCACCGAAATACAGTCATTTGTAGTGACTCAGCAGCAGCACTTACAAACATTAATGCAGGTACAGCAACAAGCCGGGCGGGACGTTGGTGTAGTGGTTAGCACTGTCGCCTTGCACCTCCAGGGTCCGGGTTCGATTCCCGGCCAGGCTCAATTCCCGTCTCTGTGTGCATGAAGTTTGCATGTTCTCCCCGTGCTTGGTGGGTTTCCTCTGGGTACTCCGGTTTCCTCCCACAGTCCAAAGACATGTAGGTTAGGGTAATTCTCAAATTGCCCATAGTGTGTATGTCTGTGTGCCCTGTGGATTGTCATGGTCTAGGCTCCAGGGCCCCCTGAAAAATGTTTTCCCTTGCCTAAATATCTTTACCCTCTTTCCTGTGGGTCCCAACCCATTCGGGTAACAGGGGAAATAAAAGAGCAGACGAACTGCAAAAAAAAAAAGGATATTAAGGTGAATATCAAAGTCAAATGGGAAAGGTATAGTGTGGAAAAAGGCCAAACAACAGTGGTAACAGAAGTGGAATAATGAACCGAAAGTGAGACATTTGCATTCAATACAGGACAAAGAAGATATGATAAGGAGGAGGGAATCGGAAAGAGGAAGTAGGAAGTATTAATTAGCAGATTAGGAATTAAAGACAGCAACCTTAATAGCATTCTAGTTATAGGAGGTAAACTCCCAACGGGACTCTGTGAGGAATGTCATGAATGTGAGACACTCATGCAGGAAATATATGCAGGAGGACAAGGTCAGGGGAGGAAGGATAAGACATGTCTGAAGAAACCTGGTCTAGAGAATTGGCTTTAAGAGACCGGGAAGTTGAGGGAGAATGAGACCTAGAGTTGGCGGTAATGTAATCTACTGGATTTCAACAAAGAAGAAGAAGTAGTGGTTTTGCTTCTGTTGTTGTTGGTCTTTCGGCTGCTCCCGGCAAGGTGTTGCCACAGCGTAATGTCCAGTCCGAACAACAACTTGGCACAGGTTTTACGCCTATCTCTCTCACACACACAATCATACAGATAAACTATGCAAAATACAGCTGAACCTCAAGTTAAGTTGAAATATGAATAATTTGCATTTTAAATTATATTGTCCGAAGCGAGACTGTATAAGGATAAAAAATGCCCATCTTGGGGGCACATTCAAAATCATCTCTCCAAAAGATATTTCGGCTGAAGTTAGCAACAAGAAATTTTTAAGGAAGCAAGACAGGTCACTTCAATAGTGCATAATTTTTAAAATTAGTTTCTTTGGCACACTTATTATCCGTATTATATCTATAACATAAAATCAGCACCAATACTGTGTTTGGGTCGACTCCAACAAAGAAAAAAAAAAAAACCACAACATCCAAACAATCATAGACACAGAAACCATGTGCATTCTGGTAGCTAGTAATAGTGCCTCATATGTAAGAAATTGACTTCATGACCTCGGGTAACAATTTGCGTTACCACGCAACGCAAAGGAAGTGACGTCGTACGCTAAAACATCCTATTGGTCTTTACGGTGCTTCCATTTTTTCCGGTTAGCAATGGCGGTTGCTAGCTACCGCTATTTAAGACACTTGATAGTCTCGCTTATAACACGGTAATATTTGGAGAGAAATAAGCAAGATGTAAAATTGAGTTTTTTAGATCATTTTTATTCGTAGAAGATTACGTAACAATACGTGGAGTGAAATGCGTGACAGCGTC
This sequence comes from Leiocassis micropogon, assembly GCA_028565275.1. NCBI lineage: Eukaryota > Metazoa > Chordata > Actinopteri > Siluriformes > Bagridae > Leiocassis > Leiocassis micropogon. The sequence goes on from JAOVVA010000021.1 coordinate 12,806,693, forward strand.
AGCAGTTTAAACGGTTGTAATGTTTCCGAAAATCGGAAACTAGCCTCCTGCTAGCTAGCTGATATTAGCCTGTAAGCTATTCGGCTTCTCCGCGCAACATTTCTTTCCTTACATCCAACCGCGTTAGTACATATAACTTAACGTATTACTTTATTAACGTTATCTTGGTTTAGGGGGAATAACATTTCCCCAAGTTTCAGTGTTATTATAATTCGAGCTAGTTTTCTTCCCTGTCATTGCGGCTGTAATCCGGGTGTCCGTGTTACAGAGCAGCAAGCTAAGCAGCAGCGTTATCTGAAGCCGCTATAGAGATGCCTGGGTTTTCATCTGATAAAGAGGAGTCGGATAGACTGATAGAGAAAGCAAAGCTATGTCTAAGATCAGGACAGAGGGAGAAAGCTTTGCAGATGTTATACGAAGCACAGAAAATTTACCCCAGCACCCGAGCCCGAGGTGAGTAGCCTCAGGATCTCCATGCTGGCACAGAAATAGAAAGTGCAGCGTCGGGATATTAATTACGGCATGTCTCATGATCAGCGCGCTTCTCAGCTGTCCGCTAGGTCCTCAGACTTGTTTCTAATTGCCAAACATTTAAGATCTGATGTATATTTAATCCCCCATGTTTAATAAAACGAACTGGTAACTCTTTTCGATAAGTTACGTAAACTAATAAACCGGTACAGTTTCCTGATCAGAAAACAGAGAACACACAAATGACCTGTGTACATTCATAAATCGAATCTATTCATATTCCATTATTAGGTTTTTCAATGATAAAATATATGATCTTAAGATCACAGAAAATTGTTATTCGTGTGATTTGTTAAATCAAGTTTCAGAAGAAATCGTAACTGTCCCTAAAATAAATTCCTCCACTCAGCAATTTTTAATGTAGTTTTAACATTTTAGCAGGTCCTATGTTATTCTGAATCATATTTTTGCAGTTTGTAAGGCTCTCACAAGCAAATCAGAAATGTTTGAAAGGTGACTCTATGCCAATTTTCAGAGACAATGTTGTGTCAACATAACAATGGGTTGTAGTACAAAGTACCAAAAAGAAAAATCAATCCTTACCAGCATTTATGGCTGATATCAGCTCTGAGAATTGCTGCTCAGTTTGCATCTCATGCATCCCTACTTTCCGTTGACTTAACCCTAACCAGCGGTATCGTAATAGCATGGTATTGTCAAATTATAAAATTAACATCTACCATTAAACTAGGGGTGTGCTCACTCTTGCCATATTTGGTTTGATTAAAACGAACTCAAAAAAACTCAAACAAATGTAAACGCGCCTGTCCGAAACCTTAATGAGTACTGGCAGCTGTCTGGATAAAAGCTAGTCATAAAATGAAAACATTAGGTACACTGACAATGTTTTTTATTCCTATTATCTGCTTGTGTTTTTTTTTTTTTTTTTTTTTGGTATTATAATACATTTTATAAACTCGTAATGAGATTTCAGCTGGTAAAGACACCACCATATATAATGCAAATGGCTACTGTTGTGTCTTTTGGTCTGATTTTGAAAACGCCAGTGACCAGGACTTTATAATTAATGTATCATTTTATGCCTTGGTCCAAACCAAGAGAACTCTGTGAACCCACCCTAAAGCTACAAAACATTAGATACCCATTCAGTTTCAGTTCAATGATCGTATATATTTTTCTTCATCATGATTTGAAATAAATAAATTAATTAAATGTAGAGTTTATACATATACACCGATCAGCCATAACATTAAAACCACTAGGCTTTAGGCTCCATTTGTGCCCCCAAACAGCTTTGATCCATCGAGGCATGACTCCACAAGACCTCTGAATGTGTGCGGTGGTATCTGGCACCAGGATGTTAGCAGAAAATCCTTTACATTCTCTAAGTTGCTTGGTGAACATTCCTTGGATGCTCAATCAGATTGAGATCTGGGGAATTTGAAGGCCTGATCAACACACTTGAACTCTTTGCCTGCTAAGCCCCGTACACAGTGAGCTGTGATACAATAGGTTTTCCGATACCTTTCTATTATAACCATCGTTAACATTTTTTATCAGTTTGTGCTACATTGACTTTTTTGATGATCGAACGGGCTGGATGAGAGCTTGTACAGCACAAGTATATGCACGTATCAGTTGGCATTATTATTCAATTGTTCAAATGAGGAAATGATTTACCCATCACCTGTTCAGACTTTTTGGTTTTTGAGATGTCCTGTTAAGCTTAATAGTAATAATAATGATGATAATTAAAAAGGATAAAACATCTTATTCACTTCATGTGCAAAGTCATTGGCTTCCTCTCTATCAACATTTAGTCCTCATCGATGCTATCGTGAAGAATGGCAGTGCAGCCGCCCCAGAATTCGAGCGTACATATACACCACCACCTGGGTGGAGGAACACAGATGAGGACATCCCTGGGCGGCGGCGGCAGCAGCAGCAGCAGCGTTACAGTGCTAGTGACACTGATGAGACACCCCGAGATGACAAAAAGAGCTATACTGAAGAGCAGAGGCAGGGTGTCCTAAGGTTTGTTCCTTTACATCAAACATGATAAAAGATGATCAGATTTTAGTCCATAGCATTGCCTTGTTTTCGTTAGTGAGTCAGAGCCTGTTTTGTTCTGTTTTTTTGTTCTTTTTTAACTGGCAGGATACAGAGATGTAAGGATTTCTATGAGATTCTGGGTGTGCCGAAGGATGCCAGTGAGGAAGATCTGAAAAAGGCGTACCGCAAGCTCGCGCTACGCTTTCACCCGGACAAGAACTGTGCTCCTGGAGCCACTGATGCTTTTAAAGGTTTGGCTCTGCATTACACAACACTATTTGTTAAAGTGTAGGCTTTAACATGTGCAAGCATTTCATTTTACTGCAGATGAGAAATCACACTCCATCTGTACAGTATGTGCTGCGTGCTGCAGATAAAAAGTAGGTTAGCCTACTATTCTTTAACTCTGTACAAGTCAATGACTTACAAAGTACCAAGAGGGACCACCTTCTGATTTATGCATAATGCATGATAATAGGTTGTATTAAACCCTCTGTGATAAATTATTAATTTTTTGTAAATATTATTTAGTTTTTTGCTATAGTCTTAGTTTTTTTTTTTTTGTCTTGCTCTTTTCGACAGCCATCGGTAATGCCTATGCTGTGCTGAGTAACCCAGAGAAAAGGCAGCAGTATGATCAGTATGGAGACCAGGGTGCTGCAGAGACAGCTAGTCAATCTTCAGCCCAGCCTCGCTATACTCACGCACACCACCGAACCTTCCACAGGGACTTTGAGGCCGACATCTCACCAGAAGAGCTCTTTAACATCTTCTTTGGTGGCAGGTTTCCAACAGGTTAGTCTAAAATGTATTAATTGTATTTGTACTGTATACTGTATGTATGAGGGTGAGCTAAAAATGATCCACAGTCCAGTTATATTAAAACTTCTGTTGGCCGCACTGTCTTAGCAGCGATTTCCGTTTAAAAGCAAATGGATTCCCCACTTATGATTTGCACAAAAGAAGAGCAGCCTACAGTGTTTTTTTTGTTTTTTGTTTTTTTTTTGTTTCAAAACAACTTATGGTAAAGCATAAACAGAAGCATTTGGATATCTGCAAACAAAATTTCAACTTGTACTCTAAGGTTTCTTAAAGAGAATCATTACTGGTGACGAGACATGAATTTATCATTATGAGCCTGAGATTAAACTGCAGAGTGTGGAACAGAAACATTCTCAATTGCCGACCATGAAAAAGGCAACCATCATCTGGAATTTTGCTTACAGTTTTCTGCAATCCTCAAGGGCCAATGTTGGAACATTATCAGAAAAAAAGGTTCAACAATCAACAGTGCTCATAGGACTGCTATCCAAGTTCGTTGTGATCTTGCATTACACTGCACGTCCGCACACTTCTAAATTTCATTAAAATAAATTCTACAGCCAGAGTGCGGATAATTTTGACTTGCCCTCATATAAAGTACACCACGTACAAGGTATATAATGTCTTCTTTAGGATCTGATCTTACTGATCAAGGCTGTAGAAAAGCTTTTCACTCAGGAAACTATGCAGTATTGAGCTACAACCAGATTAACAGGACATAAACCAAACTGGATTAAACTTACATTCAAACTTAGATCTTAGTGGTGTATTTTATCTGCAGTGCAAGCATTCTGCAAAATAAAAACATCTTTTATGTAAATGCAGTTTTTGCAGCACAAGAATATTGTTCTTTTTGGTGCATGAGCCTTGTTCAATATTGTAAATTAAATTTTTCGCATTTCTACAGGCAACATTCATGTGTACACAAACAGAGGAGCTTCCTATTCTCATTTCTACCAGCCACGCAGACGCCGTACGTATGAAAGGCGGGAGGAGGAAGTACAGGAAAACCGAAGTCAGGTCAGTCACATTCCGTATCATCACTAATAAATCTCCTTACCAGCTCATTCCTGTTCTTTATCACTCTGTTTTTAATCTTGGTCCTTAAGCCTCCTGAGCAATCAACATTTTTGCTCTGACAGCTCTACCCCACCTACATCCAGAGTTCAAAGCCTCCTAGAGGGTCACAAGAGGGGAAATATTTGGCTTGAAATAGACACGACACAAGGCACTGACTTACGATCTGTTCCAAGTGCCATTCCAGTCAGTAGACTGTTTTGAAATATTTCCTAATGAAACAAGTGACATGCCTCTCTCTGGCATTGAAACAGTCTTTAGGCGCCCTTGAGACACCTCACAATTCAACTTATGTTTGTACCAGGTGTTTGACAGTGCAAATTTCTGGGTGACATGTATGAGGAGCTGTGACAGAGCAAAAAAGAACATTTTAAATGTGACTTGTATGACTAGTATGGCAGATTGAAAAGCAGTCCTATGGCATGATCAGAGTCTTCTTTATACAAGCAATTACAAAACCTTTTTTGTTTAATATTTATATTTTATACTGAATTTATTTTTTTAGAATACATTCACAGTCTTCCTCCAGCTTCTGCCTGTCCTGGTGCTTATCCTCATCTCTGTAATAACCCAGCTGATGGCTACTAACCCTCCTTACAGCCTTTTCTACAAACCGTGAGTCTGATCTTTCCTTAGACCTCACTAAGTGACAATGGGATTATAGCATACATGGTTAATACAGACAGTTATCATATTGTGAATTTTGAATGTTGTACGATCCGATCAGCCATAACGTTATGACCACTCGATTAATATTTAGGAAGTCCCCCTTTCCGCAACCGACAGTGATGCACTGTGTATTCTGACACCTTACTATGAAAATCAGCATTACTGTTTTGGAGTCAGAGCAACTCCAAAACTCAAGTTCTTGTTGGATGTTCCTGGTCTGCAGTGGTCAGGATGTACCAAAAGTGATCCACGTAAGTAAAATCACTGAACCGGTAACAGGATCATGAGCGACCAAGGCTCACTGATGCGTGTGTAAAGCGTAGTCCGGTTCAATAGAAGAACTACTGCAGCTCAAACGGCTCAATAGGTAAATGCTGGTTCTCACAGAATGGTGTCAGAACACACAGCGCATCATTGTAGTCGTGGCAAAACCGAGGGGCTTACTCTCAGTATTAGGCAGATTGTCATTATGTTATGGCTGATCAGTCTATGCTACTGTTTGCATTATGGAATTATTTGTTTTCAGTAGTGATCACACTGCTACAACATTCTCTTATTTTACAGGTCTATGGGACTGGTGGTGTCCCGGGAGACACAGCATTTGGGCATACAGTATTATGTGGATAAGAGCTTTGAGAAAGAATATCATGGGGCGGCTTTGGATGAGCTGGAGAAGACCATTGAGAGTGATTACATAGACCATCTACAGAGCAACTGCTGGAAAGAGAAACAACAGAGTGAGTACTCTCATAAGAATGTCAGTGTATTCGAATTCCCTTTAAACTTTATCATTTAAAAAACAGAGAAATAACTTAATATTTTAGATGAGCCACATACAAGATTTAATGCTATGGTTCAAACAACACAACACTTACAATATAAACCAAGTGCTGAGAAGCAGGATGTGCATGTGGATCAAGCACCTTCTTACAATACATTGATATATAATGACAATCTATTGCATTTTCAATTAGAATTGATTAGGCTTAAACTTTATTTAGTACACCTGAATAAATATCACATCACATGTCCTTGTATTGACTGTTAAATAGTGATGAATGTATGATGTTATTCAGTGGGATCGGTTTTTGTTATGCTTAGCATATGAGCCCAGAAGTAAGATATTATGTTACTAGTACATATGTCTTGGAGCATGGAAGAGAGCTAAGTAAATAATAAGGGTGACAGACTGTTCTGTTATAACTTCTCTCGCTCTCTTTCTCTCTGTCTCTGTCATTAAGACAAAAAACAGCTTGTCATTTTCTCAAACACTACAAAGCCCTCACCTTGCAGTCAGCACTAATGTCAGACCTGCTGTTATAGAGAATTAAATGGCTTCTGGCCCATTAGTTAGTAAAATGCTGCGCTGTGGTATAAATACATTTGGTATCATTATAATTGTGGTACTGCTGTATGACTTGAATCGCATTAATAAATAGACTGGACTGCAATTATATCAGTTTTATTGTATGGGTTTCCAAACATTATATATATATATTTATGAGTTGATGATAAGGTTGTCTAACAACCTGTTAGCTCACCATGTCCTATACTAATGTTGATTTTGTGTACCTCTCAGAGTTAGACCTGGCTAACCTGGGTCAGCTTTATCGCGATGAGCGGTTGAAGCAGAAAGCCGAGACCATGAAGCTAGACCACTGCGAGAAGCTGCGCCGCTTTGCTGGCCGTCAACGGGGCAACTGAAAGAGGACTTCAATCTTTTGTCAAACAACATGGTCTTACCCAGAAATAGAAGGTTTTAGTGTCAGTGATTAATCTGTGCATTGATTTATCACTTTATTTAGAGAGAGATAGTTTATTGGAAATGCGGTGCCTTTTGGTCCTGCACCAGCATGCCGAAATGCATTGGAGCTGCTGGAAGTAACCAATTCTGTCAGCTTTTCATGACAATGAAAGATGGCCTCATCGCAGGGGATATTTTTGTGTTTGTTTTTTGTGCAAGAGCTGGGTTTTACTTCCTTAAATTAAGGAGTTTAGGCTCTAGGTGCACTTAGACTTAGATATGTCTGTACACATTGTTATTTAATTTAATTTGCCTGAGTTTACTAGTATAGTACATAATCACTAAGAACAGTATTTAATTTATTTAACTGATTTGTTTTATTTATGTTGCTTTTTAAGTGCACTGAATTATATTTAATAGGAGATCATCAAACTAAAGACATTTAAGATGAACACTGGATTTTTTTTTTTCATGCTGACTATAAAATACACAACCACAAACCACTGGTTTTAAAAGCTCTCCCAGATTAGAGTGAGACTTCCACATGAAGGTGAAATTACTTTGTTGGATTTACTTTCCTAAGTAATGTATTAATTTATGCTTATTACTTGGTGTCACAGGGCATTCAAAGGGCATTCAAATTTAATAGTTTTTTTGCCATGAGAAAGAAAAAAGACATTGTTATGCTCTGAAAAGCTTAAACCAAAAGCCATTACATTAGTCAATTTTTAAAAAATATCTATATTGACAAATTTTAGAGACCACATCCCCCCACCCATCTTTGTGCACGCAATCCAGATGGAGTTTTATTTTGCTTTGTGTTATACCCAGTGATCAGTGCAGCAGGTTTTAATTTGGACCTCATGCTTTTAACTTTATTTAGCTGCAGACTTACTGTTAAAGACATGTTAATATGTTGTACATCATATTAAGTCAACACTAATTCTGAAAATTCTTAATGTGAAAACCTTTTTAACCCGGCAGAGTAGGGCCTGAAAGCTATACTAAATTCTTTAACAGTGCAACACACAATTTATGACTTCAGGAAATGAACTGAGTGTTATTAGGAATGGAGAAGTTCTATCAGTGATATCAATATTTAGCCAAACCAATGTGTTTGGTTGGTTGGTGCTGAATGAGCTGTTCTGATTAAATAAAATAATAAACATTCTCCTCTTCTCTTAATTACTATAATAAAGTACCACATGGTTGTTCTAACAATTTTTGCCGTATCACTTTTATGTTGTTGTTGGTCTTTCGGCTGCTCTCATCGAGTGCTCGCCATAGCTAACCATCCGATCCACGCGCGGCTTGGTACCGGTTTTATGCCGGTTGCCATGCCTAATGCAGCCCTTCCTAATGAAACCCTACCATTTTATCTGGGCTTGGAACAGGCACTGCATCCATGGGCTTGGGTTGGGAACTGAAACTGGGCCTTCCGCATGGAACTTTTTACTGAGCCAACAATGCTTAAGTATCACTCATCAGAATCGGAATGGAATTTTATTCTCCGAGTATGTTTACACACGCACAAAAATTTGATTCCAGCTGTTTATGGCTCTCAAAGTACAGTTGAGAAATGACACTATACACAGTACGTAGATAGCATTCAGTAACTACAGGTTAAATAAAGACCTTGCGTGGTAAGTGTGCAATGTAGCGCAAGTAGTCGAAGTGTGCATCACATATACATATGTAAGTAGTGCAAAATAGCAAGTAGCAGTAATGTGCAGTAGGATGCAAGGAGTTTGTAAGAAGCATGGTGGGTTTTTTTTGTTTGTTTTTTACACATTGGATTGCATATAGTCCAGTTCAACTGTTTATGAGCGTGATTGCCTGCAGGAAGAAACTGTTCCTGGAGGGGAGCTCCAATATTTTTTTTTTCCCTGTCGTTTTTACTGTTTGCTGCAGTCTTTTCCTGTCTTGTATTGTGGTAGCTCCAAACCAGACAGTGATGCATGTGTGCACAGGACAGGTATGGTATAGAATTGTATCAACAGCTCCTTTGGCTGACCATACTTTTTCTGTTGGTGCAGAACGTACATACTCTGTTGGACCTTTTTGAGGATGGAGTTGATGTTGGAATCAGATTTCAGGCCATGGGAAATGGTGGTATCCAAAAACTTGAAGGTCTCCACGGGCGAAACAGGGTTGTTGGTTACTGTGAGGGGGAGTAGCCACATGCACCTACAGTAGGTTAAATTGATGTCGATAAATTCTTTGTGGAGCCACTGAGTGGAAAGAAGAATGAGGTGGACGGAAGTTTCCATGTGTTCCAATTTCCCGCTCTCTTCAGGACGAGTATGTAATATGGAGGCCACAGCATGACCCCTGAAAAAAAGTCGTTTAATGGGGGATTAGCTCAAATGGTAGAGCGCTCGCTTAGCATGCGAGAGGTAGCGGGATCGATGCCCGCATCCTCCAATTAGAAACATTTTTAAGAACCGTAACTAGTGCACAATGTCGTTAGTAAAGGCGGTAAAATGGTAGTTTTAATACCTTTTATAACGTGGGCATCGATACAACGAAAATGTAAACCAGTCAGTATATCGTATCCCACGGTATAATGTTTAATTTTCGACATTTTGTGAATATTTCTAAATAGTATGAGAGAACATTTTATTCTAGATCACACACACATCAAGGAACTTTATTTCCTTTATCTGTAAAAATAGACAGCATTATTTGTGAGGGATGCAAATAGCGTGCAAATACATTTCAGAATATTTATAGAATAGAATGCAATATCTATAGTAGTTGTGAGGGCAATTATGTAGAAGGGGGATTAGCTCAAATGGTAGAGCGCTCGCTTAGCATGCGAGAGGTAGCGGGATCGATGCCCGCATCCTCCAAAAGCATTTTTATTTACTTATATAATCATTAAACTTGAAGATCATAATGCATTTGTATCTGTGCGTTTCTTTACACGAATATATATGTGTATGTTGTGTGTATGTTTTTAAAGTATATGGTTAATGTATAAAACGCAGGAACAAAGTAAATCTGTGTATTTTTTTTATGGCCGCCTATGTTCAATCAGTGCAGCAGGGGGCGCTGAGCATCCGACATGTGAATTCCTTTTTTTCTGAATATTGAAACAATACAAAAAAAGAATACAAAACACATTACATGCACTTAAACAACAATGACAAAAAACATTAATAACAACAAATCAAACACAAAGGACAAAGAACTATAAATGTGGCAGTCCAAAATAAAGATAAAAGACACAAGAGGATCGATATGATGTATAAACAGTGGAAAAGATGTAGCAAGAGACACATTACTTCAATTAAAAACAATGTCATAATGTAGACGTCTATTATTATTCTTATTTATTTTAATTAGTTTAGGAGAATTAAAAAGTGAGGCCATTTCTATTATGAAAAGGGGGAAATACAATTGTTCCTTTTTAATTATTTGTTTATGTATAAAGTGTTTTGCGTTTAAAACAAAATATTTAACTACAAATTCAAGAGGTTTATTTTCCATATTTACATAATAAAAAATTATATCTTTAATACTAAAGGAGTGAGATGCATTTAGGTGGTCCAAGAGGTGGTCTTTTAGGATAATTAAGAATCTTTTTGTTCTCTTACATTCAAAGACCAAATGAATCAAAGGTTCATCTAATGCATCACAGAAAAAAACAACTATTCTCTACCTCCAAATATCTAGATAAAACAAAGTTTACAGGGTAAATCTTGTGTAAAATGGGGGGGGGGGGGTATTACAAACCATAATTAGTTCATTGTTCCAAATGGGCATTTTGTGAGGAGAAAAGTTGTGGGAAAAGCATAGTTTCCAGGCAAGAAGACACTGCTGGTGAAATTTGGACAAATTAATTGGTCATTTAGAAGGGGAATAATTACATTGTAAGACAAAGGAGAGGCCACCTATCATGTTAAACATATTATTTGGAATAAAGAACCATAAGGTCATGTGTAAGACATTTTTTAATCCAGGTAACTCTAAAAGTATGGATGGTGTCAGCAAAGTCAAATAAATAAAAGCCCCCTTGAGTTTTACAGCCAGAAAGCACATCCTTTTTAAGTTTTTGTGTTTTATTTTTCAAAACAAAATCAAAGAAAAGCTTACTGATGTCTTTGATAAATTTATCATTAATAAAAAAGAGAAAGGGACAGGTAAACAAAATGAGAAAGTCCATCCGCTTTGGATAAAGGGACTCTACCAACCAAGCTCAGATCCCTTTGAAGCCAGTAGTTGAAAATGACTTTCGATTTAACAATCTTTCCATAAAAGTTAAGATTTTTCCAGCTCTTTTTGCAGTGAATCTGAGCAATCGGTTAAGCTCACCTAAGCAACTTGTTTCCATGTTGTTGTTGTTTTTTTTATTTTTATCTTTTTTTTTGTTTTGATGAGACCCTAAATCATTTGCTCTTTCTGTTCTGTACAAAAAAGTCACAGTTTTTTCACACTTGGTGAAGTTGCATGGTTAAAAAAAAATCACCAGTAGAAACCAGAGCTATGTTGAATTGTAAAATTAAAAGCATTTCTCTATTCATTTGTAATGTAATAAGAACTCAGAGGTCTAATGAGTCCAGACGACCCTATTCCAGAGCAATGGGTGCATCAGGGTAAGAAGCGATGAATCATGTATAGTGCCAACTGTACAAAGTCTCTGGAAGCAGTGTTGTGATCTGGGGTGGCTTCAGTTGGTCAGGTAAAATGAAATAGGGGAAAAAGGAAAATATACTGAACTTTTCTCTCTCTCTCTCTCTTTTTTTTTTTTTTTCCTTTTCTGATGGTACAGAAATATACCAGGACTCAGATTGTGAAAGATTGGTTCTGGGAGCATGAGGAATCATTTTCAACACATTGTGTGCTCTAATCAAAGCTGAAGGTGATAGAATGAATGAATGGGGGAGGGGTGAAGGGGAAGCTGCCTCAGGGAATCGATTCGTGCTCGAGCCACAGAAGGCGTAGAAGAAGAGCGTCTCAAACCGGAAGTGTTGCCTAAGAGGAAGTCGAGCACGCCGAACAAGAGCGAACAGCTAAGGTACGTTGTTTTATTTCATATTTATATCATTTAATTTACTGGAATTAGTATCACATTTGTAAATTTAGACATATATGCGTGTTGTGTCGAACTATTTTTTTTTTTAAGATAGCAGCGCTGCGCTTTTGTTTCGTTTTCGAGGCCTGGCTTTTGTTTTTTCCTGCTTAGCGCCATTTGCTGTTAGCCTTTGTTCTGTTGATGCTAGCTACGGTAGCACTTTAAAACCAAAACTTCCTAGGTTGTTGTGTTAATTAGCCGTGCTTGGTCCTGTCTAGTTATAGAAAAGGGATTTATTTATTTACAGCTTTGTGACCTGTGTTTGCTGACAGAGTTGTGTTAATGATGGCTGAAGATGAGGGATTTGTGGTGAGAGTGCGGGGTCTGCCCTGGTCCTGCTCCGTCGATGAAGTGGCCAGATTCTTCTCTGGTAAGAACGTGTGAATTACTTCTTTATATAGTTTATACTTTTAATACAAGCATTTTGCTTGTTTTTATAATGTAATAATCAGCACAATTTCTGGACGGGTGGGATCTTGGGGGGGGGGGGCATGGTGTGGTAGCATGGGAATCACATCTATGCCTTAACTTTTGGGAAATTGTGTGTGTGTGTGTATAAAACAGGTCAAATAAATGGTTTAATTCATAGGTTAAGACACGTTTTTTTTCCCTTCTCCAGATTGCAAAGTGGCTAATAATGGGGCAAGCATCCACTTCACCTACACTCGAGAAGGCAGGCCGAGTGGAGAGGCGTTTGTGGAGCTGGAGTCTGAGGATGATCTCAAGATTGCTCTCAAAAAAGACAGAGAAACAATGGGACACCGATATGTGGAAGGTATTTGCAAAATTGCTTAATGTTTGTACAGGAGTTACTTTAGACAGCCTTGTAGATAAAGAAAAAAAAATTATTCCTAGTTGTTCACTCATTCATGCACTATTCAATATTTGCAACTGATTTTGATATCTTATTTACATGTTGTTAACATGTTTTGAAATCACTAAATAAAAAAATGAATGTTGTTTTGATGACCCAGGATTGAGTTTAATTAGATCCTGTTTTTTCTTTTTTGAATTTTACATTTTAAATATTTTTACTTTATATTTATATACTTATAAATTATATTTATATATTATTTATATAATATTTTATACCTTACATATTGAACCTTTAATATTATGTTGCTATCATTTGTTTTTATGAGACAGCGAGAGGAAAAATGGCACACCGTGCTAAATAATAATAATTAAAAAAAAATCCAGCTATGATTTGATTTAAGTGCACACGCATGCAGGTTAACCATTGATGAGTTCAGCAATTGAAACTTGTACAGAAAACTTAAAAGGTACAGATATATGATTAGATCTTAAATTCCAGCAATAAATGTTTAAAAGCATACAATTTTCAATTCAGAATTAGTCATTGGACCACCGCATTAAAGATATTCTATATGCACAACGGTACAATGTAATTGTTTTCTTTAACACTCCTAGACATTCCTGCATGTGAACAAGTAGTCCGACATATTAAACTCTTAGTTCACACGTTAAGTGCACTCTTGACCACAGTTTTCAGTCCTAATAAATGTCTTCTGTCTGGAAGCGCCTTCGCTCCATTTGACATCTGTTTTATATGTTTAGTTTATAACCTTTGCTTTTTTTTTTTCCATACAGTATTTAAATCCAATAACGTGGAAATGGACTGGGTTCTTAAGCACACTGGTCCAAATGGTCCAGAGACAGAAGGTGACGGACTTGTGCGACTGCGTGGCCTGCCTTTTGGCTGCAGCAAGGAGGAGATTGTACAGTTCTTCTCGGGTATGTCCCGGTTTCATTGCTGCCGTTGACTAAATGCTTAGATATTTTTAATAACTGATTTATGTTTGATTTAACTGACATAGTTACTTATTTGACCATTTGCATGTTTTAACTCCATTGATTTTCCTTAAAGATTTATTTTTATTTTGCGGATTCCAGCTGTTGAGCTGGACAATTGTTCATAATGTCAATCAAAACACAATACAAATGTTGGGTTGTCTGATCAACCTATTATAACCTTCTAATCAATTTCAGTTCTTTTAGATTTCAGTGTGTATGGTTTATTATTATAATGATTATTATTAATGTTAATGTCAAAAAAAAGAAAACATAAAAAGTAAGAACCGTGTGAATGGGCATGTGATTTAATGTGTCCCCCGCTGGGGTTATCTGTCCTTGGGTTGAAGGGTTGGAAATCGTGCCAAATGGGATAACATTGCCGGTGGACTACATGTGGAGGAGTACGGGGGAGGCCTTCGTGCAGTTTGCTTCACAGGAAATAGCTGAAAAGGCTCTAAAGAAACACAAGGAAAGAATAGGGCACAGGTGGGGATGGTTGGCGGGTTCAGCTGCTTTTCTTGTGGAATTCACTGACTTCAGTAATGACGCCTGTTTGCCAGACACAGATTAAGACAAGTCGTGACTAAAGTGCACTTTCTGAAGGTAAGTCAGAGCCTTGACTTAACCTGTGCCTGGACAACTGGCCAGCAATGTGTTAACACTATCCATCATTAACCCACACAAGTGTCATGGACATGCACACGTCTCCAGAAGAGGAATTTCACCACATTCATGGGTTGTATATATATGTATTTTTTTATTTCTTTTACATGTCCTCAATTATTTTGATTAGTGGCTAGTTTGAAATCTGTTTTTTTTGTTACACTTAACATTGTGCCTCCTTTAAAGACCTAATACACCTAAAACCCCAGTTGCTTGATGTAGTCAGACTGCATCATTTTTGTTTTGTCTCTTATCAACGTGATCTTTGCAGACAGAAAGCCTGGATGAGAAGTAAAATTCCGTGTTAGTTTCCCTAAACAATTTTTTTCTCCTATAACTGAAGTATTGGATAAAACAAAACCTGATTTGTTTTATTTTGGTGTACGGGGATGTTAACCAGAATTCAGCTGGTCAATAAATTTTTTTTTCTCCCTTAAATGGCATATTTAAATCTTTATTTTTCGGCATCGCGCATTTTTTACACACGTCTGAAACTCTGGGCGTTAAACAAAAAGACGTGCGTTTTTATAAGGGCCGCAAAACGGCTCTTCTGATTGATGCGTTCCTTAAAATCTGGAGATGTTTTGTGCAAAAGGTGGTATTCAAAAACTTCAAACAGCAAGAAATAGTTCTGTTCCAAAAAGGTGAAAATGTGTATTTATGATGTCTTTTATTGAGGTTGTAATTAAAACGTTGCACTGACATCTTCCTATGGGCATGTAGGTACATTGAGATCTTCAAGAGCAGCCGTGCTGAAGTACGTACACATTACGAGCCTCCTCGTAAAGGCATGAGCATGCAGAGACCCGGCCCGTACGACCGGCCCAGCGGGGGTGGTCGCGGCTATAACAGCATGAGCAGGGGAGGATCCTTCGATAGGTCACGGCGTGGAGGATACGGAGGAGGTCAGATCATCTTGAGAAATTAGCTTTGAAGTTTTATAGTATTTAACGGCATTTTTTTTTTTTTAAATAGCTGGTCCTTATTTAATTACTAACCGTAATTTGCTCAGTTTGTCAAAAGTTCAAATTTTTCCTTTTTTCAGGAATGTCGGATGGACACTACCGAGACGGAGGTTCCAACTTCTCAAGCACGACTGGCCACTGCGTGCACATGAGAGGGCTGCCGTACCGCGCCACAGAAAATGACATCTACACTGTAAGGATGTGCGAGTGTACACGATAAAATAGTGTTTATCACTCCAGTAATGAAAATATTGATTGCTCAGGAGATATTTAATTATTATTCTGTCTATTATTAATATAATCTATTTAATTATCCTATCGTACTTCACAGTTCTTCTCTCCTCTGAACCCGGTGCGCGTACACATTGAGGTGGGTCCAGATGGGCGTGTGACTGGAGAAGCTGATGTTGAGTTTGCTACACACGAGGACGCTGTAGCTGCCATGTCCAAGGATAAGGCTAATATGCGTACGTACTGCTAAAATGGGATCGGATTTAAGTGATTTCTAAGTTTTGCTTACTTTTTTCTTAACTAATTTGCTTCCTTTTCACCTCTTCAGAGCATCGTTACGTTGAGCTTTTTTTAAACTCAACAGAAAGGGGCAGTAACGGAGGATATGGAGGCCACATGGGAGGCATGGGTAAGTTGTGTAGATAGACCTTCTGTTTCTACGTGTGATGGGATGGATGTAACTAGTAAGATTTTATAATTGTTTATTAAAGTCTTTTTTTTCTGTATATTTTAGGTAATCAGTCATCCTATGGGCATGGCGGTCAGAATATGGGAGGAGGCTACGGTGGAGGCTATAATAACCAGTCCAGCATGGGGGGATACAATGACTATGGTAAGTGAGGACTAAATACTGTTTTCCATTAAACACATTCTTTTATACACCTAATCAGAATAGAAGAATTGTCTAAAGCTCTAGTTTAACCAGCTTTGTTACGGCCTCATCGGTAAAATGTATCGTTCCCTTTGTGTTCTTTGTCTTCATTTAGGTAACCAGAGCAGCAGTTATTATGGTGGCAGTCGTGGCTCGATGGGCATGAACGGAGGCATGAGCATGGGCGGAGGCTGGGGCATGTGAGAACCTGCATGAGACAACTGCCAAGGCCCACAAAAAGAGACATTTTGGGAAATGAAATGTGCCAGAATGGCTTCAAGTTTTGTTCTTTGTGAGAAGCGAGGAAAAGATCGGACCCTTTTCCTGTCCCTTCGTTTTGAGTGTTCGCACTGCAATCAGTGTCTCCGTCCTTTGTATTGTGAATCTGCCAAACCAGTAGGCTGTAATGGGGTTTCTGCCTTCATGCTGACTGTGCTCCAACCTTTGAGCCAAGTTTATGCTTGTAAATATTACCATTATAATGTCTAGTACGGAGGCTGTAGACCGCCTTCGACATATCCGTTTTGACTATGGATTTTTATAAAGTGAGTTGTGGAAAAAAGATAACTGGAAAAATCTCTTTTTGTCCAAATTTGATATAAATCTAGATCTTTTAATCTTTTCAGTTGTTGTAGGCATGTCTTCCTTTTCCATAGTCTGTCACTGATTTCTGAAATAAACATGTTTGTGGTTATAACCAATTCTGCTCCTTCTTTACAACAGCTATCGAAGATGGAGAGGAATGATGTTGGTTATTATTCAATGCAGAAATTCAACTTAATGCAGATTTAATGCAATTTAATTTTTTAATGATGTCATTTAGTCTTTTGGAGTCTCAGTAACGGTTGAAAGTAAAGCTCTATAACTTAAAGCTTGAGAGCTTTGTGATTTCCCCATAACAAGGAACTCCTTGGGAGAGAAAAATGTTATCGGTGCTGCTATAACAAGCCATAACAGGATCTAAGTATAATTGTTCCTTATTACATTATAAATCTGACGGGAATAAAGCATTCTGGAATGTGCTGTTGTAGGAATAAATGAGTTACATAAACAGCACAGCCGTCATGTTTTATTACTTAATGTCACATTGAAAGATGTCATAACGTTTCAGTCAACAGGTTAATGTTTACACTTAACTGAACTTACACTTAAGTTCCTCGATGTATCAGATCACATGGCTTCTTTTCCACTGGTACAACGAGGACAACTTTTTCTGCATCTTCCAACTTGATCCTACAAAATATATATGCATGCTTGGCAGCTGCTAATTGATTTAATTGAACTTTACCTGTTCATTTGTTTTCTAAGTGGCTCTGGAACAGGTTATCTGCCAGTATAGATTTATTTTTTTATCTAATCTTTTTTTCACTGTTGATCTGACCAAGTGTGATGCAGATAAATAATGTTCATGAGCATATAATTTGCCACGGCTGGAGCAAAAGAACTAGAGAGTCCAGCTAGCACAAAGGCCTGTCAAGTAGGCTTTGTCACTTTAACCATATACAGTTAGTACACAGTGAAATGAAACAACGTTCCTCCAGGACCAAGGTGCTACATGCAACATAAATTAACAGAAAAGCTAACTTAGAGACCTAATTAGCTGGCTAGCTGGGAACTATCTACGTTTTTATATAAAAGACACAACAGAGACAACATAAAGTGCAATGCTGGTGGCTTTGCGGATGCAGCGTGTGGTGTAGATGTCTTCAACTGAGGGGAGAGAGACCCCGATGATCTTCTCTGCTGTCCTCACGATCCGCTGTAGGGTCTTGCTGTCCAATACGGCACAATTCCCAAACCAGACTGTGATGCAGCCGCTCAGGATCCTCTCGATAGTTCCTCTATAGAAGGTGCTGAGGATTGGTGGTGGAAGCTGGGCCTTCCTCAGCACAAGCTTAGGAAGAAGAGGCGCTGTTGGGCTTCCTTGTGGTGTTGAGGGACCAGGTGAGATGACCTGGAATGCTGTCTCTTCACCAAGCTTCCCTCATGCTGCTGCAGCGAGGTGGTGTCAAAAAGTTTCAAGACTTTGTTTTGTAACACACCAACAGATGGCAGCACAAGGCTGCACACACAGTCACGTGTGTGTCAGAAGACACCGAAAGATCAGGAAGACCTTTAACGAGCTCAGTCAATTAAAATCTTGAAACCATTCAGCAGCTTGTGCATGATGTTCGTCTGAAAACAATCCACAATATTTCCGCCGTTGTTGGTGCATCATACAGAACAGTCCAGGTGATCCTCACACAAATGTGATTGGAACATGAGCCGTGTTGCTTCCAAGTTCAGCCCCCAGGCTGCTGAGCCAGGAGCACAAGGAATGTTTCATTTCACGACTGTTTGAGAAACATGACGAGGTTAAAATAGTTACTGATGAAGGACTAATATAGCATTTATTTGTGTCTTACGGTATTTAGGTGTACACTGTACAAGCATTAGTCATGACATTAACACATTAATGCTGACTATCAACTATATACCAGTAAACTGGTGACATGATCATGGGCAACCAAGGTTCACCCATGCTCAAGGGGATCGAAGGACGGCCTGTCTAGTCCGATCCCACAGAAAAACCAATGAAGCACAAATTCGCAGAAAGAGACACAAATACCGGCCACAATAGAAAACACTGGAACACCGGGTGGACAAAGAGCCCAAATGTCAACGACAAACCCCCCAGATCCCAATCTGATGATCACACATGGGATGTGCCATATAAACAAGTCCACATCTACAGAGCAACTCAGAGCACTCCAGACACCACAACACACACCCAGAGGTCCTGTAGAGCCAAGCCCCGAGGGAAAACAAGGGAAACCCAAAACCTAGGGGGTTTCAATGGTAATAGTTTCAATGTTATGACTGATTAGTGTGTATGAATGATTTAATTATTTGTAATCATTGTCTTCATCTTGTCTTCTATCCCTGTTCTGGGGAGAACATGCAAATGTCACACACGGACCTGAGGTGGGAATCGAACGCCTTGACCCTGGAGGGGCGCGGCCACAGTGCCGCCTAATCATTATGTACAGTATATTTAATCATATTTCAATCCTAATCATATTCATAAAGCACATGTGGGTGTAATGCTACGGGGTTCACATTCTTTTGGCCATGCAGTGTAGATACTCAATTTCTTGACAATTTCACAGATGTGCTGAGTATTCAAGAAAGCTAAGACAATTTACAAAAAAAAAAAGCCAATTCACAATAATTACTCTGTAATTGAAATTAAAATAATTTTTGTTGCATTCAGTTGTAGTTTAAGCACAAGATGGCGCTCTGTGGTCAAACTCTCACTCTCACACACACACACACACACACACACCCCTCTATACTAATGCTACACTGTTCTGTATTATACTATAAATGTTGCTGATAAATCTGGGTTAAATGGCTTTGCAGGTTTTATTGCTGTGTGCCAGTTACCCTGAGGTGGACCTTTGGAAACACGCCTTTTTTATATTTATTTATTTATCTGTTTCTTCATTTGCGTAATGATTACTCAGGTGTGTCCAGGCTCGATTGAGGAAGTGTACATTGTGGCTATGTAAGAGCAGGGGCGGTGCAGTGTTGCATTCTGTCAGCAGCTCTCTCACTGACACTGACACGCTCTTTCTGCTCCTCTCGGCTCAGTCAGCAGAACACACTGCAAGCCGTGGACACCTGGACCACTTGACTGGATACCACACACACTTGGAATATGAACACCTTTCGACTAGGACTTGTTTTCCTTTATTGTATTGGTGAGTGTTTTTTTTTTAATTTACTTTTTACTTTTTATTTCATTAATGTTACAAAAAAAAAAAAATAGCAGTAACTTGATAGTGCTGTTTAGGGTTGAAGTTCACCAGGGTTTTCTGTCTTTGGTAAATCATCACCGGGATGTAAAACTTATTGCTTATTGCTTATCACACAGACGTTTGATTTACTATACTTATAAGAATGCACATAACTTTTCATGCAGTTTTGTTAATAATAAAGGTATTCTACTCCTATAACTAAGCAACAAACCCTTGACTCTATTCTAGATTTTTTAAATTATATATATATATATATATATATATATAATTTTTTTATGTATTATTATTTTAATTTTTTTATAATAAAAGCTGCATAAAAATCTTTCATTGTTAGGACCAGTGAAATGGTCAAAACTGTCTGTCTGATATTTCGAACCATTTTCCAAATGTTAACTGACGCCCCTGTTTGCAGTTTCCCTCCAGCTATGTGGCTGCACGTCCCGGGATGATGGTGCTGCAGTGACAGCAAGGAAACTTCAGCCCATTTCGACTGGAGGTCAGACTCAAAACAATGATACCAGAACGGACGACCACCTTCTGGACAGTAACGAAGACTACATATCTGCGGAATATGAGGACGACGATATCAGAGGTAACATCCAATTCTGAGATTGTTTATTTATTTGTTTAATTGTTTTATCTATCTATCTATCTATCTATCTATCTATCTATCTATCTATCTATCTATCTATCTATCTATCTGTAGATGCACAATCAGACTGGCAGATTAACCATCCTATATATATAGGATAGAGAATAGATAGATAGATAGGTCTGTTTGTGCACAGATGGTCAAAACTCAGACGGAAACTATATTATTTGACATTTTTATCCCATTTTAAATGGATCACTAATACAAGAGTCCCATATTTTTCAAATAAACACATAATTTTTCACCATATAGCTGATAACATCTTATTTCTTTCATATCTGTAAACACATTTTACACAATTATGAATGCAATCATTTGACTTAATTCCGAAGTCATAATAACGAAGTCTGACCTGCAGAGGTGTATTAACTTAAAAAGAGTTCAATGACCACCATGCAGATTTGATCCTTATTTTTTTTTGTTTTTTGTTTGTGGATTAAGTGGATTAGTAATCTAAGATCTGTTAAACATCGTATTCTAGCTCATGTTCAGCTAAATCAGAGGGAAAGGCGATATGTGTGATATGAAAATGACATGACGGCGGCTACTTTAAGTAGGCATCATTAATTGCACTAAATGGAAATTCTTTGAATGAGTGCCAAGGATCTGATTCCCCCCCCCTTTCCTCTTCACTTTGGTAATAAGCCAGATGTCGGTAATTTGATGTGTCCCCAGTGTTGGATTAACGACCACAGTGTTTATTTGTGGGGCAGCTCAGTAGTTATGTGGGTTTCGGTGATGCCTCACATCTCTACGGTTCAGTCCTGAGCTCAGGTTATTGTCCGTTCTCCCTGGGTTCCTGTGGGTTTCTTTCCATCTTACAAAAAAATTATTGTACCTCATATGTGAATTTGCGGATGCATGCGTGCGTGGAGTCCAATTCAGGGTTTATACTGCTGGAGGATGAACGAAGCACTTATTTGTGTTAAACTGTATTTAGACCTTTATATTCCTGCGTGCAATCTCTTGACTTAGACTTCTTCCCTTTTTTTCTTTACAGTTTCAACTATGTCTAAAGATTCCACAGTAACAGCAATAAGAGGTCAAGGGAAGGGCAGAGCCAGGAAGAAGAACTCTTGCCTGACGGAACAATACAGAAATTATTGCATTCATGGCGTTTGCCGGTACCTGGCGGAACTAAATCATACCTCTTGCATGTAAGTCACACGAAGCAGGTTAATGATTAAGGTTACTGGTCAAAGGATAAAATACTACATTTTGCTCCTGTGTTATCAGTCGTGCCTGACGTTGTATATATTTGCAGATGTGAGACAGGATACTCAGGCGATAGGTGCCACCTGTTCATCCTGCCCGTTGGCAAAGTAGCTGAAGGCAACAGTCACACCACAGCTCTGGCTGTAATGGCAGCGGGTCTATCCTTATTGTGTTTCACTGTAATTGGTGTCTTACTGGCCTTAAGGTTAGTACTTTTGCTTAAACACGTGCACCTTTACTGTAATCCATCTCTACAGTCTCTACAGTTTAAACATATGTACATATATCTTTACAGATTTCAAAAAAAGAGTGACACTAGTATAGATGAGAAGATCCGGCTCCAGTTATTGCATAGCGATGAAGAAAAAGCAAAGTAAGTCTAAATCGAGTTCATATTATAGGAACAGAAATGCCACGTAATCATGCATGGAAATCTTTATACTGTAATTTGGAACCATTAATAATGATCATTTCATAACAGAGACACAATCCAGTGGTTCAGTGGACAAAATGGCTACCACCCGGAGACACCCTGTCCATGCTGAAGAGGAAAACGGTAGTGTCCAGAACATCGTATGTCTCCAAAGGACGACTTGAAGGATATTCTGAACAGAGATTGTAGAACACGGTCTGAGTCGCTCCAAAACATAAAAGAATATACAGTAGGAAGTAAGAAAATCACTGAATGTAGTTGCGCTATAATTTTTTTGTTTATGTTTGAACGTAATATTTATTTATTTTTAAAAGATTTTTTTAGCTCTATGAGGTCAGTCATGTTGGTGTATTTATTTATCTATTAACTATTTATTTGTTCATGTAATAATTATGTATATTAACTGAAAGCACTGCCGGTTTGTCACATCGGTGCATCAGTGCTGTCTGTAAGCAATGCGACAGCGATGTACTGTCAGTGGATTTGTCCCTGTACTCCAGCATGTTGGATATGAAATGAAACCATGGGTGTGAATTTAAAGAACCATCATGCCATCAATTATCATGGCTGAGGCAGCATCACTAAGGATAATATTGAGCATTTAAGTGACGTCTCCGATGCCGTTTACATTTCAGGTCATCATTAACTGTAAAGAAATCACTAATAAAACCACAAGTACTGTACTATATAAGATCGTCTTGTAGAGATCTGCTTATTTACAAGTGTAGCAGATTGTGCATTAACAGTCATTGTTTCATTTCAAACTGGAGTGCCGAGGCAAAACTAGAAAATCATCACTGTTCTCTGATTTAAAGGTTAATTTTTTTTATTGAAGTTTTTAGATATTTATTGTAATATAACCCACAAACATTCTGTTTTGCATTTTTATGCATTTTTATATGCTGATGTATACAAAAGTTGGTCATTCAAATTTAAAAGTTTATTTCGCGAATTATTCTTGAAAACCATTTAATGATTTTTAAGACTGTAATGTGAAACAAGGAGCCCAATTCATAATAATTGGTGGGAACTTTGTTTGTACATTACTGGACGAAAATATGGAAGCATCAACAGTATTCTACCATCCATCAACACAATACACAATCCAATACGGTGCAACACATTTACTGACAGCTAGCAAAACAATGACCCCTAGAATCACCGGTTCTCTCACCAATGAGGGTCAAACCCAAAGGATATTATTTCTTCCAGACTTTTGTCCCGTAATGTACAGTATTGGTTTATTTGAGCAGTATTAGTTTATTCACTGGTACACAAAAACAAATATATTTACACAATATAATTGCCAACTTCATTACTGTCAAATAAAATGAAAATAAAATTTTACTACAATGACATTTTTTTTGAGTGGTTAATATTTGTCTTTTTTGGTATTTGCCAAATAAAAATTTTCTACACGTTTGAGCTTTAGCTTTAAGTCAAGCGAATTTATTCATCTATATCTACACAAGATCCTGCATACACTATAACTAAACACCCATCAACAAGAATAAGAATGTTGTAATATCCTTCATTAGGTCAATTTAGGGGAAAGAAACTAATTTGAAATGTACTGGGATGACCCAGTGATTAACATACCTTAACTTGGTCGGGGAAAAAAAGGACATTGGGAATATCATTTGACTTCATCATTGTGGGAATTGCAATGTTCATTTACTGGGTTCCCATATTTAATTGAATTGTAAGTAGTTGTGATGGCACGGTAGCTTAGTGATTAGCACTGTCACCTTGCGCTTTCAGGGTCCTAGTCGAAATTCCCACCTTGGGGTCTGTGTTCATGGAGTTTGCATGTTCTCTCCGTGCTTTGTGGATTTCTTTCGGTTACTCCGGGTTCTTTCTGCAGTCCAAAGACATGCAGATTAGGTTGATTGATGTTCCTAAATGATGATGGATTGGCACCACTTCCAATATATACCCCACCCTCCCCAAGTCTCCTGGGATAAGCTCTAGACCCCCCACTACTCTGTATACAGGATAAAGTGGTATAGACGATGAGTGAGTTTGTAGTAGTAAAAGTAGTAGAAGTAGTAGTAGACATTGTTGTAGTTTACTGTACATCTTTGGATCATCAATCAATGATGCCTGGTTACTGTTAAACAGAGTTAGAAAAATCACTAAATGCATAAATAATCCCAAATTCGTTAGCTGTTATACTGTTACAACCCACTGAAAACATACTGTAATAGCATCCCTAACCATGGCAGTAAAACCTAATAGAAACCCATAGAAGGGTATTATATGTCACTTAAACAAACAGAACAAATCCTCATTTAAGAAAACTCTTCCTAATTCAGTGACTCCAATTTTTTTATTAAGAACCATTGCAGTTTGGGTGGCAAAGCCAAACCTTACACATTGGTGTGGACAGGTTTTATCAAGTGACATTTTTGGGGTGGCAGTCCAGGGTGGGTCAGAATACACACCCACATCCATAGATAAATGCCATTTAATAGTAGTAGTAATAGTAACAGTAGTAGTTGTAGATATACAGTAAAAGAAACACACCTGTGTGTCTGTTCGTTGTGGTGAAGGGTTCCAGTGAATAATTTGCTTCCATGCAACCATGGCCACATACATACAGAGCAAGTATACATGGTTTAAGACAGGGTTTTTTTATGCCACACATCCACAGACCCCCTCAACACACATTTGACACACAAGAGAAAAAGCATATTAGTTTAGGCTATTTATGCCCAAACCTTCCACTGACAGAAGACAAGATAATTTTGTCTTCATAATTCTTATTCAATTTTATTCCATTCCAACATTCCTGACACTGTCCTGTGCTGAATTGAAATTCTTCTTTGTTCTTGGTCACTCAATGACCGCTCATCACACGGCTTAATCTCATACAAATTGTCTATGCATTAGCCATAAAATGTCTCAATGCACATGCAAATCATTAAAATGTACATTCAACTCTTTTACAAATCTTTCCACACTCATGCCGAACTAATCAATCCACAAACATTCACAATGTACCTATCCTTCATCCATCTAGGAACATCTGTAGTTAGGGGATGTGGAGACCAATGGTGACCATTGTGTTTATTCCTATTTTTATGACTGTGGTAAAACCTTAACATTCACATACTCATTCACACACTACGGGCAATTTGGGAGTGCCAATTAACCAAATCTGTATGTCTTTGGACTATGGGGGAAACGGGAGTACCTAGAGGAAACCCACCAAGCACTGGGAGAACATCCAAATGTACCTATGGACTTCCTACAACACCTCACAATTAGTTATTGCTTGTCAACAACTGCTACTTTTGAACCTCATACAATCTGTCAAGGATGGCAAATTTTTGTCAAAGCATTCAACCAAGATTTTCATTCATGTCCTGTCAGGTCGTGTGGATATGCCAGTTTTGGGTACCTTCTTATGATCATCCTTTTTACTTACATTTAGATCCAGATGGTGCTAAATTTCACGTCATATATTTAAGGATAGCTAGCAAACAATAATTTGTACTGGTTGGGAGTCACTCCGACATGATCATGAGGGCACACATGATAATCAAAGCAATTCTTGACTGTTGTGAGTTAAAATCGTGAAAGTTTGTGAAGCTTTGTAGTTAGAAAGTCGTAAATTGTAGGAATCTGGCACACTTTTGCTCCCACCGATGCATTACAAAGACATCATGTTAATCTACACAACTTCTGTTATATTGAACTTTCACCTGCACAACACACATGATGTTATTTCTATCTGTTAT
>JAOVVA010000021.1:12840232-12860277 GCA_028565275.1 Leiocassis micropogon
CTGATTTATTTTGGCCGCTGACGTTTTTACACGGCGGTGAGCGCGACGGTAATAACCATTCCAATTGATTAACTACTGTATATTAAATCATTAAAAGCAAATGTTCTTAAGAGTTGTAAGATTATTTCTCTGCTTCGCCATAGTGCTTACACTACAGTATCTTAAATAGCTTTGTAAAGTGCATAACATGGAGTTTACACAACATACAATTTGTGTAATGTTATATTACATTTAATGTATCACTGACATTAAGGTTTTTCACAGCTACAGTATGTGTTGTGCTTTGGCGAAAAAGAGGAAGTTTAAAGCTTCTAAAATAAGGGTATATGTCAGTTTTAAAATTAAATCTTTTATTATAGACAACACTTTGCTTCTGAGAATTCAGAGAATTGATATATACATACACTAGAGGAAGTACCCGTCTTTGACGAGAGAAGAGTTTGAAGATATAGTTAAAATGTCAAAGCTAAAAATTCTTACTGACTAAGTCTGACAGTGGCTGCAGACCTGCCTTGGCTTGTGCCTGAGTGACAACCGGACATGACATATTAACCGTAGCAGGCAGAGTAACAGTTTCAGCATCCTTGGTGGTTTGTAACAGTTCATTCAAAACAGGCAAATCTCGTCCCAGAAACTTATCAGCTGGTAAGTTGTCAATTATGGCAACATTTAGCAGATACAAATGATCATGTACCTCAACAATCACCTCAGCTTGGGGACACTGCTTTACCTCCCCATGTACACACTGGACAGCGATGATGTTCACATAATTGACATTTGACACAAAACATGGTTTCCACAATGAAATAGAACTGCCAGTGTCCAAAAGAGCCTGCAATAAATGTCCGTTAAATGTTACATCACACACATTATGACTCTCCACAACAGAGCCCCTTACATAACAAAAACCAGTCAGCTTTGCTTTTCATACAGGACACACTGATGCTTTATGCCCTTGGCAATAAAAGCAGATTAATCCTTTACCCCAGTTGACTCTTGTGCAGTGTTTGTACGAACAGTATGGCCTCTCTCAGCCCCGGAGCTATCAGAAACAGCGCGTACATTACCTCTAGGTGGTTGAGTGCGTAGACCTCCACGGTGAGCATTCATTTGCTGTTGGGTCAGCTTCGCAGCCACCAGCTCAATTGTCGGCTCATGTTCCCGTACCCAATAGCCTCGCCGATCTCCTCCTTAGAGTGCACCTCAGGACGTACCCATCATTGATACAGATTTCTTAAGCGGTGGTAGGTTTCTGTGGTGACTCACCCACTGGAGCAGAGGATGCTCGGAAGCGCTGGCGGTAGGTCTCTGGTGAGATATTTAATTTCTCCAGCAGTGCTTCCTATAGGTCAACGTACCCCTCCAGTGCTTGCCCTGTCAGCCATGGGACAAGTCAATAGCTCCACTCCTCCTCCAGCCCCCTTCAGATCCTGGCCATCCGCTCGAACCGCCGAAAATAGTTTTCAGTGTCTTCCCCTTGCTGTAAAGTTGGCAGTTCATACTGCTTTACTGGTTGGCTTGGTGCATGAATGATCCTGGGGTCTAGATAACTTGATAATATCTTGTGAGAGTACCCTCCATGCTACTGGTGTTGGTAGCTCCATTTACAGGCTCTCCATGTCGAGGGAGGTCTCAGCAGGCCATACAGACTGTAAGATGGACTCCCGAAGACCACGGAGTTCCCGCAGATATCTCTCTTCCCTCTGCTCTTTGGCATTTGGGAATCTGCGCATGTGGTAAATGTTTGTAAAAGGTGGTAAAATGATGGCTCAACCTGCAATAGCACTTCATTGTAAAGTGAAATTTATTTACCATGCCGAAAAAATGTGCAGTCCACATTTTCTGTGTGTGAGAGAGAGAAAGTGTGTGTGTGTGTGTGTGTGTGTGTGTGTGTGTGTGTGTGTGTGTGTGTGTGCCAGTGTTGCCCAGCGCTGACAACTAGGCTGGCTTTGTCACAAGAACACTCTGTGTAAAGAAATTTAATTTTGTTAGATTGAGATATAGTATTTATGCTAAGTTCCTTTTTTTTGTCATTAGCCAAATACACTCCCTGTTTATTAATAGGAGAGTAAATCACAGATGAGAAATCAAAAAAGTATATTGGATAATGATTAAGTTTTGTCATGCTAGCATGTTAAAGTCCACTTATACCACTTCAGGAATTATGAACTAATGCCGCAAAAAATATTCACTTTCGATTTTCTAATTAATATCTATTGGCGCAAGCATTTGTTTACCTTGAGCAAGTAGCTTATTAGTATCTTTTTTTAAATAGATCATTAATCCAGGACATAACAACGGTTTTACTCAACATTTTGATTTCACTTATGGTACAGGTTAAACTTCAGGCAGATATCTATGTACTGCCAAAGCTTCATTTAATTCTGTTCAGCCAGTTTTGCATGATGTTGCGACAAAATCTGCCTGGACAAACATACAGACAGGTATACAGACAAAAATAAACCAGACAGAGCCTGACTAGACAAAACCTTTCTTTTATTTATATAGATAACGTTAACTCAACTGCCAGGTGAATTGAATAACATTGATTATAAATGATATAAGAGTAAGCTGGCAACATGTCATGGGCACTGAATCTCCTCTATGCCTCCAGGGACCAAAGGGTAGCCCGTACCAAAAATTCAACACTGGCCATGACAGAAAGGTATCACCCAGTGGCTCAGATTCTGGTATGTACAATGCTCAGCAGGAAAATAGTTTAAGGCTGTTGACCAGGCCCATGGGCATCCATGGCATGTGCCAGACAAACAAGCCTTATCCACTGATGCCCCACCCGCAACCCATAGTATCCAATTAATCTGCCCAGGTGAAGCCATGGAGTGGACTGAAGATGGAGTCAGTGCATCAAGAGCCACCAAGCACAGACATCTTCAGGAAATGGCCTATAACTGTTGCATTTCTAGTATCAATCCACTCCTGAATTAGGGGCAGTGTCAAAATCATCATACCTGGGCTAAGAAGGAAATAACTGAACCATTGGTAAGTGGTACAAAATACTTTTTACAAATGAAATTAAATTTAGCATTTCATTTGAAATTCACAGAGTGAAGAGTCTAGTGAAAAGTTTCTACGGTCATGATGATTTGGGGTGCCATGTCATCTTCTGGTTTTGGTCCACTGTGCTTTGTCAAGGCTAAAGTCAAAGAATCCATCTGTCAGGAAATTTTGGAGCACTTAATGCTACATGCAACATCATGATCTGTGCTAATGTATTTCAAAGTAATTACAAAGTAGTTACACACCAACCAGCCTAGTATTGTGCTGGGACATCTCTGATCCCATGTGGCATGACTCCACAGGACATCTGGCAGTGTGCTGTGGTGTCTGGCACCAGGATGTTGCCCATGGATCCTTTGGGTGCTACAGGTTGCAGGCTGGGGGCTCTATGGATCAGACTTGTTTGTCCGGCATATCTCATGGGTGTTTGATAGGATTGGGATGAGAGGAGTTTGTAGACTAAATTGGCCATCTTGAGGTCTTTATATGCCAGGCCCTGTGGGGGGAGGTCAGTGTTGTACTGGGTGTTCTGGTGCCTTTCTATCGTGACCATCATTGACTTTTTTTCTATGAATTGTGTTCCATTGGCTTTCTGTGAGTTCAAACAAGACAGGTTTGCCTTTGCTCCCCACAGGCATAGATGGGCCTTGAGTACCCATCATGCCATCACTTGCATAGTGCATAAAATTGATAATTAATGTAAATTAATTACTTATTGTGATTTTAACATTCATGTTGATGATTTTTCCACAAAATCTCCCAATTTTTAGTTTAACGTACCCCTACAGGTAGCTTAACTTCAACATGTTACAAGGGCACACAGTACAATACTCTGCATCTTGTTTTTACTCTCCGATTCAAGGATTCTTTATTGTCATACCAGCACACTTCCATGTTATGGTACAAAATTAGTACCCAGGTCCCGTTTAAGCCACATAAATAACAGGGTGATATAAATATGAGGATGTATATATGTATATACATGAATATAAATAAGAGCAGTCAGAGATATATTATGCAAGAATTAGACGTAAGCTATACATAGTGTATTGCACATTTACAGAAACTATATTGCACACTTTGTACATTGGGCTAATAAAGTTATATATGTATTGCACCATAGGATTATATATTGCACTTAAAATATAGAGATATATTGTAATTAAATACTATCTATTGTTAGCATCTTGTGATTGTGTATGATTGTGTTTGATGGGAGAGGACCTACAGAGCACGGCTAGAGTTCAGCAGTCTAATTGCCTCAGGGTAGAAGCTGTTTTTGAGCCTGGTGGTCTTGCACTGAAGGCTCCTCAGTCTTCTGCCTGAGGGAAGAGGTTGAAATAGACTGTGTGCAGGGTGAGTGGAGTCCTTAATAATGCGGAGAGCTCTTCCTCTGCATCTTGCAGTGTACAGTTCAGTAATAGAGGGGAGCCTGCTCCCCACTGTCCTCTGTGCAGCCTTAACTACTCTCTGCAGGGCTTTCCTCTCAGCTGCGGTGCTATTGCCATGCCACACAGTGATGTAGGAGCTGATGATGCTTTCTACCGCTCCTCGATAGAAACTCTTCAGAACCAGGCTCCCAAGCCCAGCTCGTTTTAGCTTCCTGAGGAAGTAGAGGCGCTGGTGGGCCTTTTTAATCAGGCCCGAGGTGTTAACGCTCCAGGTTAAGTCCTTAGCTATGTGGACGCCCAGATACTTAAAGCTGGGGACCACTTCCACAGCAGCTCCATCAATGTGTAGGGGCAGAGGAGTTCTCTTGTCCTTCCTGAAGTCCACCACCATCTCTTTGGTCTTTTTTACATTGATGCAGAGGTTGTTATCCCTACACCACTGTACCAGTTGTTCCACCTCCTCTCTGTAATAGGATTCATCGTTGCCAGTGATGCGTCCCACTACTGCTGTGTCATCTGCGAATTTAACTATATGGCACTTAACTATATGGTTGAGTTTATCATTGCATTTCTGGTCTGTGTGTGGATTTTCCATGCCTGGTCGGTTTTCTCCATGAACCCTGGTTTCCTCCGCAGGAAACATACAATGCATGTTTTCCTCCCAAAACATGCATTGTAGGCTAAATAGCTTTTCTAAATTGTGCATAGTTTGAGTGTGTGTACACCTGTAGTTTGCAGGAAAACATGTATTACATTAATAACTGCTAGGGTGAAGTCATTGTAGGCAGATATCATTCATCGGGGACAGCTTGAATGGACAATTGGTTGAATGAATGAATGAATGAATGAATGCTTGGTAAAACTGTAGCAGTTGCTTTTAATAGATTCCTTGCAACATTGCAACTTTACCAAACAGCCTGTTCTTCTGGATGTGATTACAAAACATGTGAAATCCTGCAATTGCGATATTGTGTCTTCTGTACCTCCCACACTATCCTCTTCATTGAGTGTGTGTTTGTGTGCTAGTCACCTTCTTCCTCTTCCAAACTTAAAAAGCTTTTATTGTTCTGGTCCTGATTGTGGTTAATGCACTTTTTAATGCGAATGTATTTTTTGGTGTATGCATTATCTAATTTAAAATCGACTTTACATCCCAGAAAGATAAAATGCATGAAAGGAATTTAAAATGTTTTTTAAATTCAGAATGTTATTTTGTTAGAAGGAAAGGTAAATAGTTTCTTTTAAGTGTTTGAATAAAACATGCTTAGTGCTTATAATTCTGGAGTTGGAATTATAGCTGGCAAATATTTACACAAGAATTATACTAATTGCAGTATTGTGTATTATCACTCGAGGATCCGTGCAGATGGCATGGATGATTATACTTCAGTACAGGAAATGAGGCACAGTGTCGATTCACCTTCCATCTGTTTGGGTGGGATGGGTCATAAAGTTGTGGTTTCATCATCCACCTTCTGTTATGAGTCTGAGTCTGAAGTCGTCATCACCGCTATCTCAATGCAAGTTTGTGCAAATGTTTGTTCTTTGTATCCTAGATGTTGTTGTGTGTTCACTTCTAAGTGTAGATCAGTCTTATCATTTTTAAGACATTCTAATTATCTGTTCTTTTGGCAGCTTTTTGTCATTTGGAGAAGAGTTAGTTCTGCTTTTTTTTTTTTCTTTTCTTTTTTGAGCTTTTGTCCCATTCGTAATTCGGCCAAATTAATAAATGCCAGCCTGGTTTAGAATGTTACGCGAAATAATCTTATCTAAGAAGAATCGTCCTTATGTTTTCTGCTTAGTAGTAAAATTTATATACACTGATCAGCTAAAATATTAAACCCAATGTTGTGTAGGTTCATCTTGCACCGCCAAAACAGCTCTGACCCCATGAGGTGTGACTCCACAAGACTTTACACATGCTTAATTGCAGATCTTATGCTGTGGAAGGTGGGGCCTCCATGGATCAGACTTGTTTGTCCACGAGTCCAGTGGATAATCAATTGTATTGAGATCTGGGGAATTTGGAGGATGAAGCAAAGGCAGGCTGTGATGCACTGAATGTTCTGATAAATTTCTATCATAGCCAGCAGTAATTTTTTTTTAACAGCAATTACTGCTATATTGGTTTTCTGTGGGATCAGACTGGCCTTTGGTCCCCATGGGCATAGAGCCCAGTTTCCTGGTATATAATTGATTAGATGTCTTTTTCAGTTCACCTGGGAGTGGTGTTAGTTAATTAATGTATGGAAATTCTCAGGAAGTAAGAAAGAACAGGTGACAAATTATTGAGAAAAAACAGGTGGTTGTCCCCTTTTTGCCGGGCGAGGCGTTTATTATATTTATTTTGCCGTTATGGGGCAGATTCCCTTGTCTCCTTAGTCATTGCAGATCAATAGAATAATTTTGTGACTGATCACCTTTATCCTGTGGTGCAGATTTCTACCCTGATAAGAGTGGTGTCTTGCAGGATTACCCGCCCCCATCCATACAGCACAAGAGCTCACTAAATGGTATGATGATGGTTATGACTGGCATAGTGGTCCAAACTTAATGATTCAGATCTTTTGTGTGTTGATTCCTGTATGTATCGCCACACCGACTCCAAAATCTTTCAACTAATCAACACTCGCTCAAGGAGGCATTTGATTCGGTAAAATGTCACAGTTTCTTTAAAATCCTAAACTATTCATACACTGGCGTCCTTGGATTTTAAGTGAGAAACGGGCTAAATTTAATTATTCATGTCTAGTTTAGGTGAACAAAGCTATGGTATAAAACTTTTTTATTATTATTTTAAAGTTTCATGGTCTTATAATTGTAACAAAATTGAAAAAAAAAATGTAATATAGAATCGAGATATTTAAGAAATCGGGATACAGAATCGCAATATCAATTGAATTGGCACCTACATATTGTAATATTATATATTAATATAACAATATTATTGTATCAGGTGGTCCCTGTTGATTCCCGTACCTATCATACAGGGACCTATGACTATCACCATCAAAGTATCTACTTCAGGGAAAATCGTTTGGATAAACAATATTTATCATTACAGTTCCAGCGAAATGTATGGTGTTGGCTTGATGCCTTACTGATATGTTTTATTGTCAGTATTTTATTTTTATTTTTTTACATGTAACATTTTCCTTACCTTAAGTCAACAGTCTAGACACATAAATGGTACAGCCAGTACACCAAATCTAAATTCTATCTAACGTCATGTCTATAAGTCAGTCTAACAGGTCAGAGGTCTGTTCTTCACACACGAATTACTGTGTTAGCTGGATTGGATTGTTAACGATTTGACATGATCCTTCATTTCCGTTCTTCAAAGTTTGTTGTCTGGCTCGTTACCAAGTCGACAAGTTATTAAGCTTAAACCAGCTCAGGAGTAGGCTTAGTTAACGTAAAAAAAAAAATGAGATCATGGTTTACAAAAAATCATGTATCATGTAGCGTCTCTGCTACTTCTGTCTATGGATAGATCTTTTTAATTACCGTGGGATGTGAGAATTAGTAATTATTCCCTCCTCAAATGAGCGAATTCAGTGAAGGTGCATAAATCGTGGTTTAATGTTATATCCAAATTATTATCCTGTAATCATCTTAAACTAATTTGTAACTTTTTACTACTTTGTGCATAAGGGAAAATCTTTTATGCACTCTCCAGGCCTCTGTATAATTTCCATTAGCAAAGTCATTGCCTCAGGATATCATCCAAATGAGGGTGGGTTCCCTGTAGAGTCTCGTTCCTCTGGAGGTTTCTTCCTATTGTCATCTCGGGGAGGTTTTCCCTTTCACCGTCGCCCTCGGCTTGCTCATCAGGGGCACACTGATTGGTTTAGTCTGTATGATTGTTTTTATTTTCTAATTAATTTATATACATTTTTAATGCTGTAAAGCTGCTTTTTTGACAGTTAACATTTTTAAGGGCACTATACAAATAAAACTGAATCGAATTGAATCATTGTTTCACACAGATACCTTGGACAGATCTGGGAAAAAAGACTCCAGACTCTCCTGTATTTTATTTAACAGAATTATTTGGCTATTTAAAGTTATAATGCACGTAATTAATAATGTTTAGTAAATCTGAAATCTTAAATTAAATTTTTTTATGCAACGTATTTATGTTTTGTTGTGGAATTGAAAGAATGGCTTTGTTTAGCAGCATTGGTATGTGGTAATTTAATTGTTGTAAAAATGTTATGTGAGGCATACAGAACTGTGCAAGTCTTGAGCTACCTCTCATTTCTTCATATTTTGCTTCTAAAGACTTTCCTGTATTTTTAATTTAGGTTTTCTTTAAAAGAGACTCCCCTAAGGCATGAACCAGTGAGATAGAGGTGCACACGATGACAGATGGGTGATTAGTATACTGGTGATGCTGAATGCTGGGTGGTTGGAACAGAGGGGAGGGGAAATGAGGTTGCTGCTGAAGTTGTTACATAAACAACCCATTTTTAAATAGCATCTTTAGGCACTTTACATCCTGTCACAGTAATACTTTTGTTCTCATTTCTGTAATTTGATCTACATGATTTGAGTTCATTTAATATGGAGAAATGACTCAAGACTCAATACACAGATCAAATTTTCTGATGACTCTTCCATGTAGATTGTTTGTTTAAGCAACGCTGCACAGCAGCCTTAAGCAATATGTTAAACAAAAATTAACTAAATGTTAATTTTGCAGGGGTGAGCAAACATTTGCAGACTTTATTATGGAAGAAAACCGGTGTCATTAATTATCTGCACGTAGCTGATTCTAATATGCCCTAGTTGGCTCAAACAAATGTTGCGTCACACTATGTGTTGATGCTCATATATATTTATTAGAAGCCCAATCTTTACTCCAGTCATTTTGATTTGTCCGGAAAGAACAAACACAGGTTCATCGCAGGTGATGTCAGTCATTATTTTAAAATGATTTGTACCCTGTTACTATATGTAGATCGAAACACATACTTTTATTAAATGCTCATGCAGCTCCAGTTTCTACCACTTTAGCCCCTGCATCCTTCTTTTTTGAGCTATCCTTCTCCCCTACTTGGCACGACAGCACAGTTTATGACCTGTTGTTTAATAACCCATCGTACAGTAATAACGTGGAATAAATGGATCGTTTAATTGAAGTTTGCTTATCTTTAAGGAAATTGGTATATGGTTTACAGCCGATGAGAACTCCATGACTAAACTTGACAGGCAGTTACATTATTACATCCTGTATATTGAATCAATATCACTGTTGTGCGAGTGTAAATCTTGGCTCATCTCTAGCGACGCTCGTTTGGGCTTTTATGCAGCTGCAGCGTAGATGATGGTTTTGGGTGTAATCCCAGGCTGGGCCGCCGCTGATGATGATGTGCAGGGTGGCGGGTTAGGAATGCATTTGAGGGCTTCCCTCAGAGGGAGGACAAAACATAAGAGTGTTGTCACACTCCTCTCGGTGCCCAAGCTGTGTTTATCCTCTCTCCTCTATCTAAAAGTCTTGCTTAGAGAGAAGACCAAAGGTCCAGCAAGCCATATTGAGTTTCATAATAAAGCTTTAAGATCTTGAAGAACATGCACATTTGTAATCGTGTGCTTGCTTGTTGTCACTGGCAGACTGTGGACTAAAATGTGATGCAAACCGAGGAGGTTCCTCAACTCGCCCCCTAAGGGCACACCGTCGTTTGAGATACTGGGTTCTTTTTTAAAATGGTGTGTACATTGAGATGGCATTGCTGCCATTTTTTTGGATAAGACGTG
Organism: Leiocassis micropogon; assembly: GCA_028565275.1. Lineage (NCBI taxonomy): Eukaryota > Metazoa > Chordata > Actinopteri > Siluriformes > Bagridae > Leiocassis > Leiocassis micropogon. The sequence continues at coordinate 12,850,402 of JAOVVA010000021.1, forward strand.
ACCGTACTGTATTTAGACCGAAGGGTGTGCATGAGCTCATGGCTCTGGTGGCCACCGCACCCGCTACCCTGGAAGGAGCAGTGATTTAGGAGGTAACATGATGTCATTAGCATCCCGGCGGTCCGCTTGCCCCTTCAGTGATCCTCGTGACCGCCGTGTATGAGTGATGACAATACGCCAGCTGATGATTCCTTTATGAACTCATAATTGGCCCACGATGCAGGTGGGCGCTTGGCTTGCAGCGTAGACGAGACCGGGTTCGATGACAGAACAATTAATGGACCTGTCAGCTCCTCGGTCTCGTCCTGGATAGAACATTGTTCGCTTTGCTGACAGGAAAAGATGGGTGATGGCCGTTATTAATACTCAAGGGGCCAGCGAGAGACAGTCTGCAGGATTAGTTGCGAGGCTTGGGTGTCAGCGCTGCGTGTGAGCTTGGGGACAAACGTCCCTACAAGGCACTTTGATGCTTTTTGACATCTGATAGGCGTCTTCACATGTTAACGTTATAACAGATAGCATTAAGCTTCTCTGCAGCATGCGCTCCGTTTCAATTGTGGTGCAGACCATTAATACCACCTTTTAAAGGATTCCAGTGGTGAGGGTTTTTTTGTCACGTCAAAGCCGTCTGGTGCTTTGCACTTCAGCATTGCACTTCTTTTGACCTTTCTATATGCACGAGCAAACATCAACACCGTCTCCTTTTCGAATGTTGGATTTGGATTCTTTTAACTTCTTGGATTTTGATTCATGTGCACTCTAGACTGCGACTAATTTATTTTTATCTCGTCTTGGAGTCTGCACTCCACACTTCTGCTTCCACACAGTTCCTAATTCAACATTTATTTTTTCTTTTCAACCTGCATTTTCAATTTTCTAAATTAGCAAACACGTTTGCATGTAAAGTAAAAACAAATCAATTTGATGCACAGCTCATGTCCAAAAAAACTCCAGGACGGTATGTTTTAAAAAAGAAAGACGGTATGTTTTAAAAAACTCGTCAGTTCTTTTGCTGAACATTACTGATCGACAGTTCCAAACCTGACGGACAGGGATGTTACAGGTTTGACGTGCCGGCTATTGGTGGTGGCCAAAAGTATTGAGACAAATGTGAATGTTTTAAATAAAAAGAAAACAATAATAGAGTCCTTTTATTCTTTGGAACCTGTTGGGTCCGACTGGCCATAGAGTCAAAAATATGTCTGTTGTCACTCCAATGCCAGTCTGTGCCTGATTGATTGTTTTCTGAAGATCATGTACAGAACACGGTTTCTTTACTATTACTGCCTTCTTCACTATTGTTCAACAGTTTTCTATCGAGTCTAGGTTTTGATACGACCCAGGCCGCAGCTCCCGAAGCTGTCAAATAGCCAGATTGTCGAAACTCTTTAGCCAAATAGGCTAGAATTAATTAGTGAAATCACCTGCTTTATGAACAGAGAGAACTAATACAAGTACATGTGATGTCATAATACTTTTGTGGTTGTGGAGGATACTGCATGCGTTGTCAGTGCTTTCGCACACACATCTTTGGCTAAGACACAGCGGTGCTGTATTTATAGTTCTAATATATAACTTACAGAAATGCTTTGTAGTCTGTGTCAAAAACATAACCTAATATAATCCAGCAGGTCACAGTCTAAGAATACCATCAAGCTAAACCCTGTTAGCTGTTGGAGGTTAGTATAGCACGGAGGGGAAAAAAAAGATTTAGACATTTCTGCTCACATTCTCTTTACACTTGCCAGAGCAGTGCTGTATTAGGGTCTGTTGTCGTTCTTTAGTCACTAAGAGATTGTGCCGGCATTCCCGGCAGGTCAGCACTACACTGTGTCTGCTTGCAACATAGGAACATTTAAACAACAAACAACAAAGGGCTCCATTTAGAGGAGGATGTGTGCAGTCTATCCGACCTGTCGTGTGTTTGCTCCGAGCACCGAGCTCTGCCATAAGAGGCCCATTGAGGCTTGAACAATGAGAGGTTCTGCGACTTGACTCACCGGTCGTCAGAAACCGTGTCTTTGTGTCTCTTTCTGCATTGTTCTGTAAAGGTCAGCTCTATAAGGTATCATTATCGTCTGGTTAAGAGTGTTTCATGCTGCGGTAAATGGGAATTAACCATGTGGTAGTGGTGTTCCCTACTCGCTTGCTGCTTGATGGAGAGTCCCACTCTCCCATTAGCCTTTTTTTTTTTCTTCCCTAGTCTATTATAAATTAATGCAATTAGAAATTCCGACTTGTTTAAACAGAACTGATATGTGGAATTACATGTGCAAAGCATATAATCTGAATACAACTTTTGTGACAGACAAGAGTCCGAAGGATCCGCTTCTAAACACTAGACACCACAGTACAATCGTAGATTCCCTGTGGAGCCACATAACAAGGGGACAGAGCCGGTGGCACAAGGGGAAGCAAATCTTATGGCTATTTAGTTTTTGTGATACATAAACTTTCTTTCTTCTTCTTCTAGTGGTCATCAGGAAGAAATAAATATTGTGATATTTGTTGAATGCCAGGGGTTGACCAATCATGCATATTGCGCATAAATTCTCCAGTCTGGTCCAGTCCTGGTCAGTTGAGTCCTGGATGATGATGTGAAAGACGCTGATATCGTCACTGTCCCTTTTTGCACACAATGGGCTAATTCTTTCACTTCTTTAAAACAACTTTCCGATCTCCATAAACCATAATGCGTATTCGCTTGAAATGTCGCAATAGACACAGGCATGAGGGAAATACCTAACATTGGTCTCTGCCCTTTCTGCATTTCAGTAAATTCTGCAAGGATGTATGCAGCAATTATCTTGCGATTATGATTGGTTTAGTAATAGACATTGACGTAATATGATCTAGCTGTGGAATGCTAGTGAACCTTAGGAATGACTTCTGCAGGCACATTCCACTTCTGGTGTTTGTCCTCCTGGGTTTCACTGTCATTTTAACACTATTTTGTCCACAATGACCTTTAAGTTAGAAGAAGCTGTTCTACTGTATATCAGCCTGTAGATTGATAGAATGTGTGGAATGAAACAGATAGCAGTTGTTGTCTTAAGTCTTATTAGGATTTCCCAGGAAATATATTTCTTCATCTATAAACATACATACATGCATAATGCTAAAAAAAGGTTCCCCCTCATATGCTGCCCGGTGTGTGGTTAAACTGTGGTGCCTTTCATGCTCTAATGCCTTTAGACAATGTTGTGTCTGTGAACAGGATCAGCAAGCTGCTATATTTAAATCCTCCCGTCAATGAACAATGACTTAGAGTTTATCTGATGCCATTTTGTCAAAAGCATCAAAGGAGCCTTGTAGCATCCAGAACAATGTTTCTCTAATTGCTCCAAATGATTCTCTAAAAACTTTTCTTTTAGACAAGCTCATGTTGCTAGTTAAGAGACCACAGTAGCATCAGCTGAAAATAAAGCTTTTACTGCCCTCTCACTAGTCAGTGTTGGATCATTCATTCAGATTATGGTGGCCCAAGGTGGGAATTTACCCTGAATATAATGCCAACCAGTCCATAGATTTAACAAAGCAAATCCACCTGCCAGTAGGGAGATTTGGAAATTGGGAAAACTCAGAAGAACTTGGAGAAAACAATGCCACATGGCAGTGTTTTAGATCCTGGGGGTAAAAGTCAAAGCCGGCCAGTCACAAACTACAGAATAGTCCAAAGACCATTAATTTCTCGAAAAAGTTTTTCAAAAGTCAAGCAATATGACGAGACATAAAGATGTGGCTTGATAAACTTTTTTTTTTTCAATGACCTCAGGAACAGCTTCTTTCCCAGAACCATATAACAGCTGAGCACAATCACAAACTGACACTGACAGGAATCTACAGTATTGTGCAAAAGTCTTGAGCCACCCATCATTTCTTCATATTAAACTTAATTATTAGTTTAAATGAAAGAATTGGGAACAAAATTAATTTACTGCGACAGGCTGGAATGTGAATCTCAAAACACACATCCTGTGGTCATGGCAAAGATTATACTTTTCAGAAGGAGTAATTTATTGTCCTGCATTGTCCTGCAAATCAAGAAAAGAACTAAGGAGATTGCTAAATTTGGGTTAGGAATTGTAAAACGCATTATTAAAACCTGGAAGGATAGTGATGAACCATCATCTTCAAAGAAAAAATGTGTTTGGAAAAAATTTTGAACGGTCATGATCGGAGGTCACTTAAATGTTTGGTGAAACCAAATTGTAAAAAAAAAAACAGTACAATCCCCAGTTGTATTTAATGGTAAGAGCATTTCCACATGCGCAATGCAAAGAGAACTCAAGGGATTGAAACTAAACAGCTGTGTAGCCTTAAGAAAACCACTCATCATTGAGGCTCATTGGAGGGGCAAAAGTCCTCAGTTTGCTAGAGAACGTAAAGAATTGATTGTGGAGCTTTGGAAAAAGGTCATGTGGTCTGATAAGTCCAGTTTTGCCCTGTCGCAGAATGATGTCAGGGTAGGAAGAGAGGCAGAAGAAGTGAGTTGCTTGTGTTGGTCATTATCTTGGTTTAACCACATAATGTGCCCAAAATGAGGTCAAGTGACTAGATGAATATCTTGACTGACCAGGTTTTTCCATCAATTGACTTTTTCTCCCTGATGTCACAATCATATTCCATGGGGTTCTTCGGGCTGAAATTGTGAGCATGAGACATCATTTTCACACATGGATTGGCTACCACAGAGTCCAGACCTTAACCCCATTAATAAGCTTCGTAATTTGGGGAGAAGGTTTCTCCCATCATCAATGCAAGATCTTGGAGAGAGAGAACTTACTGCAACTCTGGACCGATATAAATGTTCCATTGCATAAGCTTTTCAAAACCTTGCCATAGCGAATGCATGCCAACAAAATATTAGTGTTCTTGTGACTTTTTTTTTTTTGCCAGGGAGTGTACAATTTTAAAAATTGGTTGTTTATATAACAACATTAGCAGCAACCTCATTTCTCATTTGTTCCAACCACTCAGCATTCACCAGTATACTGTACATCATCTGCACCTGTTTCTCACCGCTTAATGCCTTAATTTAAATTTTTCTTCAACGCTTGAATGATTCATAGGTCACTGTGTGGCTCAACAAACAAAAAAACATTCCTCAGAAATTAGTCAGGTACGGGAACTAGACTGAAAATGAGAGCCAAAAACTTTCCAATAATGAGAGCCAACCAAGCCCTTCAGGAAGCCTGGAGAACTATTCCTCAAGACTGCATTACCAAATTCAAGAAAGTCTTGCTCTTTGGTAGCAAAATATGAAGAAATGAGGGGTCGCTCAAGAATTTTGCACAGTAATGTATCTGTCTACCTGGACTATACTGCATTTGAAGAGATTAAATGTAATTTATCACACCTGACTAGGTGTTGCCAGTGTTCCAAAGTCCAATGTCCTGGTATGCTTTATCTTCAACCGATGAGGTGCACGTAATGATGCTGTTTGTGTGGCTGCTAGCCCTTGGAAATCCAATTCCCGAGGATTTTAACGAATGATCTTGATTCTCCATAAGCTTGTGTAGAATCCACTTTCCATTCGAACTGCTTTGGTGTTCCTTTTTCACATTAACACACCTAAGAGTTACTCAGGCTGTGATTTAACTTGTTTAAAAAAAAAAAGCATTGAAAAGCCAAGTGTTCTTCAGTACTACCTGTGCAGATTGTACTCGGTTTTGGCGGTTACGCATCTTGCTCCGTTTAGCAGCAGCTATAACTGACATGGCCAAACCCATTAATTAGAAGGGTTGTCTGCATACTTTCAGTCATGTAGGATATGTTATGTTTATAAATTACCATAATTATCATATGCACGTTTATTATTCTAATCCAACAGGTAGACCGTGGTTACTTTTCGCCCAAATATAGCTGCACACATTACAAGCTTTTACAACACTGAACATTACTATATAAAGACTTGTTACTTAGGTGGATGTTTTCCAGACCAGAGAATGGAGTTTAGACATGAACAAGCCCTGAACTAGACCAAAACTAAACAAGACTACACCGATAGCTGTTTTATAAGCATCATGTGAACGGAAAACCTTTGACCGAGATTTGTGCGACAGATCAGCAGAAGCATTTATATACGGCACCTTGCATACCGACTTTTCAGAGGAGTGTCTTTTCAAAGGAAACATACCACAGACATTCCTTTTCTTATTGTTTCCACAAAGATGCTTCCTCATCTGACTTCCTACAAGCCTGGTATTATAGTTGTGTGTGCACTGTATAATAATATTTCAAACAAGATCATTGAAGAAAGCACATGCCAAACTTGACAAGCTGCAAATCTTCACTCATGTGAAAAGAATGTTGGTCATAACCCCAAAGACCAGCGTCCACAGGAGTAAGACTCGCACGGTAAACACGTGCATGATTCCACATGTTTCACAACATCGCTGTTCATGCGACCTTGGTTTGGGTGATTTGAGATACGGTCATAATGCCTCTAAGCCAAACGTACACTGTTATAACTTGTGTGCGTGTTTGTACACTGTAGTAATGACTCAAGGCACAGGACGCATTTGGGAGGTTTCAGATAACAGCACGTTTCCCAGACACCACTTAAATTTAGCTGCCCATTCAGGTGTTTCAGACCTGCCCCACCCTCTCACCTTTATTCCTGAATAGGCTAGTGTATCTATTAAAAGATTTAAAGTTTTCAAAAGGTCACTTCATCAACAGAATGCAGGGAATGTTTTATACCAGTTTGCATCAGATTTGGTTTCAGATGTAAATGTCAAATACTGAAGAGAAGTTTTGTATCCAATTTTTAACAAATAAAAGTAAAACCCATATGAGAGTCATGTGAATGTGATTTATTACCCAGACCACAGTTAGCATTACACTTGTGTGCGTGCCTGGCTGATACTTAAGCATGATTATATTCACATGCATACCTATGTACCTTTTGGACATTAAGTTATATCCTCTAGTTGGCAAATTTAGTTGGAGTGCAGTCATCACTGATTGACACTTTTTTGTCAGTCTGGAAAATACTAGTTATGGCCAGCTATTTTGGGTAGCATATTTGTCGCTATGGGATAACATGGAGACGTCATACAAACGTAACAAGTTTTGTTAGCACCCCTTTGAAGCTTTCCGCCATTGTCTGTCATCTGTCTCAGCACACGTGCGATGATCTTAATACTTAAAAGTGTTTACAGTGTAGACTACTGATCCAGAAGATTAGTTTCTAGTGTATACCCAAAGATAAGTTGAGACTTGAAGGGTCTATCGTGTAGGCATAATGTAAAATGCACGCAAAGCAAATATTATCATGGAATATAGAGTTTTCATGATTTGTGTTTGTATACAACTATGCAGGTAAGTAGCGTTACTTTCAGAGGATGGGGAACAATTTGAATTTGATTTGAGAAACCCTAATGATTGACTTGGTGTTCCATAAATAGATTCATCACGCTATGTTTCTTAGAACAAGTAGCTCTAGAGTATAAACTACATCCTCTTATATTAATTTTTCGATAAAGAGGTGAATTGGTGCTTTGCGACTGATGTTGATGGACGGTCGGGTGATTGGAGCTATGGTTGGTGGATAGAATGGAGGAAGAGATGGAATGTTGATTGAATGGAGGATGGGTTTATAGACTGAATAGTGGGTTAATAGACTGGGTGGTTTATTAATAGGATGGATGGTTGACTGGATGGACTGTTGTTTAATATGAATGAGTGTTGGTTAATAGAATGAATGGTTTGATGCGGGTTGATTAGCTGGGTGTTTGGTTATTAGAATGGCTGGCTGATTTTTTTAAATAAAATGGATGGTTGGTTAATGTAATGTACAGCTAGATAGAGGGTTGATTGGATGGGTGTATGGTTAATAAAATGGATGGTTAGATGGGATTTGTTTGGATGGAAGTACATTTGAAATGGTTTGTCATTTGGATGAATGTGGAGGTTGGGTGCTTGAGTGTGTAGGTGGGTGTACTGTTGGATGGGTGGAACTTGTGTGCATTTAACTTTGTGGCCACAGTTTTTGGAAGAGTTGTAGTTTAATATCAGCAGCAAAAGAAGACAAAATACACAAATCCTGCAGTTTCCTTAGGGGAAATATTTCCTCACGGAAAATTAGGAGTTCTGTACTTACTTGTGTACTTGAGTAAAAGTACAGAAGTACTCACCTTCAAATTTACTTTACCTTTGCATAGGAAAAAAAAAAAATCTCTCTCGGTCTCTTTTTCCCTATGCTTCCCGATTGTGAACGTACTGTTTTTGTTACTGTTTGCAACCAGTTCCGCTTCTGATTTTAAACACCTGTTGCGTCATACGGCATGTCTCGAAAGAAAGGCAAATCACGCAGTTACATATGATAGTCAGCAAGTAGCTACATTCCCCTCTTTAAGTGCTACACACCTAGTTGTTGGGTATCGCAACAGCATGCAGAAATGTAGTTAAGTAAAAGTACATACTGTATATTTGGTGTATTTTTAAGCAGAGTAAAATTTAAAAGTATATTCTCTAATAAAACTACTCAAGTTAAAGTACAGATACATTAAATATGTAATTAAGTCCAGTAACGAAGTAAATGTACCTCACCACATCACTGATCAGCAAATTATCATCATAATTATAATATCAGTCATATTTCATGGTATTTCAAATAATTTCACATGGCTTATCTGTTTCTCTTATCTCTACAGCAAAAGAAGACGTACCTGGAGCGCAGTGTAAAAGAGGCAGAGGACAACATCAGAGAAATGCTCATGTCCAGACGGGCCCAATAAAGTGCACATATAGTCCTGTTTTCATTGACCCTTTCTCAGCCTGTTATTCCTTTAAATACATTTGGCATGTTCCTAGGGAATACAGTTATTTCTAGGAACATGACCCATGAATCATTATTCTTTTCAACACAGGCCTGAATACGGGCATAGCATGTAGGTCACTCAGTTGTTCTTTTCATTGTGACGTGTCATGTTTACTTTTGCACTGAAGTGTAATAAAAATGTTTTTTTCTTTATTTAAGAAGGTGTTGGTGTACTTATAAAGGTGTTTGTTTAAATGACTGTCTGTGTGGTTTATAGACTACAAGTGTGGAAGGTGGTGTTTGAGATACTATCAGAGCACTTTAATCATTGACGAACAGTTCCTGTCTGATATTTGTTTATTTTATGTTTCCTGTCTTATAGTTGTTTATTTATATTGATGATTTCCTGTTGTACGTACATCTTCCAACTAAGTTTACTTTTACAAAGTTTACAAACTTTTTTTTTTCCACTTCCTTTAAAAAAAAAAAGATATTATGAAATGGTAATTTCTTCAGATTAAAATGGTCAGGGAGGATACAGCATTAGTAAGCAGACATGCACGCATGGCATGTATATACACAACCAAACTAGGCCTGTCTAGGAAATGTAACGTTGTGTAATGATGGGGTTGTCTTCATCCCTCCCTGTGAGCTATTCTGGTTCGCTTAAAAGGCTTTAGCATATTTCTCTGACATTGTAAGTATATTATATCCAGGCTTGAATTCTCTTTGAATGTAAAAAGCCTGAGTCATACATGAGAGAGAGAGAGAGAGAGGCGTTATCGTAGATCTTGATGGGAAACGTTAGCATTTGTCACCCTCTGGTGGTTATGTAGTCAAGGGGAAAGTTGCCGCAGGTTCACATCTGAACAACACTTACAGATCCCCTACAGATTTTCTAAGTTTGCCCACTTACAATGAAATGAAGGGTCTATAATTTTTATCATAGGTTCATTGGTAACACAATACGCCTGCATAAATTGAAATCCTTCAGCGCAGCAAGGCTTCCCCTCCTCAAGAAGACACATGTACAGACCCGCCTGAGGTTTGCCAATGAACAGAGAAAGATTGGGATAAACTGCTGTGGTCAGATGAGACCAAAATTGAGC
>JAOVVA010000021.1:12884511-12898944 GCA_028565275.1 Leiocassis micropogon
TATACATATTTGAATTATTAACAGAGGGAAACATATCACAGGTCACAGTGCAGCACGTGGACGAGCAAATCAGGGCGCGTGCGCAGTTGTGTGCGCGTTCTCGCGCTCCGCCACCACCACACCACACCACTCCCCCGCCCTTCCTCAGCTGTGTCCTCTCTCTCTCTCTCTCTCTCTCAGTCACTCTACAGTATCATTAGGCGGTCCGTTCCGCTCCGCTCCGGCCGCTGGGGGAACACCGCACATGACAGACAGCGCGCGCGCGAGAGAGAGAGAGAGAGAGAAAAAAAAAGCAAACACCCACACATACACATCTTTGTAGAAAGTCCAACTTGTGTGTATGAGAAGGCCGGGGGGGGAAACCTGGCTCTGAGCGGAGTGCACATGCACACGAGCGCGTGAAGCCGGCTGTTATTTTTTGTGTGCGCGCGGTGTGTGTGTGTGTGTGTGTGTGTGTGTGTGTGGTGCGGCTCCCGAAAAAAAAAAATGCAGCGGCTCTGAGACAAAGGGACTCGGAGCGTCGTTCTCTGTTCACTGCAAACACCGCGGGCTGAGAGGTAAACACTCACTAAACACCGAGGCTTTTATCCTGTTCCTGTTCTCCGTCTCTCTTTGTTAAAGTTGTCGGCGAGAAGAGTTACATTTTAACGTCGCAACTCTTTTTAGTTTCGCAGCTCTGACTGTAACGAGCTACTTACTCGTGGTGTGTGTGTGTGTTTGGTGTCCGCGAACCAGTGTGTCCATTTAATCCTGGAATTCACTCCAGTGTTACTTTCAGGGAGGGTTAAATCAGTAAGTCTTGTGAAACTTTAGCTAAATAGGGAAACTTGTTCCACCTCGTGTACCAAACAAGTTTAAGTGTTTATTGTTGTGATGAAACACACATCTAAGGAGATTCTTGAAAGAACGAGCAAATGGAGAAAATATGTGATAAATATATACTCTCTCATCAGTCTCAATGCTGGTCTTACTTTTTAAATTTATTTATTTATTTTCTCTCTCTTTTTTTTTCTTGGTTTAAGGCTGAGGGCCTCCCTGGATGGAAAGATGGAAGCAGAGGGACAGTGGTGGAAAAGCCAGCTCGCCTCAGATATCCATCAAGCTCTGAGAATTAAGGTGAATTTTCAACATCATCTATTTTTACTACCAAACTTTAAGCTTTAAATCGGCTCCATGGCTTTAACTAGGCTAATTTCACAGCAGTTTATCCGTTTGGTGTCCGAATAGTCGCAAAAAGTGTCCCAAAGTTTGTACCTATCCAAGAAATGTTTGTTACGGTTTCTTTTTACTGAAGCTACACTGTGATGCATGGATTGTGTTACAGGGTTTGTGTTAACTTGGATTGGTCTGATTCCCATCTGTCCAAGAAGCAAAGGTGTGAAATTTTGCATGTCCTGTAGAAAAAAGGTTACTCAGTGGACAGCGCAACTACATTACCCTGCTCTTTTCCTCATTGTCAGCATTAGTGACGTGTAACAATATTCCTTCTCAAACTTTTTAATAGTTTTAAGTAGTTTTTAATAGTTTTTATCTGCACAGCTGCCTAAAAAAAGTACAATAAAAGCATCATCTTCATGTAGAAAGAAAAAAAGGAAGAAAAATTCTGTCTTTTGTACAGCCATGTCTCGTTTGAGTAACAACCTCCATGCTTAATTTGTAAGCTGTTTGAAAGAATTGCAAAAGAAGTCTGATCTGTATGAGGGCTGTGGGTTTTCAGTATGCCTGAGCTTGTCAGCTGGGGCTTGTGTTTAAAGTTTGCTAAGAGTAGTGTGAAGGCTAAAGTGTGTGTTTTCTCAGTCTGGCCTGTTGTCTGTGGAGTGGGCATGTGCGACGCTCTTTTATTGTCTGCCCTGTTTATGAGGGGGCTGTATTTCAATCACACATCCGGCTAGGAATGCAAAGTGGAAGCGGTCTGTTTGTGTTTGTTTGTACTTGAGTTTGACTATTAACAAGTTTAATTGTTGGCACAAATTGAAACTAGCACTTGATAGTAAAAGATATATCTACATTTCCTTTTACTTCTTAAGAAGTGATGTCCATGCAAGGGTAAGGAACAATGTTTTTAAGTAGTTAATGAATGAGCTTTAAATTTAGCTTTAAATCTGATGTAGCTGATTAAGCTACACTGACTTAGGTGGATCTACGTACCTATTGTGGGGCTTTGAAGACAATATAATAATGCATATGTCTAGATTGTGAACATCAGTGTGTATTTTCTTGAGGTAAGCCTAAATTTACATTTTGCAATATCTACCTTTAGTGACACCTAAGCAAAGCAGTATTTATACCTAAACCGGGGGTGTGCATTTGACTATTTAAAGACCAGCAGATCTTTGAAAACAACCTCCATTATTAACTTAACTTTCAACTTCATAGGAGTCAAAGAAAAAAAGGAACACAGTTCATACATACATAATGGCGTGAAAAATAGTAGCAAAATGAATGCAACACTTTTGTTGCCGCGATATTTATTACGAAGCTATGATTTACTGTTTATGTCTCTGGGCACAGTCTCTTTATATATATTTATATATACACACACACACAAAAGGTTTCTGTTTGAGTTACCGCCTCTGTTCGTAAAACCCCTGTACAGAGTTTTAATACAGCGAATTAAATCTGTCTATGCAGCTATTTGTAAGGAACGAGTGAAAACATACACAGGAGTCATTGTTACTGCAGTGGCAGCATGCTGAATAAGAATAATCAGTCCTCTTTTGCGTATTATTCAGGAATGAAATGCAGAATTATTAACTTAATCATTGAACAGATCAGCAGAAGTTTGCGCCCTTGTTTCGCCATGCCTGACTGCTTGCTTGAACGCGCCACCCCCGCCAACTCTGTCTTTATTGCTTTCCTCTCGTTTCTGAATTTGTGAGATTTAGGGTCTTGTCTGCACATGGCTGTAATGAGAAGCAGCCCGGTTTAAATGGTGTTTAATTTAACATGGCAGATTAGACTGACGGCTTTATTTAGTGACAAATATAAATATTTCCAGCGAACTCTGTAATAAGTATGGTATGTGCAATATAATTGATGTTACACTGCATGTGCTATCAATTGAACAAAGTTGGAGCAGTTGAATTTGTTCTTGTTTTACGTGCCATTAAAATGTGTGAAAAGCCCGATCCCGCACGCTCTGGAAGCAGCGGAGTGAAAACAAACATGAGAAAGAACAGCGATTGATTAAACCGGTTTGGCTGGATGTACTTCCTCTACTTTTGTCATTGTATTTTATTGGTGAATTCCGGTGAGTTCTTCTAACTCAAGGGGTTTACAGGCGAAGAGCCTTAAAGAGGCCTGTAGCAGTGTAGAGACGTGCATTTGACCAATCTCATTGGGCATTCAGAGAGAGCAGCAGCTGTAGAGTCGTCTAAATTGCGGCCAGCCGAGACACACACAAAAAAAAGGGCTGCTTGAGAGGGTCGAGACTCAGCCCTTTATGCCCTGAGGGACAGATGGCTGAGAGACATGGTGGTTGGGCCAGCACAGGAACCAGTGCTCTTTCAAACTGCCATCATAAAGCCGCCTGATGTGCCGTAGAACGTCAAAGGCCAGAGTGGTATCAAAGTGCTAATGCATATGTTTCTGATTGTCGATTTAGTGGGCGAGTATATGAATCTGTTATGGTCTCACGACAACATAGTGCTTGTTGTAACCACACAACAGAGCCAGACAAAAAAAAAACACACACAGTTTGTTGTGTTCCCGCAAACCAAAGGCCTCTGTCTTAAAGACTTTCCTGTGATGGAAAACTTGCCCGTTTCGAAGTGCTGACACTGAAAAATCCTTTGTATTTGTTAAATAAACGTCTCCTTATTGAAAGCGTTCCCATAACAATTCGTCTTTGTATAAGAAAAGCAGTTTTCATTTGTTTATTAAAAGGTTTAAACTGGATTATGTGAGCTAATACATAATATCCATCATTCCTACATAATAGGAATGATAAGGTATTAAAACAGCACATTAATATAAATCTCTGATTTGCCTTGAAGTCATAATCGTACGCTGTGGTATAATCCCACTTAGTTGTTATTTATGGCTAACATATGTAACTTTTGTACGATATTTCTAATAATTTTCAATCCCGAGTGATTTGACCCTTTTCTGTTTTTTTTTGTTTTTTTTACCCCCCTATTTATTTACCTCGACTTGCCACATGTCTGTACCATCACCTAGGGCTAATTTCTTTTATTTCCCCTCTTTATCCATCCACAGGAGCTGAAGTTACCTACATACCATGCCCATTCGCCGCAGATCGGAATGAGGCGCTACTTTGCCGACCTGCTCGCCGTCCTCAGTAATCGCTACCAGCTGTGCCCCACAGCACGCCACCTGGCTGTCTACCTGCTCGACCTTTTCATGGACCATTATGACGTAGCCGTGAGACAACTTTACGTCATCGCCCTTTCCTGCCTTCTCCTAGCCAGTAAGTTAACAGCTTTTAATCTGAAGTCTGTGATTAGTGTTTTTCATGAAAGGATTGAACGAGCTAGCAAAGTTGGAGCATTGAATTACTCCAACGATTCTAGTACTGATTAAAGAATTGAATTTCTGAACCAGGGCTTTAGTTTCCATCATAACGATTTGCTATGCTATCCGGTGTGACCTTTGTATGCTGGAAGGTCGCACAGAGTAGTTGGCACTCTGCATTCTTTTCCAAGACGAGTGTCGCTTTTTCCAGACCCCAAAGGAACCCTCAGTTAGTCACCATGGCAGCATTTGCATTTACAAGCTAGGACTGTAACTTTTTTTATTATTATTATTATTTTTTTTTAAAGCTAAGCAACTATAACCATGTTTAGGCTGGTGGAACGATTTGAGAATGTCGCATTCACACACACAAACATGCTGCAGTGGCTTTTTTGGGTACTGCCACACGGTCTGATCTCTTAATGAGATTTATTACTCAGGAAATTTGCAGGCAGAACCAGCTGTGTATCAGCGTTTAAAGAAATGCAATGGGGTGTGTTATCAGTTGCAGGCATGTCTCTTTACATGCAAACAAAGCAAGGTGAAAACGAGGCACAGGTCAGATAGACAGGTTTGGGCAAACAACTTTGTTAATGTTGGTTCTTTCCAGATGTTCGCCAGCAGAATTTTAGAAGCAGGCACGTTTCTGTTTTAGACTTTGATTGACTGGGAATAAAAAAAAACTAACTGAGCCAGAGTGTTAGTTTTGAAAAAATATTTGAAGTTTTTTTTTTTAATGTAATACAGAAGCATTATATTTATGTAATGTTGTGTCCGATGCTTTTTAAAAAAAATTGTTTTTTATCAATCATCATTTCTAAATCTCTAATATTACGGACACATTTCATTTTTTTTAATCCACTGAGCCCAGATCTAATGCATACCAATTAAATTTAACTGCCAGCTAGACAGGCTTTTTGTATGATTATATAAACTCAGAATTGTGAATGTTTCATGCCACAGCGCTGTTAGTGCTTGACTTGGGCAGTAGTTCCAGCTGCAGTTTGTATTCATGCTATTTTATAATAACTTCCACTTGAATGACAGACTCTTGAGTTGTTGATACAGTGAACGTTTCTGTAAGGATGTGTGTATTTCACATGAATAGAGCCCTTCCCTGCCTCGAGACAGAGGGCATTGTGGTTTGACGGTAACATGACAAACAGTAAGAGAGAGAGAGAGAAACGAGACGCCGGTGCAGAAACGACTATTTGTTTATAGCTGCAGTAAGTCACAAGCGGGAAGCGATGACAGTAACGCTGTTTTACAGATGTTCCACAGTGTTAAGTATAACTACAAGGAGATAAAAATGATCCAAATTTGTTAGAGGGGGGAAACAGTAAATCTGTATCACGCCGAGACGTCATTGATTATTTCCTTATCACAGCATGCCCTCAGGTGTTTTATTCTTTATTTATCATATATCGACAGATACGTTGTTCTAAGGCAGGTGGTTTTTTTGTTTCAGTGTAACCAGGATGTACATTTTTCAAACCTTGTAGAATATCTGTGTTCATTCAGTGCGTCATGAACAGCATAACACTGTTGGCAGACAAAGCCCTTATTTATTCTGACACACACCTCGGTTTGTTTTCAAGATGACTGTCTTGAGTGGAGGATCTTTGTTTTTCTTCCTTCTGTTATTCACAAAGGTGCATGATTTCAGGAAAGGACAAAGGCTGGGGGGGGGGGGCGGGGGGCATTGGTTAGGGCTGGCTGGCAATTGGCGCGGTACAGACATTAATTAATTGCACAAGACTGAATGAGTAATGACCTTGCTGATGCTCTAGGTTTAGAGTATCCCTGCTTTTTCTGTCTCATTGATTCAGGCTGCTGCTGCTACAGCCGCTATTGTTGCATTGGGTTTTTTTTTTTTGGAAGGGGGGGCGGGTAAGATGGGGCTATAGAGACCTGCTCCAGGCCAAACCCGGGGAGGGAGGAAAGCTTTCTCCAAAAGACCAAGGACATTATTTGTTTTGACAAATGGAGTGGTATTGCTCACTTTGTGAATGAAACATTATGCCTCTCCGAATCCATTAAACATTTTTTTTTCCTTTTTTAGATTTCAGTGTGTTCTTTAAGATTTTGTTACGATTTCTTCTCTGAAATCTTATATTCTGTTCATTCAATGATGAAATAAAAAATTACAAACAGGACACGCTTTAAAACTATGCATCAATCCACAATGACTGTGAAAGCAGAGTTATTTTTTTTTATTATTATTTTTTAAATTAAAAAGATAACTGTTGTATTTAAAGGTGTCCATTCAGTACAAAGACACCAAGACAAATTGTTCCTTTTAAATAAGCCTCTCAGAATCTATTAAGCCTTTTCAGAGCCTTCCGCCTTTGCCACGTTTTCTTAATTTCAGTCGATGCTTCTGAAATCGCTGGCGTATTTTGTGACTCGCGCGTTCGTCTAAGCTTGTCTGCTTCCAAGGAAGTCCTTCACCTTTGGTTAGCTCTTTTATTCTAAACAATTTTTCCAGGAACATGTGGAGAAGAAAAATGTAATCAGGCTTGACGCTGAGACTAAGCAAGCGCTAGATAATTACAGAGCTAATGGACTGCTCTTAGAGCTGCTGTTTTGATAATATAGCTTGAGCAGTGGCCATGGGCAGGTTTGGGGGACGCATGGATGCACTCTTGTGCCTGGTGTTATCAGCTGTGCACAAGGGGGGGAGAAGAGCAGCTCACAGCAGAAAGCATACTGAATTTCCTCTGGGGTTTTTTTTTCCTGGGCCACGAGGTTCGATGCGGGAACCGGGTTTAAGGCTTGACTCGGCACAAAGTATGTAAAAATGAGGACCGTTTACTTTATCCAGGATCCAATCAGCTGAAATGGCAAGTAAACACCACTCCTGTGCAGGAGTGTAACAGTGATGGATTCGAAATGTTTCCTGACTTGAAAGAAAACTCAAGCACGTTTCTTTTTTTTTTTGTGTGTGTGTTTTTTTGAGAAAGCTGTGGAGATTAGCACATCCACGGCCATATCGTTGCATCCTCTCCTCCCTCTTTCTCCCTCCTCTGGCCCGAGAGGAAGGGGGGAGGGCCGAGTAGCCTAGAGGGTCATGTTTGAACTGAAACACTCAGCAGGGTTCCTGATATTCAGATTAGTGTGACGGACGTTCCCCTGAGGTTTGATGCTAATGAAGGGAATTAATACACCACAGATAATTGCGAAAACAGAGCCTTGTGTGCTTGCTACAGATGCTGGTGCGTCATTGTTTAAAAAAAAAAAAAGAAAAAAAAGCTCCATGAAGGTAAAAAAAAATTTGCTAGTAAATGTACCATGCTCAATGATGAAAGGATGAGTGAATTAAGAAAGTAAAACTCTTGTTTAACATTGTTTTGAAATTTGTTTTATAATAAGAAACAATTCTAATAATTCTATTAATAAATCACTATTTTGTGCCTGCTTTCATCATGCAAACAGAACGTCTAAACAATCAGTTAAATTCAAGGTGTTCAAGCCAATCTGTTTTCTTCAAAAGAATGCAGGCATGAGCACCGCTTGTGGGGAATTTTATTGACCCCCTGCTCCTCGGCCCAGGTCCCCCTCCGTACCCGCTACTGATCTGAAGACAGGGGCCCTCTGTGAACGCACAAGCCTGAGCTGGAGAGGTCAGGGGTCATCCTGCCTTTATTATTGTGGCATCTAAATGCAGGGGAAGTAATACAGGAGGGCTAGGTCTTTGCAGTAAAGATATTAACACCTAGCACAAAAGGGAGGGAGAGAAGGGAGAGAGGGGGGTTACAAAAAGTGAAGGAAAGGAATTCCAGCCAAAGCAGGACTCACTGCAGGGGTGTGTGTGTGTGTGATGCATGCATGCAACTTGGATAACATACATGAAGACATTTTTATAGAAACATGATCTGAAAAAGATTCAGAAAAGTCCAGGTTTTTCCTCCACTGGGGTCTTTTACCAACCTAAGATGGCGCATGAAGAATTTTAACAGCTGTGTGAGGTGCGCTGAAACAGAGCGGAGAGCGAATGCACGGAGCGTTACTTTATAGCGAACTGTTACTCAAGCGCACCACCACACACCAGTCTGGCGCCAGAGCGAAATTAGCAAAGCTCCTTAATATCCTATTAAAAAGGCTTAGTATGCAATAAACATCTCCAAACCACTTCGACACAGCGGCTTTTAATTTAATCTTTATACCGTATTTAGATTTTAGAGACCGCCAGACAGCCTGTATGTGACCCTTGCAGTCGAGTGCAAATATTTGCATCTGTTAGGACAAATGCCGAAGAAGACAATGAGATTTGATTTACACTACCAGTCAAAAGTTTGGACACACCTTCAAACTCCATGGTCTTTCCTGATGTTTATTTTTCTCTACGTCGGGGAAAAAGCAATGCTGAAGGCGTCCAGAATATGCAATAATCTCTTTTGAATAGTTGATATTAAGATGTATCTGCTACGTATGATCTGTAAAGCCTTCATAACAGCTCTAATCTGAGGGGCTGTTTGTTAATTGGTGATTTAAACAAAAAAAAAATGAGGCTGGTAGCTTTAAATGAACTCTGCAGCAGAGGTAAGTTTTGTTCTTGCTTTCCTGGGATGGTCTTCATGAGAAGCCAGTTTCATCATGGTGCTTAATGGGTTTTGCAAATGTGCTTGACAATACTGTTCTTACAAGAGCTCTTAAAAGAACAGCTGACCCTCATGTCTTAAAATAACAACTGACTGTTGTTACTTAATTACCCAAAGCCATGTGTGTTGTTTTTTTTATTTTGGAAATTTTCCAATATTGTTCTAGAATGATGTAGAAAATAAATTCAAAATTTTCCAAACTTTTGACTGGTACTGTATCACAATAAGACATTCACCATGTTGTGTTTTGTTTACAGAGTTGCCTTAATTATCTCATGTACCTCAAAATACATACAAATACAAATGTCTTTATATTCATACAAGCTTTAAATGTAATCATCTCTGCAGGCTGAAAGGAACTCATTTTCAAACTGTGTTCCTTTTTGTTTGTCCACCTTGCTTTGCCTGCCTTATATCACATTTTTCTTATATCAATAAATTCGAAAGTCATTGCATTTTCCTTTCCTCCTCAACCCGCACTACGTTTGGCGAGTCAACATGTTCTTAGCGCAACCTTTGTAGGTTTGCTCGACCGCACTACAAACGGTGTTTAAATTCCCACCGGTGTGTCCATTTTAAACCAGTATAGCTCACTTTACGCGGCCTCAGCTCAAAGGAATTTCCTCCAAAGAAAGGGGTTTATTTGCTACATGTCTAACTCATTTCCACGTGAAATTCACAGCTTTCAAATTTGCGTATGGATACGGCTTTTAAGCGCAGTCTTATCTGCTCGGAGCGGCTGTACATGAAAGCAGAATCTGCACAGGCATCCTGCGTTTTATAAACACACTCTGGTATGTGGAAGGAATGAGCGATCTGGGCTCTAGTCTGTGTGTGATAATTACTTGTTCAGGCTGGCAAACTGACGTCTCTGAGATTGTGATGCCTGAAATGCCAACAGGGAAATGTGTGAATGGAGGCTCGCAGAAATGAGTTTCGGGTCTCCTTTTCCCAGCCAGCAAACACAAACATGTTCAGCCTTTCTGTCATTATGGCTTTTTTTTCTCTGTGTAATTAGGCTTGTCTTGGTTTTTTTTTTTTTAATTCCTGGTAAATGTGATGTGATTTATAAAAGAAGACCAATTACTCACTCACAAATTTGCTTAACATACATGTCACTTATAGATATTGGTGTTTCGTTTGTATAGCACTTTCAGCAATGGGCATCAACACAAAATGGGATACACTGTACGTTCAGGCCTCTAATGTCCAAGCCAGAGGTGTGACCTTGATGAGAAAGGAAAAAAAAAACTCTAGAGGAACCAGATTCTAAACATAATAGATTGTTACAGTATACACATGTGGAGGGTTAGAGACATAGAAGGATGTGTACACATCGCAATCTTCTTTGCACAGTTCTGTTTTTTCCTGTCTCATCTGTTGACGTTCGCATCATTTGTCCTTTATATGAATATGTATGTCTGCTAAAACACCCAACATGTGCATGTTAATTTACCCAAGCAGTTACAAAGAAAATTCCATAAAGTTTTGCGTAAATCATTTTGCGAAATATCAAATACATTTCCCCGTTCTTTCACTGAATATAATCAGTGTTCTTGTTGTCCTCTGTGCTAGTGGTGGTTGTTGTTTTGACTCGCTGCTGATTTGATTTAGATCTGAAAATCAGATCTGTGCACATGACATGATTAATGACGTATGATTACAACGTCAATTCTTTAGTTTAAGCTTGTTTGCTTGTGATTAAACTGGGGGGAAAAAAATGAAGTACATTTGCTTACTGTGAAGTTTCTCCATTTTCCCCCGTTCCACTTTTGTATAGGCAAGTTTGAGGAGAAGGAGGACCGTGTGCCTAAGCTGGAGCAGTTAAACACGCTGGGCTTCATGTGCAGCCTTAACCTGGCCCTGAACAAGCGCGACCTCATCAAAATGGAATTGCTGCTGCTGGAGACCTTCGGCTGGAACCTCTGCATGCCCACGCCAGCCCATTTCATCGACTACTACCTCCACGCGGCCGTGCAGGAGGGCGACCTGCACAACGGCTGGCCCTTGACCTCGCTGTCCAAGACCAAAGCTTTCATGGACAAATACACACACTACTTCCTGGAGATTTCCCTGCAAGGTGAATGCAGTTAGAGATGGTGAATAACACTTGGAGATAAAATTACGTGTATTCCTTTTATAATTTTTTTTTAATGGCTGCAAAGGTTATAATATATATGGGTGGGTCTCGTGATGGTCATTTCATCTCGGATACTTGTTTTTGTCCCAGATCACGCCTTCTTGAGCTTCAGACCCTCACAGGTGGCAGCCGCCTGCATCGCAGCCTCTCGCATTTGTCTTCAGATTTCCCCGAGCTGGACTACAGTGCTCCACCTGCTCACAGGATATTCCTGGGATCATCTAACTCCATGCATCCAGCTCATGCTGCTGTAAGTACTTCAAATCATAACAAAGCCATCAGTAGAGCATGCAAATAGAACATGTATTAGATATTTAGCTATATAATATAATTTGTACATATTTGTACAATACCTTTACTGATTTAAATGTTTTTTTTGTTTTTTTTACAGTGCGCATGACAATGATGTGAAGGAAGCTAACAAGTCCAAGTCATCACCCTCGTCGAGTCAGGGTGCACAACCTCAAGCTCACGCCTCGCCCGGCCCTGTTCCCTCCGCCCTGCAGAGACACCCTGCATCCACGTCGCAGCAGCTACTACTCCAGACTGGCAGCTACCCCTCGATCACGCAGCACTCCCCTGCTCTGGCGCAGCTCCACATGCTGGCCGAGTGCCAGGCCATGGGTGCCGTGAGTACGCGGGAATACCTCCAGCCGCACCAGACGACCCTGCTCTCTTCCTCCATGCCGACCGCATCATTCCCTTCTTTCCCAAGTCTGGCATCAGGGCTGTGCGGCTTGCCCTTGCAGGGCCCCCTCTCCATGCAGGTGAGCATGACGGCAGAACCACGGCCCTGCGTCAGCCTGGCCTACGCTAACGGCTACCTGGGCTCACATCACAGCTTCGCAGCCGGATGTTTCGACAGGTGACGCCAGGAGAGGGAGGACAGACCGAACTCGGGGCGCCCGCTGTCCTCCACCCTCCTCTCTGCCTCCCCGGCGCCATCCACCCTCAGCCATAGGCACAGACTCTCCAAACAGAAGGCCCACAGCCGAACAGATCCATCAAAGGTCATAGTATTAAGTTGAAACATGCTCAAATGTGGACCTTCTTCCCCTCCCCCCCTCTTTAAACACCTAGGTGCCTGTTGCTCTGTCCATTTTGAGAAAAGACTACAGCATGCCTGTTTATGGGTTCAGGCTAATTCATTCTGAGAACGTGATGGGAGGAAAATAAAATGCCAGCGCTGTGAGACATGATTATCAGACACTTAGAAACATCCCACAGGAGCATTTTAGTTCCGTACAAAGCCTTAAGGAGAGAAACGATGGAGATCAGTTTCCCAAACTGCTGTTTTTTTTTTGTTTTGTTTTGTTTTTTTAAATAAGGCATCCTTGAAATTTCACACTGGAATTACTGTGTCGTCCTTGATGCTGCTGCCTTAAAAGTCGGACGCTGACTTTATGACTGAGATACCAGTATCCCTTTTTGCTATCGTTTACAGTGACTTAATGAAACACATATCAGGGATGCACAGATTACTTGAAAGGAAAAGAATGCCGTTGAAAAAAGTACCAGCCGATGTTTGTTTGTATGAAGTGGATTTGTATGTTGAAGTGTTTGTATTTGATCTGCTTTAAAGGTGACCGTGTCTATAAGGAAGGTTACTTTCAGCTTTTGGCTTAGAGCCCCTTCCCTCTGGCCTTCCTGCAGGCAGATGGAGGGGGAAACCCCAGGGGAACGAGGCATCTGTCCCGTCGCCTCAACAGCTCACGCTGGAGGAAGCTGAGCTTTACAAGCTGCTTACCCAAGCAGGGGAGGGGAAGAGGGGGCTCCTTGAGTTACCCATGCTAAGCTCACTACCATAGAAAGATGACTTCATTGTCTTTTACCTCATCCATTAAGTCATTGTAGTGCATGCCAATTACCTCACACGCCATCCTTCGGTCCTGACTGACAAAACAGTCATTGTCCAATCACATGCTACGAAACCGTGGACGTATTTGTCAGATTTTAGATTAAATAATATTATAGAGTTACATAATCCGCTATACTACTGATCCGCCGGTTGTGGGAGATCTATACGCACACATGGGTGAGCTCGATGACACTGTGATGGGTAAAAAGACAACAAAGATGATGTATTTTTGTCATTCCAAACGGCTCGTTCTGAAACTCTGAGCGAAGCTGAATATTCATGAAGCAGACACATTTTTTTTTTTTTTTCTTCAGAACACTAAAGATTAGACTAGTTCTAACTCTGAGTCCATGTATCTCAGGGTTTTTGGTGAGTTTTACAGGGATGTCAACTGCACAATAAAATCAACCAGCAGCAAGACCAAAGTGTCTGCTTTATGACCTGCTTAAATGATAAGCTTTTTAACCACTTTACTGGACTTCAGATCCAAATCATCCTCTGACAGTCCTGGATCTTGAACTACCTCAATGTATGCCATTGCTTTTTTTTTTTTCTTTTTTTTTTTTTCCCCATTCTTGTTTTTGTCTTTCTTTCATTTTATTCATGAGTCATGAGCTTCAGGATTAGTTTTTATCCCCAGAACAAGTATAAAAACCTTTTATGTTGACGTCTCGTTTTGTATGTAGATTAATTGTGTTCACTGTACCGGATATAGGCACTGTTTTGTATTTCAGTTCATTGTATTTCAGTGAAACCTTTGTGTGTGCAATACATAACCATTAATTTCATCTGTTACTGTAGATTTGTTACATTGTTTTACCACTACATTTTTATTATTTTTAGCCTTAGTGTTTTTTTATAACAAAATATTACTGCTAGAAGGCAGTGATTTTTAAAAGACAATATGTTCCACCAAGAAAATGTTGCACATTGCAACCAATGTCTGTTCAATCTAGACATTTAGTAGACCAGAGAGTACTGATGGAGTCCATTCAGTGGTCTATGGTTTTATTTAAAAGCCTGTATTTGTGTAGGAGATTAAGGCCAGTGGGGACAGGGAGGAAAATATGCCATTTGGATATAAAATCCCTAAAAAAAAAAATAAATGCAAAAAAAAAAAAAAAGGTGTCTTTTTTTTTTTTCTCTCTCTTCTTGGTTACATACTATACTAAATAGTAAAAGCAGTTAGTTTGCATAGATCACGTGTGTTTTAATATGAATGTAGAGTCGTTGCACATGAAAAGGTCAGAAAGGAGTGGGGAGCGCTCTTCCTTTAGCCCCACCCCAGAATGCCGTGCCCTCCCTCTGTCCCTCTCTGTCTCTAAGACCTCATATCCCTCCCTCCCCCTTCTCTCCCCCCT
>JAOVVA010000021.1:12908143-12932759 GCA_028565275.1 Leiocassis micropogon
AAATGTGTTTGATGATCAGAAACATTTTGTGTGACAAACATGCAAAAGAATAAAAAATCAGGAAGGGGGCAAATAGTTTTTCACACCACTGTATGTCTTCTAGTTGACTGAAACTAAAATAATGTCTCTTATATAAGGGACATATATTAGGAACCCCTGGTTAAAACAAAATGTATTGAAGCAAGTTGATATTCTGTCTACACAAAGACAACATCAGTAAGCTGTAAGATGGATAAAAAAAAATCTAGATTTGGTGAGAAAACAAATGCATGAATTGGCATAGCTTATAGCTATGGTGGATAAGGTGTTGGACTGCTGACCAGGCGGTCTTTAGTTCGAGCCCTGATGCCACTTGCAACCTGATACCTTGCAACCTGACCTTGTAAAAAAAAAAAAAAAAAATTATATATATATATACACACATATATATTCCATGCCCAAAGTGCTGGGTGGCACGAAACTATACATTGTTAAACATAGAGAAAAAATAAAATCTAATGCTGAAATATCAGCCTAACTTGCTGAACACAAAAGAGGACATGTTGCAATAACAGAGCAAAGGCATCAGAACAGATCTGGCTGTGTGACACAGCCGGCTGATACACAGGCTCTTGTTAAGCATGAGAGATTTCTCTTTTTAGTGCCCAATTACTGTAAATCTGTCAAATTGATGTGATCAATAAAGTTTTTATTTTCTTAACACTTGTGTAATGCTGAGGGAATGACCATAAAGGGAGGGAATAATTACATCATAATGACGTCTTCAAACAGTCAGGCCTCATCACTACTGTATTAAATAATATATCATTATAACAACACTGCAGTTATTTAATGTGTGATATTTTCGCTTTCTATTTCTGTCTCCACTTAAGAAACACACTAATCATATTGTTGGTTGAGATCGGTTACTAGGATACATCCAATTGTTTCAGGGTCACTTGTGTGTGCTGCAGTAAGACCGTTTTTGTGTTATTTGAGCCAGAAATCACATCATTTGAGCAGATTAACATTAACAGTTATGTCATTCTAAAAGGTCAAAAGGTCATACCGTCATTCTGTTTTGTATATATACTGTACATCTCACACCATTCAAGTACAGTAATGTAAAAAAAATATTTGCTGTATCCTGCTTTTTTTTAATTTATTACTTTGCTCATTTGTCACACTTAAATGATTCCGATCATCAAACAAATTTAAATATTACACATATTAAGATAACCCGAGTAAATACAAAATTCAGTTTTTTTAAAGGATGAATTCATTTATTGAGGGGAAAAAATCTGTCCAAACCTGCCAGCCCTATGTGAAACAGTAATTACCCCCTAAACCTAATAACTGATTGTGCCACCCTTGGCGGCAACAACTGCAACCAAGTATTTGCGATAACTAGCATTAAGTCTTTAACATGGCTGTGGACAAATTTTGGGCCACTATTATTTTCAGAATTTTTTAATTCAGCCACATTGGAGGGTTTAACCAGTTTAAGGTCATTCCACAGCCTCTCAATTGATTTATAAATCCTGACTTTGATTAAGCCACTTCAAAACTTTCTTTTTTTTTTTGGTTTGAGCCATTCAGAGATGGACTTGCTGGTGTGTTTTGGATCATTGTCCTGCTTCATAACCCAATTGCGTTTGAGCTTGAGTTCATGAACTGATGGCCGCACATTCTCCTTCAGGATTTTCAGATAGAGCACAGAATTCATGGTTCCATCAATTATGGTAAGTTGTCCAGGTCCTGAAGCTACAAAGACCATCAGAACATCACGCTACCAACACCATGTTTGACTGTTAGAATGATGTTATTTTACAAAACACTGTGTTAATTTTATGCCAGACGTATTGTAACAGGGCACACACCTTCCAAACAGTCTCACGTTTGTCTTATCAGTCCAGTAAATATTTGCCCAGAAGTCTTGGGAAGAATCAAGATACTTTTTGGCAAATGTGAGAAGAGCCAGGGGCAATTAATAAATGAAATCATAGTTTAAAAACTGCATTTTGCATGTACGCAGGTTATATTTGTGTAATGTTAAATTTAGTTTGATGAACTGAATCATTTAAGTGTTACAAATATGCAACAACAAAAAAAAAAAAATCAGGAAGGGGCAAATACTTTTTAATGGCACTGTAGATTGAAGCCTCGTCCTGGAGTGACTGAAATTCGGCACACAGTGGACAAACTTTACCAGCAGATTTAGAGAACGGTTTAGTGTAACCCATACAAAGAAAAATGGCTGACGAATAAAAAAGCTTTAAGTAGTTATAACCTTAGTGTTGCACAATATGGCCCAAGGTGTTACACAAACCTGGAAGCACAAATTGTATAGAATGTCTTTGTATGCCGTAGCATTACTATTTTCCTTCACTGGAACTCAAGCATGTTCATGAAGTCCATGAAGACATGGTTTGCCACAGTTGCTGCAGTTAAACCTGAGTGACCCTGACCTTACTCCCACTGAACCCCTTCGGGATGAAAAGAAACACAGACTACGTGCCTGGCCTGCCCACCCAACATCAGTGTCCAACCTCACTAATGTTCTTGTGGCTCAATGAGCAAACCCCAACAGCCACGGTCCAAAATCTGGTGGAAAACCTTCTGAGAAGAGTCAAGGTTATTGTAAGAGCAAAGTGAGGACTAACTCTGGAACGGCATGTACAGCAAACACCTAAGACCATATAAGGTATTATATGTGATATTTTCTATCAAATGTTTATATATTCAGTTTAAAGTATGACTTTAAGGACACCAGATTAATAGAATGTTATCTGTTTTATGGCCAACAAGACATTGACCCCAACTTTTAAGCGACATCTGAGTCTTCTCAGGTTGTTCCAAAATGTGACCAAGGTAGCATTAAGTGACGTGATTACAAGATGACTATTTAACCAGCGTCCTTCACAGATCTCAAAAGAAGAACAGATTGATGCCCATAAACTATAGTGGAACATAAACTTTTACAGCACTCTCATACAAAGTGTCCTTTAAGGTTTGACAATAAATGTACTGTGATGAAATCTGCAGTGAGGACAAGTCACTTAAGTAAATTTGACAATTTCCCCCTTTTTTTTATGAGCCTTAATGAACATTTTGTATCAATCGTCACTTGGTTCTACTGCAAACACTGTATTGTGCAGTAAAAAAAATCTCCTTATATTTTTAAAACAGCATATATAATTGTTTTCATAGTGTATAACAAATAAAGTGTAATATTATAAATTAATGATTATTGCCTTGTTAAATAGCAGTTTCTTAAATAAGCTATCAATATACTGTGCTAAATTCTTTTGCAACAGGCAAACTTATGCAAATCTTGCACTTGCTCTCTCACTTTCATCCATTTGCTCTCTGTCTCTCTTTTCTTTCTATCTTACCTTTTAACAGACCGAGCACATGGAAGTATGCTTACACAGATCCTTTTCAGCTCATCAAGGTCATGATTTTAAGAATTTGAAAGAATGGTGGAAGCAATAAGATATTGTAATTGTAATGAGGTAAACAGAGAAACAGAGGATAATGTGGTGATAATAGAATAGAATAGTCAATTAAAGGAAATTTGCTCAAAAACAGGGAATTCTCAAAAAAAAAGCCCTAGTTTGACTTGATCATAATGTGAAAATATATATACCATAATACTACCATGGTACCCACTGAAGTGCCATAGTGCCTACCCTAATATTCTATAAAGTCTTATAGTGCCTACCATGCCAATGTCTGACGTACCATGGTATCATTGTGGTATGAAATGTAGAACAGTTTATCATATTAAACTATACAACACATCATAAAGAAATCCTTATAGGATGATTTCTCAGACTGGTAACTCTAAATTGACTTATCCTCTGAAGCTGATGTAAGTCTTGGTCTTTGTTTCCTGCCACTGTCCTCCTGAGAGCCAGGTTCATTCTGGGGTTTAATGTTGTTTTGTAAATACACTTGAAGATACTGTACATTCAAAGTTCTTGCAATCTTCCAGCTAAACTGAACTTCAAGGGTTAAAGTAATAACAGACTGCTGTTCGTCTCTAATTAATTAATTAAATTACATAATTCCATATGGATTATTTCATATTTTTAATGTCTTCAGTTTTGTTCTTCAATGGACAAAATATAATAAAAAAGCAGTGCATTTTAAGGATGGCACACAGTGGCTTAGGGGTTAGCACTGTCGTCTAGGCCCCCTAGGATCCGGGTTCAATTCCTGCTTTAGGTTTGTGCATGGAGTTTGCCTGTTCTCCCTATGCTTGGTGGGTTTCCTCCCACAGTCCAAAGACATGCAGATTAGTCTAACTGGTGTTAAATTGCCCGTAATGTGTGAATGAGAGTGTCAGTGTGTATGTGTGTGTGCCCTGCAATAGATGGGCACCCTGTCCAGGGTGTACCCCGCCTCGTGCCCTATGTCTCCTGGAACAGGCTTCCCAGCCCACGCGACCCTGTGGACAGGATAAAGCGGTATAGACAATGAAATGAGATGAATTAGAAGGTGTATTAAAACATTTGAATGACTCTGTACAACTTGTAACAGTCATGATGATACTTTAAATCTTATACAAAAAGCATCGAATTATAGTATTTCTTTTAATGCCAATGTGAAGTTCTTTATTTGATTCACAAGCAGTGGAGTTACGTTACCTAAAACAAAAGATTCCTAAAGCGAGGTCCATGTAGTCCGATTTTTTTTAGCTATTATTATTATTAATTCTGTTTGACTGCTCACTTGCTCAATAACTCAAAAACGAGTTGGTCTAAATTTTGTCAAGTTGGATCTAATGTGTTCTGGCAGTAGAAATTTCTCCACCAGAAAACATTATGGGTCTGATAAATCAACAAAATATAATAGTGCACATTTTAATATTGTTTCTAAAATATACACTATATCGACAAAAGTATTTGGCCAGACCTGTTTATTATTCAAATTCAGGTGTTTGAATCAGGCCCCTTATCTCCAGTGAAGGGCAATCTTAATGCTTAATGCTTAAATTCAGTTTTACTGTGACAAAATCTGGCTGGACAGACATACAGACATTCATACAGACAGACAGAACATTTTCTGAGACTGGTTTTGGGTCCTCCAATGTGTGAAACGTAAAGATATCATTGAAAGAGCGAGTTCTGACCAATGTACAGACAAAACATTTCTTCTCTTATATAAATCTGTTGAGGTGTGTTCGAGAAATCTATTTTATAATTAAAAGGGTCCCTGGCTATTAAAAAAAAAAAAAAAAAAAAAGTTTAAGTACCCTGCTGCAAAGAGTCCAACGTGCACACAACTCAACACTGCCCCTTGTGGTTACAAACTTGTCAGAGCGACGCAATATTGACAAAACAGAAGCCAATCACATTAGCGTTTCCAGAACGTCCATTTGATTGGCAGTCATTTGAGCCACTCAGTGAAGGGCTTGTGCTGCATTAACCAATAGCTAGTGCGCTTAGTGGGCCATGGGCGGGATCTCCGCTTATCAGTAGGAGAGGGCCAAGTAGTAGTTGCAAAGCGGAAAGAAAATGGCGGCCGTGGCTGCGGAGCCAGGAGCTGCTGCTGCTGCATCAACAACAACAGGGGGGGACGGGCTCGAGTACGCAGCGGAGCCCGGTGAGCATGCGGCCGGCTTAGAGCCTGACTCTGCGTCGGGCTTCGACCCGAAAATGGAGCGGTGTCACCAGGCTGAGAGTGTGGATGCAGTTCAGGAATGCAGTCAGGTCCGGATGGAAATGAGAAGGCCGGACTTGAGACTCGCGGGAAACGCGCTCGAGGATGGACACAGCGACTCGGACGAGCGCGTGCACACGGAGTGCACGCATAACGACACCGGGGCCGCAGAGGTGCGCGCGGACGAGTCGTTTTCTCCAAACGCACCGGCTGTTAATAACGAGGTCAGTCCTGCACGCGCCTGCTTTCCGCCCTGCTCCGGTTCACATCCTGAACCGTCCTCGCGTTCGTTCTCCGCTCGAGCGGACACCGTGACTGAGCCGGCACACGGTGATCCCGAACCGGTGCGTCCTGCTGATCTGGAGCCTGAGACAATCTCCGAGCCCGAAGCTGCAGACGGTGATGCTGCTCCCTGCTCCAACTGCGAACCTGCACAGGATGCTTCCCCTGCACGCCCCCAGTCTCCCGAGCCGCAGTCCGCTTCATCAGAGGAGACCTCGCCGAGAGACTGCACCAGTGACTCTTCCAACACCTCGAGTAAGGACTCTGAGCAACTTCCAGCAGGGAGCGATCAGCCGCACTCCTCCCCGGAGCCGGAGGATGCGAGTTCAGGCGTGTGTGACCCGGCTGTGAGCCCCGAGCCCGAGCACAACGTGTGTGCAGAAACTGTGGACAGGCAGCCCGAGCAGATCTGCGGGCTCGTGCCTGGTTCCGAGGTTCGGGTCTCACTAGATCACATCATCGACGATGCACTTGTTGTGTCGTTTCGTTTAGGCGAGAAGATCTTCTCCGGGGTCCTCATGGACCTTTCCAAAAGGTAAACACCTGTTTTTCATGGTGCGAGAAACCTGATCATGGCTTGTGCATCCTCCCCTGTCCTCCCCTGTCCTCCCCTGTCCTGACTGGCATTGTCAGAAATCCTTGTTTACCTTTTGGGGTGGTCAGGATGAAGCTCCACCCACTTCACATGGCTCCATTAACATGTTTAGTGGGTGTATTATGCACTAATTATCTAATTAACATGTAGAAATGCACTGATCTGGTACAGAGTGTTGACATCAGGCTGATATTAACCTGGAATGATTTAACAGGTCAGATTTGACATCACAGATGTCCTGTGAATTTGTGGCACCATCATGCGCATGACCCGAGTACACACAGTCACTTAAAGCACATCATCCTTACGCATGTAACTTATGAGTCTGTGAAAACCGGATCACTATCATGTATCGTCTAAGATATAAGACTCAGATATTTGATATTAATGTTTCAAAAAAAATTCCAAGATGAAGATTCAGTCAGACTATAATTCCCTGATTCCGAGTCCACATTAGAAATCAAGGTTAAGCGCTACATGCGAAGGACATCCTGAGTTTTCCCTAACCTAGAAATCTTATAAACGAACGAGGCATGTTTACACTGATATCTGATTAATATTTCATAAAATAGAGGCTTTTTGCCCCATGAGTAAAATTGGCTTTCAAAATGCAATTACACAAAGACTGGAAAAAGAGGAGTTTTGGGGACATCGTTTTCATATCTGGGGAAAGAATTCATATTTAAAAATTGTGAAAACCACATGGACAGTCTTATGATTTTTTTTGTTTTTTTTTTGTTTAGCATTTTAATATCTTGAAGAGATCTGCAGGAGCCTGGAATTGTCAAGATGAAAACGTGATCCTTATGTATAGTATAATACGCCCTTACAGATTTAACTGAACGTTAATTATATCTCATATATTTTATATTTCAGTCATAGATTTCAACAACAAAAAAGTAATAATAATAATATCAAAGTTATAGGTTAGCTAGTTTCATACTAGAAATCCCACTTTCTCCATTAAAAAAACAATAATTTAAATATGCTCCAACTGGCCACTAAACATATATGCATGTTTGGCTTCATGGGTAAATCTGTGGGTTTGTCCTAAATATTGATATTTGATATGTGATCTCCAGCTGGTGAGGTTCACGCAGGAATGAGCACCACATGCTTTAACAAAAATGAAATGTGGACCCCTAAAGGTTTTCGTAATATCGATTAAAAGTTCTGTCCTGAATATCAGCTGGCTGTCTTTTCAGAGAAATCTTTTAGAAAGCTAAAGTCCCCTTGCGAAATGTGTGGCTATAAATGAGTCCATGCAGTACAACAGGCAAAAAAAAAAAAGACAGCTTTGGTTTTTTACAATTTTTGCAGACGAATGATGGAAACGTCACTAATCTGTTTTGCGTAAATCGTACACTTTATTAATGTTTCTGAAAGGAGAGTTTTATAAAGTAGTCACTTCACTTTTGTTGCTTAGCCTCCTGAGTGTAAATATATGGTTATTCAACAGCTTAATGTTTTGTTGAATTGGAGATATGTTGAAAAAGACCCTAGAATTAAACTTGGATATAGAGCAGGCAAAGCTTAAAGCACACTGCAATCTGACATGCTCTAGTCCGCCAATCTCAAGATTTGACCTGATGAGATGATTATTCTGAAATGCTTTTACGCTCATTAGTGTTAGAATGGTTATTTATATTAATCTCCAACCTGTCTCCTATCAGCACTTTGTGAAATATGCAAACTAGACCTTTTTTTTTTTTTGTCGTTGCATAACTCAAGCCTTTCATCTGTGTCAGCAAGAGTTAACGTACTGCCGCATCATGAATAATTTCATGAATGAACAGCTGTTCCTATTAAAGTGGCCAGAAAGGGTAGGTAATTAGTTAATACACACTGATGCAGGTATTCGATCTGGGTAGTAGATGAAACCTAATACTACTTCCGTACTGTCTCGCTTTCTGTATAATATAAATTAACAATCAGCAATCAACTAGTAATTTGCTGCTAATGGAAATAAATAATTGTGAGTAAATATGCTGCATGTTCATAATGTTTAAAGAAAACGTTCTTGGGTTGGATACATACTTGGGTTGCAAATCCAAATCTTTACCACTCTAGCACTGCACGCCAACGTCAGTGTGAAAGTAAACACCCCTAGATGTTTTCGAAAATTGGCACTAGATAAGAAATGTCACTTCTTTACAGAGAGTTGTGTCGTGTTCTAGCCGTCTGTCGTCTGTAAGCTTTTTCTTTTTTCTTTCTTTCTTTTTTTTTTTTTTTACAGTAACTGGCCAAACAATTTCCTCCAGTTCTGATAAGACATGCCATATGGCCACCCAAGTTACAAGCAGAGAGTGTACAGTAATATAGTACCTACTGCTCCAGTTATGTTTGTACATTATTTAATGAACGTATCTCATTATGTTTTACTTGGTAACCCACGAGGAAATATATACCTCTAAGTGAGATGGGAGCATTGGAGTTTTCCTGTTAAATGATATTTAATTCTATATGACACTTCATTTACCTGGTAATGCATAGTTTATAAGTGATTAATTAGAGTGTAATCATCATTTTTTGCGTCCTCACACCCTGTGCTAGGAAGTTTCGTGCACTCAGTCCCAGTCGTTCTGCATCATAGCCTTGAAATGATGTGCTGGCCATATTTAGTCAGAAGCAGGTCGAAGGAGATCTTCATTTGCATTTTTGGCCTCGGTTCCCCTTAAGTTTGTTAGATCTCATCTCAAAAGCACTCGATCTTTTAATTCATTTCTGAAAGAAAAACTGCAAGCTGTGTGTTTTATTCACAGATGTGTGACACGTAAAGTTTCTTCTACCAGATTCTTGATTTCTGCAAAGCTTAAAATAAAGCATCACAGAATTTCATTACACAATTAAAATAGTGTGACATGGATGGCACTTATTACACAATCCTTCAACAAAAAACAGACACAATTCCTTCATCCTTTTGTTGTTTTGTTTAGTTTTTCACAATTTGAACATCAGAAGCAACAAATTATCCACAATGAACTCGAGTGTTTATGTATTTATAATACAAATGAGGTTTATGTATTCATGACATAACTTAACATAATATAATTCATGAAGGTGCATTGGACAAACACATACATGAATTAAACAGCAGTGCACATTTTGTAGGTATTTAATGTCCTGAGTATGCACGGGTTTGTGAGTCTTTGCTGCTTTCAGCCACCGTCTTCTAAAGACGGGGAAAAATCTATTCATTTATGAATCGCGATTCTTTTGTGTGTCGATTCATGTTTCACCACACTGACGCCAAAATCTAATTTTAAGGAAACTATTTTTACATTTATAATAGAGAGGCAGCAGTCGATCGACCAGTGACCAGAATTGGCTTTTTTTGACTGGTGATCCACGGCTCAGCATCAGATATGAACGATTCTGTACCGAATACATGAGCTTCCGAGTAGTGCAACAGAAACGTGTCTCCTGCGTTAAAAGCCACCGATCTGCCCTTTTACTCCAAACTCAACTCCACTCATTACACTCATACTCGTTACTCATAGTACTGGTGTACGCTTACACCAGCGCTGGCGAAAAGCTGGTCAACTAATATACGGAATGGGCTACATTTAATTTCTCATAGTACATTCAGTGGTGAAACTGTTGAATAAGGCTAAAGTATACATCTTTTGATTTACAATTTTGATTGCCGATTTTTTTTTAAAGGTTCGAGTTCCCAAAATTGTAACAAAATCAGGAGCAAAATTTAACATTGAATTGGGGTATGTATAAAATCAGAATCTAGGTATCTTCTGTGTGAAATCAATGGCTGCAATCATAAAATAATATAAGATTTGTGAAGATTTCACATGGTAAACAAGAAACAAATTCTCTGAAGATATTCAGAATATAATTGAGATGAAATGTATTCTGAATTCACGTTTTAAATATTTACATGTTTCCACTCTCTGTCCTCAGATTTGGACCCTTTGGAATTCCAATATCTGTGTTTCCCAAAAGAGAGTACAAGGACAAACCAGAATCTATGCAGCTTAAGGCGGAGGCATTCCAGTCAGAGACTGAAAAAGGAGTTGCTCAAGGAACTCCTGACATCCTTTCAGAGGAACCTGTGCAGGGGTCTTCAGTGGCTCAACCTAGTCCTAACCCTGAGCCCAACCCATGGACCGTAAAACCCCCGCCTTTGTTTCAGGAGGGGGCTCCTTACCCGCCTCCGCTGTTCATCAGGGACACCTACAACCAGTCGTTACCTCAGCCTCCACCTCGCAAGATCAAACGGCCAAAGCGCAGGCTATACAGAGAGGAGCCCACCTCTATTATGAATGCCATCAAGCTTCGACCGAGGCAAGTGCTATGTGATAAATGCAAAGGGGCTGTGGTACAAGGGGACAAGCGCGAAACGCGCAGAGGACCTATATCAGACTGCCGGAGTGATGATGCAAAGCGTCGGCGCAACGAGAGCACAGCTCCGGGTGCTGGGAAGCGAGCTCGCAACGAGGCACGCTCAGAGGACAGGAGCCGCCCGGCCGACGTGTCCAAGCGGCAAGCTGCAGCGATACGGGTCACTTCTTCAACCCCATCCTCTCTGGCCCAGAGCCACGTGAAAGGAACAGCTTCAGGGAGTCGAGTGATTAAAGGGGTGTCCGCTGCAGCACCGGCCTCAGCCACTTCCCGAGTCCAGCTCGGTGCCAAGAAAGTGCTGCAGAGCAAAAACGTTGACCACTCGAAAGCACGTGAAGTGTTGAAGATGGCCAAAGCACAGAAGCGACAAAGGGAATCGGTCACCGGCAGCAGTGGTAACACGAAGGCCATGACGAGGGCCGCGGCTCTTCAGGAGTCCCACCAGAAGGTCCACTTCACCCGACGACTGCAGCAGATTAGTGGAGGAGGACCAGGCATGTCCAACCCGCTGCCACCCAGGATGCGCATCAAGCCTCAAAGGTACCGTAATGAAGAAAATGATTCTTCTTCATGTAAGCCGCCTTGCTTGGAGAAAGTGCCGGGAGGAGGGCGTTTAACGCTGCCTAAACTAGCTGCTCCTCGCTGCACCTCCACACGCTCCACAGGCCAGGCCACTGCCGCTGCAGAGCCCCAGGGCCCAGACAGAGAGCTGGAATCCCCATTGAGGCAGGTGCGACCCAAACCCCAACCACTCTCCCAGCCACCTACGGACCACAGCAAACCACAGCCTGAGCCAGAGGAACAGGGGCAGGAGATGCGCGGTAGCAAGGCTGGCAACCTGGTGGTATACATGACCCTAAAACCCAGGCAGCCTGACTCCTCTAGTACCTCCATGTGCAGCGTCGATAGTGCAGATGACTTAAAGTCATCAAACTCAGAGTGTAGCTCGACCGAGACCCTTGACTTCCCTCCGTCTGGCGATTTTCGATCTGCCTCTGCCCCTGGCACATCTTCCACTTTTGTCCCTGCCTCTGCCTCTGCTCCCAAGGATTCAAAAAAGCGCAGTAAATCCCTCAAAGCTGCAGTTTTTTCCAAAAATGTCTCAAAGTGTGTTGCTCTGGATGGCAGGAACATTTGTGTAGGGGACATTGTGTGGGCTAAAATACTTGGCTTCCCTTGGTGGCCTGCCCGCATCTTAGCTATCACAGTGAGCCGCAAAGATAACGGGCTTTTAGTCGGGCAGGAGGCCCGTGTCTCCTGGTTTGGGTCACCTACCACTTCCTTCCTGGCAATTACTCAACTTGCTCCCTTTCTCGAAAACTTCCAGTCCCGCTTTGACAAGAAGAGAAAGGGCCTGTATCGTAAAGCCATCACAGAGGCCGCCAAGGCTGCCAAACAGCTCACTCCTGAGGTTCGCGCCTTGCTAACTCAGTTTGAGACGTGAGTCTGTGTGCCTTTAAAAAGTAGGCAAAGCAGGCATGGCTTTTGCCCCATAGCCCTTTCAAAAAAGAAAGAATACACTCGTTATCCCTTACCGTACCCAACCACCTTCCAGAGAGAAGCATAAAAAAGTTTCAGGCAGGTCAACAGGACTCGCTTATTTTCATGGAAAAAGAAATTAGGGGGTCTGAGGAGCTGAATGTCGTTGGAAGTTGACAGAGATGCTTAATAATAATAATAATAATGATGATGATGATGATGATAGGAAACGGTTGTCATGTTTCATGTGATGAATTTTTTTCATGTATAATTTAACTTTCTTTTGAGTCTTTATGCCATATGGAATCTATCATTTGATATTTTTAACATCAGTATATTACTGTATTAGTGCATAATTAAGCCCCTTTTTTCTTCCCAGATCACTCATTTGCTTAGTGTCATATAGTAAAAGAGTCCGTTGGTGCAAAAAAATGGTATTATTTTTTATTATTAATGTTATTATTCCTAGTCTTTTAAATAGTATTTATTGAATTGGACTTAGACAGGATAAATGGTTTTATTGCTTAAAGGACATTTCAGGGAGATGTGAATGTTAATCCAGATTCAGACAGATTAAAGGCATCTCTGTTGTTCCTAGTTTATAGCTTCCTTGTGGGTGTGTAGAAAGAAGGCACTGTGGGCTTTGATGAATGCGATTTATTGGTCATGTGGGGTTCGACCCACTCTGCAAGAGACGTCTCTCACTTTAACACTCGCTGTAAAACTGAACGACACAACACCTTAAGGCCCGTGCATAAGAAAGACAGACAGTAAAAATGTGAAAAAGGGACCCTGGTGGGTACAAAGTCTCTAACTCAGGTAGATGAAGAGACTTGCCTGGTGCTGCTCCTCCTTTATAATCAGATTTAATCAGATGCTGGATCCTCAGTCTGAGGAGAAGAGAGGAGTCTCGATCTGGGTGCGGTCCTTGGCCAGCGGTGGCTTCGCAGGCAGTTTAGCTGAGGTTTTGTCGGAGGTGCGTACAAGCCAAAGCCGCCTCAAGTGCCAGAGAGCGGAGTGAGCAGAGGCCCTGTTCATCACTTTAACAGATAAAACCAGAAGCAGACGTGCCAGTCGAAGTGAGCAGCCCTGATTCCCACCCTCACAGCTGCATCTGCTCGCTTCACTTCTCCTTCATCCTCTCACCCACTTCACAGCTCTTCTCTTCTCCAATGTTCTCCTCCGCATTGACACCATCTCGCATCTTCTTTCTCTCCTCCTTCCTTTTCCATGTGTTCGTCTTCCACTCTCTCTGACATTTATATCGATATCTGAAATATTTTTCTCAGATGTTGTTCTTTCGCTCTCACGTGGCCGTGGTAGTTTCTTTTTGTTCATCCGTTATTTATGGCCGTGCTTCATCATGAGCACGCTTTGTTACAATCGAGCATTAAAATTCATTAAAAAGTTGCATTATACCGTTAAGAGAAGACTGTTATTTAAACTGTCTTGCTGAAAACTAGCGCACTGAAGCACAAGACAGCAGTTCTGATACCTAAATATAATATGTTTAATCATAATTAAGTTAAAGTTCTTTTTTCTTTTTTTTTTTAATTGTTGGCTTGCTAGTTCAACGATTTTTTTCTTCTTCTGATTTTAGTGTTTTGTCTCTTGGAGGAATGTTTTAAATAGTGTTTTTTGTTGTTGTTGTGCCTGAACTTTATTTTTCATAGTGTCATATCACCCTTTTTTCTTTTTCTTTTTTTTGGATCACAGGGCTGAACATGTGAGATACACAATAGTGTATATAGATATAAATACATATACAGTATTCAACATGTATTTTACCAGAAGAATGGGGTGATGATACGGCATCCTGAGAACATTTCATACCTGAGAACAAAGGGTTTAAATTTGTATGAAGCAAGTTTTGTTAAAGAGGAAATGTGTAATTTCTCTGTATCTCTGTTTGTCCTTCACTTACACTAGCATTCTGAACTGTATTTTTCTCCACCTGAGAAAGGATTTACTGTAGGAGAGCCTGGTCTTCACAAGTACGCAAGTAGACAGAGATCGGGAACTTGATCGCAAAAAAAAAAAAAAAAAGAGGAAACACTTTGCTTGGTAGACCACACTGACTGACTGACTGACTGACGTTTATTTGTCGAAATCAGAGCAAAATGGTATTTATTTTCGGTGGTTGGCTTTGTTTCATTTCGATCTCTTTATTTTTTACATTTATTATTTCTATCTGTTTGCAGGTCAGAGAATGCTGTAAAACAATTGAAAAAAAATTACAGTGGAAGATATTGTGTACATGTTTTCTGATGTTTTAAGAGTATATAAATAAAATGTGAACTTCAAGAATTTTACCTAGTTGTCATTATTTTTTTTGTATCTTCCCTGACTAATGCATTTCATCTAAAATACCTCTAAAGCCATAGACGAGATTAGTCAGAACTCTGTAACACTTAACATGCATTACTCCAAAACGAAAAAGTCTACTATTGTCAAACTTCAGCATAATGAAGTAGAGCTGTTGTCAGGAGAATATTGTGTGCAAATAAAAGTTTATTTTCTCACCTGCAAACAGATGAGTAAAGGTTAGAACAGAACAAATGTCGTATTTAAATGTTACTCACGTTTTGACTGAGAGTTATTGTCTGTAGTTCAAACCGAATTATTTAAAGTTTTAAAACTGCGTCGACTTTGTCAGTTTGCAGTTTAGAACATTATATGTTGCGGAGAAATTATCTCAAGTTTATTAAGTGATTGAGGCGTAATCAAGGACATTCGTCATAAATATGTGTGGAGGCCTGGGAAAACGTTTACTCTGTGAAATGTGTAATTTAATGGATTTTGCAATTTAGTCCATCTTTTTTTCTCAATTGATTATTCAAAATTGATTTACGCTTTTATAATGAATTTTTTTTTAACCAAAAAATAATTCACAAATGCTAAATAGTTAAAAAAAAAAAAAAAAAAGGTTGGAAGAAAATACAAATTGCTTGCGTTCCTGCAAAACATGAGTATCCCGTCCTCTTCTTTAGATTTTTTAAGTGGTTTGGTGCAATACCACCACCTACTGGACTGGAGTGTGGAGCAGAAGATTGGCAGAGGGAAAATAAATGCATTTTACAAGACAATTAATCAACAACAGTCACTGTTTATTTCATGCTTTTAGTAGTTTTTAATACTTAAAAAAAAACCTTGATACAAATCAGGCAGTAAACTTAAGTATTATTGAATTTAAGCAAATTGTGCCAAACAATTTAATTGAATCAAATTGACAGTTTACTTATAATTCACATTATGTATAATTACAAGAGCATCAAGCTCACATCTACAGAGTTTGTGTGCAATGTGTTGTTTTTGTGTGAAGCAGCAAAATAAGTTTAAAAATTGTGGGGGAAAAAAAACCCTGTTTTAATTATAGTGGCTGTTTGTTTTTCATCTAACTGGCTCCTTACTCACGTTTGCAAGCAAAAGAAAAAAACAACAAAACATTTCTACCGCATATTTAAAGTGCGTTCAGGTCAAACCGGGACTTTTGACTTTTGACAGTGCAGAACCTCATACCTCCCACTGCACCACTTGCACATTACAAGAACCCGGCTGGTAGTTATTGCCACATCCTCATGCAGTGCTGATTTCACTCTTAAGTATTTCCATCTGCTTAAGCCATCAGTTCCTGGGAGGCCAGTTGTTTCAGATGTGAAGCAGGTGGTTCGATCATGGCTCGGCGTAGTGAAAAAAACTTTCTACATTGATGGTATCCAAGCACTAGTGAAATATACGTATATGTACGTTCATGTAAGAGGAGATTATATAGAGAAATAAAAAGAGGTATTACTCCAATAAATGTGTTCTGATGTTCTGGATAATCAAAAGATACATGAAATATAGTCAGGAATTCTTAAAATTAAGGTGCCAAGCATGACATAGAGAAACGGGACGAAACCTAATCTCTGCTGTAATTCAGCTGCAGCGATATCTGGAGGGTTTTCCCAGACTGTGACAAAGACTTCATTAATATTTTTCTTTATTATTATTTTTTTTTAATGAAAACAATTTTTTTCTTTTCATTTCAAACCCAAAATTACATTGACACTAACTTTATAAGATGAAATAGAACCGGACACGGAACCACTTGGCTGTTTTCGTACAGTATTCTGTGTGTAAGTCGGAGAAACCCAGTTTGAGGATTTATATATTTAGATACATTTGATACATTACAGTGATCCAGATCCTGTACATACTGTCTGTGCATGAAGGAGAATTATTTTTTTCTATTTTAAACCCATTGAATTAAAAGGGAATGCTTGTGTATTTCATCAAATGAACCCGCAGTGTTGCCTCTCTACCAAGCGTCTGACCTGTTGTTCTCTCTGCTCTCTTACAGTGCTGCAACAGTGACGGGATGCTGATTGGTCGAGAGCCAGCAGGATGGGAAGCCGTCCTCAAAGAGAGAACCAGGTGTAATGGAAAACAAATATTTTTTATTTAAGAATAATTATATATTTATAATAGTGAATTTAAGACTGTCCACCTCCTGCTCAAACAATCATCCTGAACCTGCTCGATTGTTTTGGCTGCTTTTTTTCTCCTGTGCACCTTCACAGTCACAGCATGTTTGAGTAAGGACGTCTGCGATACTGGACGGCACAGAGTTGTTTTTTGTTTCGTCTTTTGTTTTTTTACTGTTATAAATTATAAACGTTTTGTCCGGGCGTTAGGGTGGACGCAGGGGTTTTTAAGTGTATGTATGTCTCTGATGAAAAGAAGAATGAAGAATCCATTTCGAAATGATGGAAACCTTTTCTATGTGAAATGCAATAAATATTGCATGTGCTATGCTTCAGAGGACACTTGCAGAGCTCTGGGGAGAGATTGCTGTTCGGAGGTGATGAATAAACGCCAGTGTTTCCTTCAGAAATGTCCCTCGTGCGTTTTTTTTTTTTTGTATGAAGAGAGGAGGAAGTCTGAGCTTTAAAACAGAGACAAAATGAAGTGCTACTGCTCAGTAGTGAAGTAAAGAAGTAAAGAAAATACTAAATTACGAGGTGCGTTCAAGTCAAACCGCAACGAGAGTAAAAACTAAGAGGGTTATTTCTCTATATAATCCCCTGCTACATTAATACACTTATCCCAGTGTTTCATTAGTGCTCGGATACCATCAAGTTAGAAAGTTTTCTCAGCCATGATCAGACCGCCTGGTTCAAATCTGAAACGCTGGCCTCCCAGGAACTCATTTAATGGCCCGAGCATGTGGAAATGGCTATGTAAGCAATAACTCTCGGCTGTGGTGGTTGTGAATGATCGTGGCTACAGTTCCCACAGACAGATGCGTCTCTTCTGCAAGCTGCCGTCAAGTTATCCGTCGATTTTCGAGGATGAGGCGCTCCACTCGTTCCACTCCACCCCGGCCGGGATCGTCATTCACCATATATAGCCATCTTTAAAATGTTTGCACTGTTAAAACGTTGTACTGCGGGTACGAGTCTCATCACCGTGATGTTCTTGAAGTCCTCTGTAAATGCGAATACACTTTACGGCTTCATTCATGAAAAAGTCCCGGTTTGACTTGAACGGCCATCGATTTTTAGTGATCTTTTTTGTTATAACTTATGTTAGGATCTGGAAAAAGTGAGCCATTTAGCATTAGCAACACAAATAGCTCAACAATCTTGTATGAGCTTTCTGTAGACGTCACAGCACAAGGATCGCTGTTCAGTGGGAGAGCGAGCATCACTTTGAACTCTCTCTCTCTTTCTGTTAAAATGACTTGAACTTTGGGAAAACCTGGTCCCTGATCTAAACCCAGACTAATTAAACTTACCGTTCTTTCCTTTCGCTATCATGACCAATACTAGTCCATGTGTCTTGTCATAGCCCCACCAGTCCATCCCTCTCTCTCCTCAGCCAGGATTTTACTCTACATTTACATGGATTTATAAGGTTTCTAAAGGCACAGCTGTCAATTTTGACCTGGAATAACTTTACACGATGTACTGAAAGCTATGAACACGGTACTCTTATTTAATGCCTCAGAGCTCTGCATGAAGACAAAAGCGTGAAAGAGGAACTGAATCACTTTCTCTTTTTCTCTCTCTCATACACACACACACACACACTCACTTTCCCCCTCTCTTTCCGTCTGGAAGATTTTCTTATGCGTTTCAGTACAATCGGACGACTCGTGAATATACATGGAAATGACAGATCTGGGCTTGCAAAGAGATTTT
Organism: Leiocassis micropogon; assembly: GCA_028565275.1. Lineage (NCBI taxonomy): Eukaryota > Metazoa > Chordata > Actinopteri > Siluriformes > Bagridae > Leiocassis > Leiocassis micropogon. Next base: position 12,926,687 of record JAOVVA010000021.1, read on the forward strand.
GTTATGACTTTATATGTATCTCTTTATGAAATGGACAATAAAACAAATCTGATTCCCCCCCCCCCCCACTCATAACATCTGTGTGCTGTTTTTATAAAGCACTGATTCTTCTGCATATAAATATGATAGTTATAGTTATGATACACTGCACAAACTGTCTTGTCATTTATGGTTTAATGAAAATACGTGACATTATGATAATAAAAAGGAATTTATGCTATGAATTTATTTAGTGTGGGCGGCACAGTGGTGAAGTGGTTAGCCTCCGGGTACTCCGGTTTCCTCCCACATTTCTCCCAAATTGTGTGCGTGTATGTGCACGCTTGTGTCCTACAATAGACTGACGTCCTGTCCAGGGTGTTTCCCGCAAAGTGTCCCGAGTCCCCTGAGATAGGCTCCAGGCCTGCCGTGACCCTGGACAGGATAAGCGTTATACAGAATGAGTGTATTCAGTGTGTTCGATTCGACTATAATGTACACTCATCAGCACATTATTAAAAACACCTTGTATGCCTATTGCATGAAATTATCCGAACAGCTGATCATGTGGCACCTTTTTAAAAGCCTTTAGTTAACGCTTACACAATCTCAGAATGGGAGAACATGTGATAGATACTTTGATTACTGTATATCATGCATTTAGGGATTTATACACACTACAATAAGTACCATTTTACAAAAAAATGTATAGAAAACAAAAGCAGGCCACCAACAACCCTGTACAGTATATAATCAGTATAGAGAATGAGTGAGTGAGAAAGAGAAATTAAAGGAGTGAATCACAAGGTTTTGCTAGTAATAATATTTTTTGCAGTAAAAAAAAAAAGAAAAAAAAAAAGTTTTTTTGTATTGTATGTTATGGAAGGAGGTCTATGGTTGCCCAAACTGTTGATCAATCAATGGGAAATAATTAAACAGGAAGGCTACAGCAAGCCATATAACCACTCTTTACATCCATGGTGAGTGGAAAAGCATCTCAAAGCGCCCAAAACTTTGAGACATTTCAGCTACAACGGAAGAAGACCACATCAGGTCCTACTCCATTCTGATAAAAATGGGAAGCTGAGGCTCGACAAAGCATGACAGATAAATATTGGAGGAACTTCATGTTCCTAATAACATGGCCAGTAATTGTAAATAAATTTTGTATTTACAGCCTGTATAACCCTCAGATTATATAAAGAAGGTTAAATAATTTAAGGGAAATCCAACACTGTAAGGGCTACCTCAAGCCTCCAGAACATCTCAATTCTGACTATTCTTCCAAACGATATTTCCTCCGGTGAGGATTTACAGATTTAAAGATCGCAGTGGAGAGCTCAGTCCAAGACGTCGCTCGAAAACCCCGCATAGGTGTTTGATTATGATCCTTTGATCTGATTGTTCCCTTCTTTATCAAACCTTTCTGTGAGCTGTCGCGCTCTATAAATGAAGGCAGAGTCATCTAGCATGTGACCACTCCTATCAGGATAGAAATCATGGATAATAAGTCAGAGCAGGTTTTAATTGATTCAAAAGGGGCAAGTGGGCTTTTAATATGCCAAGAAAATTTTTAATCAGGGACGATTCCTTTAATTTGTTACCCATATTTTTTTTTTCGATCAAAAACAACGGAACATGCAAACATTTCCCCTCAACTGGATTTTTTTCCCCCCTTTTGAGATGCATTCTATTACATTAAATAAAAATAAATTAGTATTAATGTTTAGTACTGTTCTAATTTTCATGCAGTCGCATAAATAAACTAGTCTATTTTCTTTCATGGTTATTAACTTTATACTTTGAGGTTTCTTTATTAGACTCAAAGGCTACATTCATATTACCCGCCTCTACTGAGTCAAATCAGATGTTTTTACACTAGTATGACGGATCTATACTTTTTTTTAAGGCGGGCGGAATGCACAAATCTAATATTTTTCAGATCGGATCTAAATCACTTTCAGATGTGGTCCTAGACCAGATACATATCCGATACGCGGTTATGCAACTTGAATGAGAACGGGCAAATAGGAATTCATACAACTGTTTTTTTGCCTCCGTGCATGTGTCAGGCACTCGATGACGTCAGTCAGCACCAGACCGCAGGATTTCACAGCAGGGCTAGCAATAGCAGATAAAACGGCTAAAGCAAGGCGTATGGCTTTCTTCCTTCTTCTGGACCTCAACAAAAACAACTGACTAACTGCTCGCCGTCCTCCAGAACAGAAACTCGAGCATAATTTTACTAAAATCTCATGCATTGTTTAAAATGAATGATTGGTTGCATAAACTCATAACATGTTTTATCCCAGATGGTAAAATCAAAAGAAAAAGAAAAAAGTCAACTTGGAAGAAAGCTTGAGCTTTTTAAAACCAATGCCATCAACACCAATAAAAAACAACCAGTGACCAAGTGATCGTTCAGATTAATTTTTACTTATAATTTAAACAGGATTACAGTGTTACACAACAATACACTGACAAACATATTGCTGGCCTGCATTATTCTGGGAGCTGTGCTGCTGTGGTGTGGAAAATTGTCCAAGCTGCTATCTGTTGTTGTTGTTAGGATTCTGAACAAAGTTAACAGAGTAAGAGCCTGTGTTGTTGTCCTGGTTCACCTGGAAATTGGCAGTGGAGAGGCCGAAAGGACGCAAAATCATGTTGCCCAAATCCTTCAGTTTACCTTTGTTGGGGGGGGAAAAGAAAGAAAGAAAAAAAAGTCAATAAAACAGGATATCACATTTGTCTCTGTGAGTTTATACCTGCGATGCTGAGGCTGCAGGCTGATCAATAAGGAATATTTAAGCAGGCACACAAAATAGAGAGAAGAAAGAGAGGCCAAACCCTAGCACACGGAGGTGGATGTGATGCTTTGTTTTATTTTCTCCAATTGATTTGCTCCAACTGACAATATAAAAACTGGAAGATCACTTACTTAACACCACCACTGTTTCATTTATTGACTCACCAACTGGCTCACAACACAACAGCTCAAACTATAGAACACTGTTTCGAAGTGAACCATGTGCTACCAGACACAAATGATGTGTCCTTTCCACTTCAGTGAACTTTGTCTGCTTTTCTGGTCTAACCGCTGCTTTTATCGGAAGCAGAAAAGCATCGTTGACGTAGCAATGGGGTCAAATGTGTAAATGCTACGTGTGTAATGTAGATGCTAGATATCATCATCTCCGCAGTCAGTTTCTTCAGTCTCTACACTTTCACACTTTATCCTGTGGAAGCACACATTTTAATGTGAGATTTTTGGAGCCTAGGTTGAATGTAAAAGTAAACTATGTTGCACAAAGTGACCAGCTTTAAAGGAAAACTCCACCCTGAATGACTTGCATATTGATTTTCAGTGCCATCTGAGTGTGCATACTCACGGAGCACTTTATTACAGAACACTACAGTAATACTGGATAGGGCCGCCGTTTGCTCTACAGCCTGAACTCCACAAGATGTTGGTAACATTTCTTTGAGATGTCCCAAAGGTGTTTTAGGGGATTCAGATCCAGCAAATAGGAAGATCACAGAACATTGAATTTATTGTCATGTTGATGAAACCAGTTTGAAGATGCGTTATGACATCATGCATTATCATGCTAGAAATGGACGAATGGGTAAACAGGCTGTGGCATTCAAGTAATTATTGGAATTCATGATGCGCCAAGAAAACATTCCCCACACGATCACACCACCTCCACCAGCCTGGATTGTTGGCACAAGGTTGGTTGGCTCCACAGATTCATGCCGTTGGCACCAAATTGTGACCCTACCATCTGTGTGGCTCAACGGAAATTGAGATTCATCAGACCACGGTCTGTTTATTTTTTCTTCCACCCTTAGTTTTCTGTCTAGTTTTGGTGAACCAGTGCCCGCTTTTGGCCCGTCTTTGGCTGACAGAAGTAGAACCTGGTATAGTCCTCTGCCATTGTAGCCCACCTATACTTCAAAATTGGGAATGTTGTGCATTCTGAGATGCTTTTCAGCTCACTACAATTGTACAGAGTGGTGAACTGAGTTACTATAGCCTTTCTGTCAGCTCGAACCAGTGTGGCCATTCTTCATTGACCTCCCTCATTAACAAGTGATTACCTTCTGCAGAACTGCTGCTCACTGGATGTTTTTCTTTATTGTTGACACTTGTGCATGAACTTCTCAGATCAGAAGTTATAGAAATACTCAAATCAGTCTGGCACCAGTCACACTACTGTGAAAATCCTATTCTCATGGTTGATGGTCAGAACCCAACGCTGCTGACCCACATCTGTGTGATTTTATGCACTTCGCAGCTACCAGAAGATTCCCAACGATGCCATAATGGTAATCATCTCACAGATGCTAAATAGCTATGCCAAGTCTCTTATAGCAGCCCTATAACTGCATTGCATTCTGTCCATGATTCCATGCTGGACCCCTAATTAATATGATGTTTAATATCACTGGGAAATGGTCTGTGAGAAAAGAAGCTCTTGTTCTTTTGTTTTTTTAACACTAACCATATTTCAAATATTAACCAGCATTGTAACTGCACCTGGAATATCTTCCAGTGACGTAAACATGACGCACAGTTCTCACAGGACAAATACAGCACCAGTTACCAAATTAGAACCAGATTATTTATACGCATATTTATTTACATGCGTATTTTAGGCTGGATGCTTCTACACATCATTAGTTTTCAAAACTTTTTTCAGCCCATGGTTAAGGATTGACTTTACAATCTGATTTGTGTTTTGCTAGTGCAAATGGCTACACTCAGGCCTGGCAGTGATGTTCATTAGGAAAAAGCCTAAAGTCAAATGTCACAAATTATGGCTTTTTAAAGCACAGTTGCTTAAGTTAGAAAGTGAATTCTTCTCATAGTAGCAGAACGACTGAAGCTCAGCGCAGCTGACAGAAACTTGGCCTTTACTCCGTCCTCACTTTATTTTTATAAAGTACTGATTTTAAAAGTATACTGAATTTTCATTTTTTAAACCTGTCTGAACGATTATTTCCAGTTCAGTGCTGTGGAAAGGTTGCATTTTCTTTCAACCTCCACTACATTTATCAGTCATGTGTAAAAGTTAGTGCCCCCTCTTTTAATTCCAGCTTTTTTTTGTGTAAAAATAAGAATCATGTGATTGTAGCGGGTCTCAGTATTAGGCAAATACAACCTCAGATGAAAACCAGCACACTACTTTTTTTTATGTGCCATTATTTATTTAATAAAAATGAAAAAAAAAAAAATCATGTGGGCAATACAAAGTTCCCCGATAATTAAATAGCTTGTGGATCCAACGTTTAGCAGCGATAATGTTTTGTAATCGTTTTCTACAGTATATGACATTATCAGTATCTAACATAGTTTTACAACATTTTACACCATTCTTCTTTACAACATTGCTTCAGTAGGTTTAATGAGGTCTTCGCTTATGCACAGCTCTTAAGGTGCCACCACAGCATTTCTATTGGGTTAACGTCTGATCATTATGTTGTATGACTGAATGTCAACTCAGTGAGGCGTGTATGATCTGAGATGTAGCTCTTAGTTTTTATTTTTTATATATATTTTTTATCACTCTGAGCACAATCTGACCTTGGGGTGAAAGTGCTGGCACGTCTACTGGGAAATACTTTCCTGAATGCTTTTCATTGTGTCAACAAACACCTGAATGCTGCAGACCAGCAAACTGCCCAAACTCGTGCTTTTATAGAGGTCTGCACACCTGCTGATGATCAGTTAATCAAGGGCTGATGATTAGCAACACCTGACTGCAACTTATCCCCTTAAAGGTACTTTAAAAAATATTGGCGCATGTGTGTGTTTTTTTGGGAGGCTTCATTTTGGTTAACTATATAATGACACAGTAAAAAAAGTAATATGTTCATCTAAGGTTGTATTTGCCTTATACTGAGACCTGCTACAATCAGATGATGTGTATGCATGTATATATATATATATATATATATATATATATATACACACACACACACACACACACACACACACATCATCTGATTGTAGCAAAAAGTAATATGTTCATCTAAGGTTGTATTTGCCTTATACTGAGACCTGCTACAATCAGATGATGTGTGTGTGTGT
>JAOVVA010000021.1:12938315-12963717 GCA_028565275.1 Leiocassis micropogon
AGTTTATTAAATGTGTGTTTGTATATTTAATCTCAAAAATTTTATATTTGATTTTCTTAATATATTAATTTATATTGAAATATTTCAGTTTGTATATTTGATAAAAAAAATTTACATTGGATTTTCTGGTATATTTGAGTTTGTATATTTGATTAAAAAACTTGTATATTTGATGTTCTGTAATATTTGAGTTTGTATATTTGATAAAAATCTGTATATTTGATTCTCTGAAATAATTGTTTGTATAGGCTATATTTGGTCAAAAAATTGCACATTTGATTTTCTGGTATATTTAAGTTTGTATATTTTATAACTTTTGTATATTTAATTTTCTAAAATATTTGAGTTTGTATATTTGCTTAAAATGTTGTATATTTGATTCTCTGAAATATTTGAGTTCGTATATTTGATCAAAAAATTTAATATTTGATTTTCTGGTATATTTGAGTTTGTATATTTGATACAAACTTTTGTATATTGATTTTCTAAAATATTTGAGTTTGTATATTTGATTAAAAATTTTGTATATTTGAGTTTCTGATATATTTGTGCTCGTATATTTGAGTTACTATAGCCTGGTACTATGTCAGCTAAAAATAGTCTGGCCAAATGATACTGTATATCGCTTTTTGTTTATTTCTTAACATAAGCTTTGTTTTGTGCAAAAGAGTATATTTCAATTCAGAATGTCACTTCATGTTCTTTTATTACAGTCTTAAAAAGAATGACGATTTCAACACAATCTTTTAAAACCTATTTGTACGAACTACACAGCAGACGTTCCAGATTTTTGGTCTACATAACTCTTTTCCCTATATTGAGATTTAAAAAGATCATGAAAATCCACTGGGCATATCCAAACGTCTCCCTGTTGCCTCTCAACTCTTCCATTCAGTGTGTCACTTATCCCATAGGAACTGTTTTGGAGATGCTGCGTATCCCATATCCTTTTATGGACTTTGTCCTAACTGTGCCCTAGCATTATTAAACTCGCCCCTTTTAGTAAGCGTAATTAACATAATAAACAAATACCCTGTCAAGACAGATTAAATGCCATCCTACAGCACACAACAAGTAAGCATTTTAAAAGCTCAGACAGACTGTTGAGCTCAGGGGGTTTCCTACCTAATCTGCGGAGCTGAATTATAAGTAGTTTCCTTAGAACACGTCAATACAGCGTACATTTGGGGCAGCAAATACTCTCATTAACTCAAGGGCATTTTTCAATCAAATCTACTCTACTTACCCTTCTCTAACTTACTCTTAATACTCAGAGACAAAGACATTTCACATCCAAAACACGGTTAACAATGTGATTGAATTCCACCCAGAATTCCACGGACGAAGTACAAGTCCTGATCCAGCATAGGTCTTGTCTAAGGTAGGAGATACCTATTTAGTATTCTTCTGTAAGTTCTTCTGATTTCTTTTTTTTTTTTTAAAGTTTTATGAAATATGCACTCACAAAAACGTGCTCAGATCCCATTAAATACGTAAAATTTTTAACACCCATCTAACAGGCATCTTCACGGCTAATTTCTTGAATTTCCAGGTGTTAAGCATAAATCTGTGGGATGAATCACTTGGAGTGTCCGCCACGCCTCGATACACTTACCGGCCGACTTTGGCATGCAACCGGAAGAGAGACCCGCACACAGATATTGAATAGCTGACTATCAAAATGTGCTGTCATATCATCATTACAATTATCTAATAAAAATAACCATCTCAATATATAAAACTCAGTTAAATTAATTATTGATTCTTAACATGAACAGAGATGCATTAAGGAAGGGGTGTAGTAGCATGCTTGAGCGCAATGAGAAAAAAAAACAAGACAAAGGAAGGATGTGTGGAAAGGGAGCTAAAGTGCATTCCCATCATATACACCCGCTATTCAATTACTTAGGAATATTTTTTACGCATAATCATGCATGTAATTATTCAATCAGCCAATTAGGTTGCATAAAATCATGCAGATACTGGTCATGACGGCATGACTGTCGGTGCCGCACAGGATGGTTTATGTATTTCAGAAATCTCCCGGGATTCTGTGATGGGAAATCTTGTCTTGTTGATGAGAGAGGTCAGATGAGCAAGCCCAAATTAGTTCAACCTGACAGAAACGCTAGAGTCATTCAAATAACCGCTCTTTACAATCATGCTAAGCAGGACAGGATCTCAGAATGCACAACATTTTGAAACTTTTTGGAAAAAGTTTAAACTGAAATGTAATCATCGACTGTCCAGTTCCGGTGACCCTGTGCCAGGTGATCCCAGTTCTTGGCTGATAAAAGTAAAGTGGAACCTGCTGTGGTTTCCTGCTGTTGTTGTCCATCAGCCTCAAAGATTGGCATTTTGTGAGTTTTCTGTGTTTTCCTGCTCACCACAGTTATAAAGAGTGGTTATTTGTCAGCTCATGTCACTTCAAATCAGTCTGCATCATTTTCCCTAATGATGTGGTTAAAAATTTTTTTTTTTCTAAATTTGTTTTCCCATCATTAGATATAAATTGGTTATAAATGGAGAGTTAGGGGTTGGGACCTGAATAAAATCTTAAAATGTGATTTTATTCATTTTCCCGTTTGGATTTAACAAGATGTTAAAATGCTAGAGGGTTAAGGGCCAACAGAGACAACCTGGCAGATCTGGGGTTCAAACCGTCAATCTTCTGATCAGTAACTAAGAGCCTTAACATACTGAGCCACCACCGTCCCTAACATATATAAATTGCATATGTCAAAAAGAGAAGCCATTTATAAAGAAAAAAAAATTGGTATATCTTTATGTATTATAATTAAAGAATGTCAAGTTTGACCATGTTAAAACCAAGGAACTCTTTCTTTTCTCTTTGGGTTGCCAGTTATCATTCCTACATACTGTATATTAAGGATCAGTTTTCATGCTATCCATTTACTGCACAAGGCAGAGAGCTATGGAGGGACACACTATCTATAAATAGTGCTTATCAGAGGTCCTAGAGTAGCCACCAGAACTAAAAACCTACGCACAAGACCTGAGCCAGACCTGAGATACTGTACTTTATTGCCCCCTTGTGTAATTCCTCTACAATAAGTATTCATGTTCAGCCTTCTAAATTGCAGTAGCATGGTAAACGAAGACAAAGGGCACAGAGAGGGAAGATTAACTTCCCAAAGGTCACACACATGGAAAATTTTTCTTCCAAAATCGTCCCTGCAGGACAAACACAGCTGACCCGTGGTGCGAGGTGGCCGCCTATAGGAGAGCAGAGCATTTCAGTCATAAAAAAAATGAATGCAGATGCTCCGTTCCTGACCTGTTTCAGCGTATATGTGGTGGGAACGCTACCTCATCATTATTCCCACACCTCGACACTCTCCTAGCAGCTCACAAGAGGAGAAGGCCTGGGAATATCAGGGCCCTTCGAAAGACATTGGCATTTCCTCTACATTCCTTCATGAGACCTTAACAAGCTTCAGGGCTCTACAGGACCAAACCTATTAATCCTGAGCAGATTAAACAACGCAGACAGTTAGACGGAGGAAATATTTACATGATTGTCCTATATAAAGCATAATGCATCAGGACTAATACCTAGTTTGATAAAGCAGGGGACGTCCAACTTTATAAAAGTGGCATGCTTAGAAAAGGTCAGGATAAGCAAATAACCTAGCTGAAAATAAGATTCATAACTGTGAAGTGGTCACGCTTTGTGGCACTCTACACACTCGAACTTCAGAAAGACCAGATGAGATAAAATTTTACCACAGAAGATAAACACATACTGTATGTTCTGTTTTTATCAGTTCACTAATCTGACCACAGAGGTAAAATGATACAATAATGTATTCTTTTTTTTTTCTTTTTTCTGACGCAGTGTCTCTAACCCGAAAGCTAATCTTTCATCTGAAGAGATTACAAAGCCAAATAATTTATAGACAATGTACTGTAGGTGATTAGAGAAACTGCTACTGAAGCTCAAGCTTAACAAAACTGAAGTTGCTATAACTTTTATTTTTATAAATGATATAACTTTGATATAGTATTGCTTTCTGCTTGGGAAACCTCTCGAAGTGTAAAAAGAGGGTACCTCAAAGGGGTTCCCCTATTGACATAGAGATACAAACTAAAGGTAATCGATGGAATATTTTTCTCAAGAGTGTGCTATGGTCAAGAACAAATTCCGACAGATTAGAGTTTTCTACAGCACCCAGTTATTTCACACTAGCAAACCTCATAATGCGAACCAGATGAGGAGTTTTCGAATGATACATTTTAATCAATACTTTCAGTTATTAACAGCAGATCCCTTTAAGGGGTTGCCACAGCACAACCCTCCCACTTCATCCATTCTTGAGAGCAGCACTAAGGATGCCCAGCAACGTAATGGCTGGGTTTGGGCATTGGCTGGGAATCAAACTCAGGCCTTCTACATGCCAGACAAGAAGCCTAACACTCAACCACTAACACTCACTAAATCAACAATAATAGTCCTTCTGCCTTAGCACTGCATTTTTCTGTTAAAAAACTTTATGTGTCTACAGAGAAGTAAGGATAGTAATGGTAAAGAGAGTTATAGTTATTAGTGCTGTCAATCGATTAAAATGTTTAATCTAGTTCATTCTAGTGATTAGTGATGAATCACAATTTTAAAATACTCTGTTTTATTTGTATTATAGACGTGCTGTGTTGGAATAAAGAAATGCATTACAAATTGGTTAGAGGAAACAGGTCATGCAGTTTTATAATACCTCAAACATTAACATTTCACAAATGTTCCATTAAAATCTCTTGAATGGGACCAGCACTGCATGCAGTGGCAGGGCAGTATGGTGGTGTGGCAAGCCACTGACAGCAGACTCGAACCCGGATCCTAGAAACACATGAGCCACCTAAACCCCAACTAACACATCTTGTGTTGAATGTATTCTTGTAATAATAGTTCTTCTTACAGGTAGCTCGAGCACAAAACTTTGGTTTTATCCAGACTTCCATCCAGAAGCTTTTTTTATAATAAAACCTGGTGATGCTTCCTCAGTCACCTTATTAACCGTGCTAAACGTGCCATTATCACACGGGTATGGTGGGGTGGGTAGGGGTGGTAACCGTGCTGTGTTTATGGGAAGCCATTTGGGTCAAATTTGGTCATATGTTTCATTTGTGTAAATTTCTAAATGAATCACATGCAATAATATTGACAGCACTAATATTTCTACATATTAGTAACAAGCTGTGAAATTAATAACCTTCTGACACATACAGAAAACTTTAGGTGGCTCAGGAGCGTTGCTGATCTGATGGTCATGGGGGTCAGGAATTCAAGCTCTGCCACTGCAGGGTTTGGGGTGCTTGGGGAAGGCCTGTAACCCTGTGCCCATACCAGGGCAGGGCATCCCCAGTCCCAATCCCAAGCGCGGAAAAATGGTTTGGCTGCAGCACGAAGAACATTTGACATAAGACGTGGTCTGATAACTTGCAGATCGAATGAACCAATGTCGCAATTTATCATCTACCCCTATAAAAACAGGAGTGCTATAAAGAAGAGGGTGAGAATGATTCTGAGGTCCCTGACTAGACAGCAAGCACTGGAAAAATGCAGGGGAAGATTCTGGTTGAAAAATAAGCATTGGTGCTTCCTGCTTTTATATATAATTCTATATATCACACCATTTATTCATTCTGTTAGAATCCTAGTACTGACTGCACATATTCAAATATTGGAACTTTTTTAAATAAATCACACAAATGGCAATTTTATATTAAGATGAGCTGAAAAAAAACTTATACATATAAAGGCTTTTCTTGATCATAGTATTGCTTGACATCACCAATTCTGGCCAAGACATATACCATTAATCAGCGTGTTTTTACTGGCTATCGAACTGTATTCTAGATGGATGAAGCAGAACTACCTCGAAATCCACTCCATCTTCATTTCCTTGCCACTTCCCACTTTGGTAAGCTAATGTGTGCAGGTGTCCACTGCATGACAATCACAACTGCTTATAAATTAAAATATATATAACAAATCGTCTGTGGGGTATAACCGGTTGTACGTTTGTAATATGCATCTTGTTAAATTATTACACTTGATTTACTGTACAGGACATATGGAAACTAATTCCATAGCATCATATATCCTAATACATAATAGAAACCAGATGTCATCAGCTGCAGTTGTCTTGCTCACCCAGAGTCCATTGCAGGTTTCTGATTTGCTGTTTGCTGTAACACACCTACTGTACAGTCGGTGTAGAAATAAACTCTACTTTCCCTTGTTGTTGCTGTGTTAGCATCAAGGAGACATGCTTTATCCTATAATATATATGTAGTGCACCTTTAAAGATAGCTTCATGTATCCTTATTTATTGGAACCTATGAATATGCTTTGTCCCTTTAAATATAAATGTTTATGTTAAAACTTAATTAAAGGTACAACACATCAACCTTTGATGATAAAGTATAAAAAGGTACAAAATTTTTACCCTCAGTGGTACCACCAGACCAACCTGAAAAAGTACATCTTGGTACATTTGTTTCTGAAAGTATACTAAGACTGGTTATTGAATGGAAAAGCTGCAAACTGTGCTGAACTTTACCCTTTCAATGCTCTATCCATGATCTAAGGGACTAAGTTGTTATACAGCCACAGTATTGGTGCTGATTTCATTTTGTTTATGTTATACATATAATATAGAAAATGTGTGTGCCAAAGACACTACTTCAGAAAATGATGCAACATGAAAGAGACCAATCTTGCTTCCCTACAAATTTCAAGTTGCTAACTTAAGCCGTTTTAGAGAGATGATTTTACGAGTCCCTAAAAATGCCGTTTTTCAGCGTTATACGGCCTCTTTTCAAACAACAATAATAATTGAAAATGCTAATTATTCATTTTTCTTTATGATAATAAAATGTATGTAAGCTTCTAGAAGAATATAACCTGTAAAAATTGTTGCCTAAATTAAAGCATTCGGTGAGAAAAAAAATAGGGATACCCCCCCCCCCAAAAAAAAAAAATCTGTAGTGTCCGTAACTATGTCCAATTCATATTGCAATATCTTAACAATTCTGCATTTTATAATAATAAAAATTTTTCAAATGAGAAATATAAATTGGTCAAGTTTCATCTTAATGACAATGAAGATCATTGAATTCCAAAAAGTTACAGACACTACAACTAGGTGAGACACTTTTTAGCACCAATACCATGTTTTGGCTGATACTGAATTAAGGAAAAGCCGAAAAGTTTAAGCCACAGGTTCCGACAGGTCGTGATGTGCAGGAGAGGGATTACCTGTGGCTAATTCAGTTGATATCTAAAATGTCAGCATGATATCAATATAATATGTTTAAGAGCAAAGAAAACCATGACAGAAAGAAAAGCATGAGATGAAAGGATAAAGCACAGGACATGAGACTGATGTGGGGACATGGGGGGGTTTATGAAGCACCTACCGATGGGCAGGACGAGGAAGAAGGGTAACCAGCACAGGATGAACATGCCAACTACAACACCAAGAGTTTTGGCTGCTTTCTTTTCCCTAGAAAACTTGAGCAGTTTGACAGTGAGTGAGCTCCTCATCTGGCCCTTGCCCGTGCTGCTGCAGTCGTCCTGGATGTTCGAGCCTCTGTAGTGCACGCGGAGTGTCAGCTCACTGGAGTCGTTGCGCTCTTTCATCACTCCAGCCTCGAGGTTCTTAGTGGTCCTTTTCGCGACGATGTAGACGCGGCAGTACATGGCCAGAATCACAGCCAGGGGGATGTAGAACGAGCCAAGCGACGAAAAAAGCGCGTAAAACGGCTCCTCTGTTATCGGACACACGGTCTCATCCTCAGACGGCGGCTCTTTCCATCCAAGCAAAGGTCCGATCGAGATGATCAAAGCGAGCACCCAAACTCCCAGCATGGCCAAGAGCGCTCTTTTCTCCGTCACAATGCTCGGGTACTGCAAAGGGTACCGTACTCCGATGTACCTGTCGATGGAGATTACGCACAAGCTCATGATGGACGCGGTGCAACACAGCACATCGACGGCAGCCCAGATGTCACAGAAAATCCTCCCGAACACCCAGTAGTTGAGGATCTCGAGCGTGGCGGACACCGGGAGCACCGTGGTGCCAAGCAACAGATCCGCAATGGCCAGGTTGATGATGAAGTAGTTAGTTGGAATGCGCAGGTGCCTGTTGCACACCACGGAGAGGATGACCAGGATGTTCCCGACGATCGCGAACACTATAAACGCGCCCAGAACCATGCCCACGGGCAGTGCCCGACCCAAGCTGAAGTGCGCGCTGCCAGGCCCGGGGGCTGCCGCGCTCGAGTTGGAGCTGTTGGATCGGAGCTCGCTGTGCAGTCCCAATGACGCGTTATTCCACTGGGTTGCGGCATCACCAAGATCAGAAGCCATTCTGGTAACCCCGTATCTCCATACCAAAGTGGCCTCGCTTTACACCTTTCAGTGAGTCAGTGACAGTGTCTGGTCGCATTTGTTGCGCAGAGTTAAACCGCTTTGCTTAGAAATTCTTTGATCCTTCGGGCAAAGTCTCTCCACGTAATGCGCAGTGTCCAACTTCTCCATTTTCTCCAAACACATCATGCGTTTTGCTCATGCCATCCCCAAAATGTCCAAGTTGCTTGCTGTTTCCGTTTGCATTGCACTTGGGGCGCTTTTCATTTTTAGCGTAGCTGCTGGTGTCCTCCGCAGTGTTCTCGCTCCTGAGTCCGTTCATCCATGCGCTCTCAGTCCCAACCCCGCCTCCTCCTCCCTCCCCGAAACTAATCCGTACCGGACACGTCAAGACTCGGACTCACGACTGGAAAGCCAACTGGTATGACTCATACTCATACAACTCATACAAGTTCTCAACCTTTAAGCTGATTCCTTGCAAAAGCTGAACGTTGCCATAACATAAGCATTTGGTTCTTCTTTGGTTATAGTTTTTTGAGAACCATTTCATAACCTTTTGGGAAGGTTCAGATTTGGACACAACATTATCATATGGTTATCACTGGTCGTGGTTAGCACTGTCGCCTTGCACCTCCAGGTTCCGGGTTCGATTCCCGCCTCAGGTCTGTGTGTATGGAGTTTGCATGTTTTTCTCGTGCTTGGTGAGTTTCCTTCAGGTACGCCGGTTTCCTTCCACAGTCCTAAGACATGCAGATTAGGCTAATTGGCGTTCCCGAACCTTGTACCCCACCTTGTGCCCTAAGTCTCCAGTGATAGGCTCCAAGCCCCTGTGACGCTGTACACACGATAAAGTGGTGTAGATGAGGAGATAAGTGAGTGAAACTTGGTCTAATATGTTCATATCAGTAGTAAGGTAAGAGTTTACTCTACCAATGACATCACAACATGTGTTGCCAAACAGAAAGACTTCATCGTCATCATCATCACTTTCTTTAGTATTACTTTTTATCCACCATTGTTGTTAATTTATAAGTTCTTCTTTTTCTAAATTCTATTTTAGCTCCATCAGTTTCCTCATACTCCGTATTGAAGGTCAGTTTTCAACTAAAATTATTAATCCTGATGTTGCTGAAATCGAATCATTCATAATGTTATCAAATTCTTTAGAATATTACATTACCAAACCACCGCAACTGTACGGGACCAGAAGAATAAGGCCATTCATAGTCACATAACAGGAACTTTGCCACAAACCTTTGTCTCAGGAATGTACTCTTTCGGAAAGTTAATAGATTTTGCCAACGGTTACTTTTAGGTTGATTAATTGCATATAAATATTTAATATAATTAGCTCTACACAGTAATTATAATAGATAGAAAGAGGTATGCATAGGGGTGGTTCAGAGAATATACCCCTAATGTTAAGGGAACATTTTCCATCTTGAATGCAAGAATACCAAGATGTTGAAATAAATTAAAGGCTACAAGAAAATTAGGGGAAAGTACTTTGAGCCGAGGTTTCAAATTATATGAAAGGTAATGAGTGCATTGGGGGAAATTTATTTAGACAATATTACGCAATGGAAGTTAAAAATTTTTATAAAGAAATGTAAATTTTATATTCAGTACTATGCAAAATTCTTGAGCCACCTGTCATCATATTTTGTTTCCAAAGACCTAGACATTCTTGTATTTTTATTTTTTTTACTATAGTGTTGAGGATTAAAAAAAAAATTATAATAATCTATCTTAAGGCATGAACCAGTGAAAAACAGGTGCAGGTGATGACAGATGATCAGGCTGGTCGGTGATTAGTATACTGGTGATGCTAAATGCTGAGTGGTTGCAACAGACGAGAGGGGAAATGAGGTTGCTGCCGAGGTTGTTGCATATACAACCAATTTTTTAATTGTATTAAGCACTTTAAGCACTTTGCAGCCTGTCATGATACAACATTTGTTCTCATTTCTTTAAATTAATCTACATTGTTTAATTTGATTCATTTTAATATGAAGGCATGACTCAAGACTTTTGTGCAGTACTGTGTATTTCCAATAAAACAATTTCCTAAAAAGGACCTGAACTAAGAAGTAATGTAACGGGGTAAAAAAAATTAAGTACTAAAAACCCTGTAAACAAGTCTTTTGCATGTTATTAATCTTTAAAATGGTGCACGGCAGCACTCACACAAAAAAGCATGTCTTCATGCCTTTAAAAAAAATTGATACATAACCAGAACTATAATTTATTTTTCATTTAAATCTATAAACATACACTGTATGTACCTTTATTGGCGAAATGTACACCTCTGTGACAAGGTTCAGCAGGTTTTTTCCCAGCAGCTTGGACTCCAATTTAGCTTTAGGGAAGGGGGACAAAATGTCACAAGCCAGTCTACTTGTGTGTCATAGTACATTTAATTGTAATCCAATACAGAGGTAAACACGCCAAATGCGTCTGTCAGCACTACTATTCTTAGAGCCTTTCCTCGTTTTATCTCATGGACATGTGAACAATGCCATGGATGCTGTGTTGCTATGGGTGTAAAAAGCATGCTAGGGTTACATAAGGGCCTTAAATGTCATGCAGAAAATCTGATTTGGGGGAAAATGGAGAACAATAAAATATTGGCAGTTAGGAAACAGTAAAGAGCCGTACTTGGGTTTTTATGATGTTGGGCTTTATGTCCAATCATACTGGACATAGCTTGATACTCATTCAAGTTTAATAGTTTCCTTTGTTGTCTCATTATACACAAGCACTACATTGTACTGTACATGAACTCTTAAGTATAAGAGAAAATGGTATGATGTTTTGGATTAAAAAAAAGCTCAGGGGCCAGGTTAAAAGGAGTACAAAGCTCAAATCATCTGTATTTTCTTAAGATAACACAATCTTGCAATAAGAAGCAGGCGAAAATCCAAAAAATGTCATATGAAATTATTTTAGGCATTTGTAACTGTGAAACCTGGAAACACCATTGCACTACAGGTCAGAGTTAATCTGCTAACAACGTTGCAGCAAAAAGCAAAGACTAGTAACTCGTGCCTATAACCGTGATAGAGCAAAGTGATAACTGAGTCATTATAATGGATCATATTTTAACAGGGTGGTGTAAATTTGAAAGTTGACTTTGGTCCATTGTGCTAAATTTAGACCAGACTGTCTTGTTTATTAATAGATTTTAACTACAGTCACTACAACCATAACTCATGCTTCTGAGAGCAATGTGAGCCATCGGGACATGTGATCAGCGAGGGGAAAGTTATAGATGGTGGGGCTGCATGGAGCCAAGATTGGTGCATTTTGACATAACAGATGGTTGATGATGTCAGGAAGAACATGATTTAGTGTCGTTTCGGATTGCCAAGGTAAATATCCTTCACACACACACACACACATACATACATACTGCAAGCAAACATCCACATATTGTGTGTGCAGTTACTTCAGCGAAAATACACCTGAACACCTATATGCACATTATTCAGAATGCCCTTGAAATGAGTGCAGTATAATATTCGGCCAACACTTTAAGTAAATTGAAGTGCTTACATTTTATAGCCCTTGCAGCCATGGCTGATGAATAGTGTCTGATGTGATGTGAGATATGGAGGGGAAAGGTGCTAAGCTGTGAGCTGTACCGTGCTAAGCTGCGCAGTGTGCTTGCAGTGCTGCACCCTGCATTTGTCATGGTGCAGGATAGATAAACGAGAAGTGCCCTGAGCAGCCTAGCATTTTTACTCTCATGGAGGGATTACACACTACTGCTGCATCGTGCACAACTGATTACGGAAAAGCCAAATGTTGTTTTTTGGCATGTTTGTTGGTATAAATGAGTTCTATTAAATTATTTTCCAGAACGTATTAGAGGCAAGCTCTGGCTCCGAACTATAGGATATTGTTTGTTTGCACCCTTATGGGGAAAAAAAATCACATTTACATTGTGGTCATATATTTTTTTATCACATGATTATGTATTACACAATCATATATGATGCCATGAATCGAACATGTGACAGCGTTTGAACCTACTTACATGAGAAAATGAAAAATAATAATAATGTACAATCATGCATGAAAAGGAATGAATTGTTGAATGAATATAAAACCATGAACCATGTTAAAAATGAAATAAAAAAAAATGAATTGGGACAAAAATTCCATGTGGAAAATTACACATACTATGTGTGAAAAAAATGACCAATCATGTGCAAAAGAAAAACATATGCAATACATAAAAAAAAAAAAAATGATGCGTGAATGTGGAAAATGTCTGAAACATAACGTGAAGTGTCTACAAAGCATATGAATCATGATTAGTCACATGCAGACTTCCTGTATCTTGTATTGTCCTGGATGTTTAGGAATAAAGAAGTGCTGAGATTAGGAAAAGTAAGCAGTGCTCCGGTGCGAATAGCAAAGACATTCCCAAAGTTCCTAATATAAAAAAATGTATATGGAATGTATTTAGTTTATTTAACCTCCTTATGATCGAGGCATGTGTTTGAAAGCAATGCATGCACAGGGACAGATTGAGGAGAAGCAGTATGAAGCACACTTCAGATCTGCTCAAGGGCTAGTGCTTGAGGCAAATCTTTCAAAGGACACAAATTAAGAAGCTTTATCTTATGTTGTGCTCCACTTGATACTTTTATTGGATTCTCAAACCATTAAGGATAAAAAAAATAAATTGCAGGTCATTATTTTTTATTGTTTATTTGTGTTGTCTGATGTTCTGTGGTGAGATCTAGGTTTGCAGTCACAGTTTTTAATTTGCTGTTGTGTTTCCTGGTTTGCTTGAGTGCTTTTTTTTTTTTTTTCATTTTGCTGATATGTTTCGCATATTAAGTTATATAAAATCTAAATAGTTTGAAGTCTTTGGCTGAAAAAAGAGAAACGTGTTTACCTTATGGTGTTTGAATCCATTCATGGCTCATGGTGAGAGGGATGGTCACTCAGATGGCACCATGTCACTCTGTCTTTCCTGTCAATCAGAGTGACATAGTCAAGTCATGGGCATCTGTGAGTCCATGTACTGTGTATGAAAAAGGGTAGATTGCATTTTTTTTTTTTTCATTTGAGAGTGTTATGATGCTCTGTGATGCAACATGAGCAGCAGTCTGAACAGTTGGCATGTTAGTGAGGAAGCACAAGTTAGCCTTCACCCTCGGCATTTGGTTGCTGTTGGATGATAAGAGAGAGCTGGCTGGTGGGCGGTTGGAACTGGCAAAACTAAACCGGGGAGAAAATGAAATGCTGGCCAAATTTTATACATGACACTGTCTGAAATTCCTTTCCCCCCCCCTCACTCACTATGTTGTTCAATAAATCAAATTACTAGGATACAGAATTTATAGACAAAAATGCTGAGCACACAATTTAAAGCCAGTGGTGATGGAAAAAGCTTTATAAATACTTTTCTGAAAATACATTTTTTAAATACTTAGAAAATTTTAATGTAAATATTTACCATGCAAAAAAAAGTTCATAATCAACATATTGAAATTACTAATCGCCTAAACCCCACAAAGCGCATCATAATGTCCATTATCTTCCAAAATTCTTGTTTTTTAGCCCTTTCACACTGTAGACACTTACAATATTACATTTGATACTGTACCTCTCATCTTGCCAAAAATTAAAGAAACATCATTGTATATCATTAAGTTTTTTAGACCCATGAAGAAACTATAATTTTTTCAAATAATACGATTTATTAGAGGCTTTAAACCAAAAATGCTTTTATAAATATACAGCAGTTTACTACAATAGAAATTACTTAAGCAGGCATTTCCTTGTACTCAGTCTAAAAAGAAAGGTTTTCCGTGGCATGTCAAAAACAGCATTTCTCACAGTGGGGTCCAGGAAACCCCAGGGCTCAGGGGGCTCCATGCTTTCTTAATTTACAGCTGCAGATTTCACAGCCCACCATAAAACAAGTTAGCGTTGTATTGAATTGGCATATACAGTATATTAAATTTCTATAGTGCTTTGAAATTAATGAAAGTAAATGAGATTAATCTACAGAGGGTGGCAGCTGTCACAATGATGTAAAACTTTTTAATGAAATGAATGAAATATTTTACATAACTTATATTCCTCATATTTTAATGAAGTACACATCACACATTCACTACCCTTACACAAACAAACTTACATTTTTTGCAATTTTCCCCCCATTTACTAGACCTTTAGTAAATATAATTCCTTTAATACCTCTTCCAGGAGAAAAGCAAAAACCTTCACCAATGTTCAAATGCATGTAAAGTAAAGTGAAGTGAAGTGAATATATATATTTACAAAAAAGTAAATTTAATAAATATCCTATATTAAAAAGGGGAAAAAAAAAATTTTTATTTAATGTGCCATGTATATAATTTAAGTACATATATAAAGCATATTTGAATGTTTAAGTTCATTGTCCGAGCTCCATATTAATTAAAAAACAAGTCAACTTATAATGTGTTATCATAATCCAAAATTCAGAAATGGCAAGCTACAATAATTATTTAATAATAATTATAGTTTGAAAACCCCTAATGTAAAAAAAAAAAAAAAAGTTTCAAGAATATTTATTTTAATTTATTAAATATTATTTTAGTAAAATATTCTTTGAAAAACATATGAAATCAGCAAACATAAGGCATAATTTAATTTGTTTGCTCAGATTAACTAATCATTGAATTAAATGCATTTGCATAAATTAAAATAGATACAAAATTTAAAAAAAGACCAAATAAATAAACGAATAATAAACAAATAATCTGGTCAAAAGTATTGAGACAAAAGTGAAATTCAATGTTTTGTAATGACATTCTCAAATAATGACAAGCAGGAATAATACGAATAATTTGTTATTTTATGCAATTAAATTGTTATACAACAATCAATATTTTGTATGCATTATTCAAAACTTGCTGGATCCGTCTGGCCATAAAGTCAAAAAGACATCTACAGTACTTTATTGTCTCTCGTGCAATCCATGCCTGCATGACTGCTTCCTGAAGATCATGTACAGAAATTCACTTGAGAGTTTTAGCCATTTGGCAGAGGTGGACTCCACGATTTCAGAAAGTAGAAGTCCTGCCACATGTTTGTTCCATCCATTAACTAAACCAGCTGATTCCTATTAGCACAAGTCTTCAGCCAGATAGTCTCGAACTAATTAGTGAGATAACTTGTTTTGTCTACAGGGAGATATTCTATATTTTAATAAAATAAACAACACATTCAATAAACTTAATTTAATAATTTGACACTTTTTCCCCCCAATGTTTTTTCTTTCTTTTGTACTTGCTAAGAGAAAATTTTGTCTTTAAAAAAAGAATATAATTCCAAGTTACAGATTATGAAATTGATATCTGAAAATTCATAACCTTAAATATAGGTTTACATATAAATTTCATTTATTTTAGCATATTAATGACCATTTCACATTCGCCACAAGATAAGCTTGCAAACATAAATCCTGGTAAATATAAGGCATAATTCATGACTGTACAGCTCTTTTCGGTTTGTTTGTTCAACATGACAAGTCAGTGCTAAAAATATTCCTGGGATTGTTATGGAATTTTGAACTAATAAAAGCTTCCTGAGATGGCCCTGCACTGGAATCTAGATAAAAGTCATCGTAATTCATCTGACTGGACGTTTGCCAGGGGCACAGAGCATTGAGCCGCACTGTGCCGCAGAGAATGTGGCACGCTGAGCGGAACAGTGGATGGGGAGAGTGCAGCGCTGACAAACTGCACTGATTAGCATTATTCTCAGCATCTTGTTGCTGTTTGTCAAAATCATTCAGCCTCAAAAAATCACATTTTTACTCACATGTGAAGGAAAATGCATTGCATTGTACAGCTCGTTGGTACTTGCTAAATCGTTTCTTACCGCTGCTGGAAGAGCTTTAAATGTCAGTTTAGGTATAATCCCCAGAGAGTCATTTATTTGTAATGAAGCTGCGTCTATGTATAATACCGTTTGCCATATAAGGCACTACTGAATAAAATATAAACCATGATGAAAAATATTTCCATGGCATAGGTTTAAAATGTGTCTTTAAATGCGCTGTTTTTTTTGTTTTTTTTTCTCTTTTGGACATATACAGGTGAAAATTAAATAACCATTCAAATGACGAGGATAAATAGGGACTAAAAATGCTAAGACTTTCAGTCTATGGAAAATCGCCGTTCTGCCCAGACTGTGTCTGAAAACCCATCAGTTCTGTTTAACACCTCACAAGTTCAGTGGAAAACAGCATCACACCAAGCAGTATATTATGGGGAGAGAGCCGTCATGATGGCTCTGGAAGATTTATGGTCACTTCATGCTGATGACTGCATTCTGTAATTTTCCCTTTCTTTTATGTGAGCTTAAATACCACATTTATCAGTACTGGAACAAAAACCACCAGCTCTAGGTATAGAGAGATGAATATAGATGGATAGATAAGGAGGGGGGGAGGGCGGAGTGCATTTAGAAATACATACTGTACTGTACAAAGCAGGGGAAGCAAGATCATTTATGATCTACTGGGAATTCTTTTGACAAATATGGGATGACACTAGGGTTTAAGCGACAAACACTTAATGTGTTCGGGGAAAGCTGACCACAGTGGGGTTGCATAGCTGTGCAGGGGTACCGTATTTTTCAGTATACACTTTTTGGAAAGCCTGGAATCAAGACCAAAACTCAAAACTCCCTAAAAGCTATACTGTACTCCCATGCTCTGTTTGAAACGAAAAGAATGCGTATGTTCACATATAGCTTTTTCTTTATCTTGACGGAGGAAGGCCTTACAGGGTTTTAAGAAAAAAAAGGAAACACCTCTCCTAAGCATGCTCTTTTTTAAGTGCTAATAGGATAGCATGATAGCATGACAGCAGATTAGAGATTACTAGATAGATAGAAAGAGGTCGCCTTGCACCTCCAGGGTCTGGGATTGATTCCCACCTCGGTATCTGTGTGCATGGAGTTTGCATCTCCTCACCGTGCTTGGTGTGTTTCCTCTGGGTACCCTGGTTTTCTCCCACAGTTCAAAGACATGGACACTAGGCTAATTGACCTCCACGCTCCCTAGTTGGACTACAGATGTTCCTAGATGGATGGAAAAAATTATTGTTCATCTGTGGTTGCTTTTGCCTAATACTGAAAGCCACTATGATCAGCTGATTTTTATTATATTTGTTCACAAAACAAAAAGAACTAAAAAGGGGTACTAACTTTTGAACATGACACTATATGTATATGTAAATAATATATAAATATTAGTAAAAAAAAATTATAAAAAAAAGAGAAGAAGACGACAAAGGAAATTGAGAAATACTTGAATATAATACAAAGTGAAACGCAGTGCAACCATTGATGTGCAATTTTAGTGACGACAAAGTGTACATAAATAGTTGTGCAAAAGAACAGAATATAACATTACCTGGTCTGTGTGTATTGAAATAATATGTAAAACTAAGAGGAAGTGGTATTAGCTCAAGATAAACAGCAAGCAGTGAGCAGGAAATGGAATGGTTGTGAATCTGATAGCGTGATGAATGAGTGTCGGATGGAAGCGTACCAAATACGCCTAAATTACACCCATATTAATACCTCAGTTAAAACCGACATGACCCTTCTGAACATGTCTGTCTCTAAAACTAGAAAACTTATCCAGGGGCGCTGCAGCCACAATCCTATACATACTGTTTTTATTTATTTATGTATTTTATTTTTATGTTTTTAAGATTTAGTCAGGTTTTGTGTAATTGGTATCTGGTGGTCAAGGAACATTTCTAGCTTTTTTCCCCCCACATTTAGCTTATCTTGCTAATCTAGGGCAATAAGTAGCCCAGAAATAAAAAAAAATAATAATAATTTTTGAAAACGGAAGGTGACCTGTTGTAGGCAGTGAACATTCTGCAGCGAGCAACAGTAGCATCGAACCTGGCCTTTGAAATGCATGAAGTACGATAATCAGAGTTCATTGTGGCATTGTATTGGTAAAGTGCAAAAAAACCCGGACTCAATCTCTTTAGCTCTTGCCTGCTCAGTCACTCAGGGAGTAGTCGTACAGTATGTGCACGTGTTTCATATAGATTTTACAGGTTCAGCAGCAGTCAAAAATATGGACACGAGTTGGGATTTATTTTCTACATTCTATAACAATACTGCCTTTTTCAAAACTTTGCATTAGGTAATTAAGTAACAACAACATGGGTCAGTTGTTATTTTAAGACATGAAGGTCAGCTCTTCTGGAATAGGTCGTGCAAGAACAGTATTGTCAAGGGCATTTGCAAAAACCCATCAAGCCCCATGATGAAACTGGCTCTCATGAAGACCATCCCAGGAAAGCCAGAACAAAACTTCATTCTGCTGCAAAGGAGAAGATCATTTAGAGTCACCGGCCTCAGAAATCACCGATTAACAAACAGCACCTCAGATTAGAGCTGTTAGGATTTACAGCGCATAAGTAGCCGATACATCTCAGTATCAACTGTTCAAAGGAGATTATCGCATATTTTGGACGCCTTCAGCATTGCTTTACAGTGTTGAAAGAAATAAACTTTGGACACCAAGGATACATAATCAGCCATGCTTATTTTATTGTTTTTTTTTTTTATCAGAAATGTAACATATGAAGACACCATGACATTATCCATCTATCCATTATCTATACCGCTTATCCTGTGTCAGGTCACAGGGGTCCTGGAGCCTATCCCAGGAAACTCAGGGTATAATGATAGGTACATGCCAGACAGGAGGCAAGATTTAAACCCTTAATGCTGGAGGTGCAAGGTGTCAGTGCTAACCACTGTGTACATATATTTCTGCAGCTTTTCTGTACTAAAATATTTAAAGCACATGTATAGCATTTAACAGTTTGGTAACCCCTCAAAAATAAAGAGAAGAAAAAAAGAAAATTACTTTTAAAGAATCCATTGTCAGCATTGCATACATTTAGACAGCTGGGATTTGATTACAAATGGGCTTAGCTAATATCCATTTCATTAAGGCATATAGGTAGAACCAGACTGATCCAAAAAATGTGGCAGTGTAAGGAAAAAAAAAGTAAAAGTAAATTATGCTAAACTAGAAAGATTTTATCATGTTTTTAACCACCCTGTTTGACAAACTCGCTCCTTGTCCAACATGCCCCTTGGTGGGAGACATCCAAAGCAAGATAAAAAAAAAAAAATCCATAAAATATTTTCACATCATTTTGTCGTAATATATTTATGGCGCCTTAAATTTGAGCCGTCCAAATATGTTTGTTTGGCTGTTTGACAGAATTCAGCCACAGTGACAATCTTTCCCAGATTGCTATACATTCCCTAGATTTAAGCAATCAATACTGTATACTAGTAAAAACCACTTTTAGCTTGTTTGATTGTCCCTGTGGGGAAACCCTCAAAGGTTTCACGCAATGCTACGCCAGCGTTTCTTCTTGTGAAAAATAGGGACGTGTACTTTTTCCTCTTATAGCTTTCTATTCAGTAATTCATCCTAAAACATGTCATGTACTGTATTAACTAATCTGAATTATAGTAATTATCTTAAATTATTTGAGTAGTTACAAGAATGAAAAATGTAAGCTCAAACTTGCTGACAAGAGCTATAAGATGATATTATGATCCCGAGTTAGGTCGAACATAAATCAGAAGTGAAAAACATGTTGTAAAATGTGAATGAATGCCAGAATGGAGCCAGTAACCAGTCTGTCCATATACACACTTCACACATACACACACCATTATACAGTATATTGTATTCTGTTGTACGATCTGGTGTACAAATAGAAGACACCAGTAAATTTACGATACCATATTAGCAGTTTATTATCTTATAATAACCGTTTTTTCTAGAAACGCTGTGTGAGAATGGCATGAGAAGCATTTGTCCATTGGATAAAGTATGAAATTAAATTAAGGCCTGCTTGCTGTCCCGTGGTTTCTGTCAGTTACAGGCAGTTTGCAGACTTCACAAATACAGCCAAAAAGCCATCTGGCACCAACTTGCAGGGATCAGTTAATTCTGAGCTCTATCAATCCACGTGTGTTTCTAAGATTATGCTTGGAAAATGGTTTCATAATTGCAGAAGTCAGAACTAATATATACCTTTTTAGAAGAGCTATGATAAAGTTTAAGTCATAGCATGAAAAAAATGATCAAAAGAGACATCCAGTAAAACAGCTCAAATATTTTTAAGTCTGGTTACCCCAAAAATACATAGGAAGAAAATTGCTTTTAAAGACTCCATTCTCGATGTGGCACGGGAGCATTACAGACATTTTGACAGCCGGGATTTGATTACAAATGGGCTTATGTCCAATTTATTAAGGCATATAGCTAAAACCAGCTTGATCCAACAAAGTGACATTCACTGTGTAAGGGAATTGTGCTGATCTACAAAGATTTTAGCTAGCAAGATCATTAGGTAGACTGTGATTTTACCACTATGTTTGACAGAATGGTTCCTTGTCCAACATGCCCCTTGGTGGCAGACAGCCATGGCAAGATCCATAAAATATTTTCAGATCATTTTGTTGAAATGCCTGTACTACCTGAGCTCTACCAATCAACGTGTGTTTCTAAGGTTTTGCTTAGAAAATGGTTTTACAATGGTTTAGTGGTTAGCACTGTAGCCTTGCACCTCCAAGGTCCGGGTTGGATTCCCGCCTCAGGGTCTGTGTGCATGGAGTTTGCATGGATGTTGCATGGATGTTTGCTCCTGTTTTTCCTCCCACACATGCAGAGTAGGCTAATCGGCATTTCCAAATCGCCCTTAGTGTGTGAATGTGTGAGTTTTTACTACCTCAGTTGTAAAAATGGGAATAAATAAAATACAATGATCACCATTGTCCTCCACTGTCCCAAGTTGAACTATAGATGGATGGATGGATGGATGGATATACTGTATACAGTACTGTGCAAAAGTCTTTGGCATCATATTATATGCTGCACCAAATTTTTTAATATACGTTTATAAAACTGCACAAATCTGTGTCTAAAACTCCTGATTATAAGCAATGAGCTTTCACTCCAAATATTGACTGTTTATTTTATTACTCTTTATTGCTCTTTATAGAAGTTTCTTTTATGCAGAAACGTCTTCAAAAGCATCTTTTGCTTGTGCCATATTTTTGTATGTGCCCATGACTTTTGCACGGTACTATA
This sequence comes from Leiocassis micropogon, assembly GCA_028565275.1. Lineage (NCBI taxonomy): Eukaryota > Metazoa > Chordata > Actinopteri > Siluriformes > Bagridae > Leiocassis > Leiocassis micropogon. The sequence goes on from JAOVVA010000021.1 coordinate 12,959,873, forward strand.
AGTAAAATAGTTGTTAGGTTTTACTGAGCTTGCTGGCGAATATAAGATCTTCTGGTAACTTTGTCACACTCGCTCCTTTCTGTTTTTACTGTACGCAAATCCCAGAAGCGTACATTAGGTTTTTTGGTTCCATCTGAAAACTGGTCTGTCTTGTACTATATATATTTTTTTAACAGCCATGCATATATTTTCCTGTAATGTTATTTATTTATTCATTTTTAAGTTATATATGGAAATACTGAATGATTTTGTACATAATTATGCAGACATGATAAACATATACAGTATAACCAAATTGATACAGCATATAATATGGTGCCTAAGACTTTTGCACAGTACTGTACATTCTTTTAAAACACTGTATAGCATCAAATAAAAAATTAGAAGGACATACTGTAAAACATTGCTTGAATTAATGCTATTATTTCTCATTCATTTTTAATTGGTTTGGTCAATATTTTAATTACATTACACAGCAAGTCTTGGATGACATGGATGTATTGTAAATCTGTTCCTATATTATATTTTAGACCGCTGTCATGGTAAGATTAAACTTCTTTAAAAGTTGATCATTATGGCATTTGAGGGACAATACCTCAATCAACCATACTACTGTATTACAATGCAAAATATTATGCCCAATATTGCGTAGGATCCACTTGCTGACCCTGGAGTGGTCTAGTCTCTCTGTGCATGAGTCAGAAGGGCCTCTGGGGGGGTGCTGTGCTGTCTGGCACTAGGACGTTGGTGGCAGATCCTTTTTCTGTGTGGAGCCTTCATGGATCAGATGCATCCCATGAGTGTTCGATTGGATTAAGATCTGGGGAGTTTGGAAGTTGGGTTGGCGGCCTTACGGTCTTTGCCTGCTTGGCCCTGTGCATGGCAGGCTGTGGTGCACTGGGTCTTCTGGTGCCTTTCTATTGTGGCCAACATTGATATTTTTGGCGAGCTGTGCTGCATTGGTTTTTCTGTGGGATCGAACCAGACAGGCTGGCTTTTGGTCCCCGCTGGCTTTGGGTGCCTATGATCCTATCACCAGTTTAATGTTATGTGGTGCTTATATTATGGCGGATTGGTGTATCTAATAAACTATTCTCACTAGTAGAAGAAGAACAAATTAAAAGAAATTTTGCAGAAGTTATTTTAATAATGAGAGTGAAGTGAGAGTACAAAAAAAAAATCCTTAAACAAGAAAGGATTTGCACTGATCCTATTTTTAGTACTGATTGTTAATTAGCTAAGATCTCAGCAAAAAACTAACAACAGCTGATAGCTCTGATGAAATAAACATTCAGGCAAGCAGCACAATACAAATATTTAATAAGTAAATATTAAATGTAATTAATGACGAATAGATATCAAGTTAAATATGTCAGTGCTTGTTTTTAATCTTGTTGGATTTATGGGAGAATTCATCACTGTAAAGACGTGAAGGTGTTTTTTTCTTATACAGATACACACTTGCATGGCAAATGTAGAAAGTTTATAAATAATCTCTTGAAGCATTTTCTTGCCTCTGTACGTTGTATACATATCTATGCGAGTGTGCATCTTTTAATGTGATGGAAGTGCTTAAAGATGTACTACGAAAGAGACATTATAATATGAAATGATATGTAAGTTAATAGAATCTGAAGTCAAATAAAAACAAATTTCTTGGTTAAATAGATAAATTAATAATGTAAAATGACAAGCTATGTTTTTTTAAAGGTCCCATATTCTACTATTTCTTCAACAAGTTACCAAAGATCTCAGAGCTTCTCCAAACTGTGTGTTAATGCTCTAGCTGAAATATCTCTCAGATAATGCATTACGTTCTACCTCAAACTCTTTATTTCACTCCTCCACCAAATGCATAATTTCACTGTCGATGTAAAGGAGCCAGAACCGAGTTAAACCCCGTCAGAGAACAGCCGCGCTGAGCAACAAGCTGGAGGAGGGTATTTTCATATACAGTATGAGGTCACAATAGGGAGAAAATCTAATAGGCCTAGTTAAAGCCCCTGCCAATACAAAAATGAAAAAAGGACAACAAGTGTATTGGCAGGGGCTTTAAAGTGTAATATTTTTTCGTACATTCTTTCATTATGACAATGAGAAAGAAGAGTAGAGGCTCGTGCTTATCATTATTATAATGTTAGTGAAATCAAGAACTATTGTCTCTTTCCAAAGCTCCACAATAATAAATCTAACTAAAATCATTACAATGTGTTGTTCATTGATAGTAATAAGGAAATCCTTATATATTATCTTATAACATATTGTAAGATGAGAAGATGAGTAATTTATAGTTTGTCTCCGGAGACAAAATAATGACTTCACCCACCCATCTCACCGAAATTTTATGGCCATAGTGCACAATCTGAAGGTTTGGACTGGAATGTTCTACAGTTTTGTACCGGAGCCTCCAATAACAAACTGGACTCCATATTGACTTACACACATTTCCTGTAATATTGAACTTCCAGCTGCCTAACACACAGTATGAATGCAAAACAATTCCTGCTTTCCATTATCACCCAAATGAGGATATGTTCCCTGTTGACTCTGGTTCCTCTCAAGGCTTTTTCCTATTGCCATCTCTGGGATATTTTTTCTCGCCACCGTCACCCCCAGCTGATCATTTTGATTTATACATATTTTCTCACACTTTTCATACTCATACACATTTCTCAAATTTCCTTTCGATTCTGTAAAGCTGCTTCGTGACTATAAACATTGTTAAAAGCGCTATGCTAATAAAATAAAATTGAATTGAATTGGATTGAAGCCATGCAGGTGGAACGGTGGCTGATTGGTTAGCAATGTTGCCTTACACCTTCAGGATCCGGGTTTGGGGTCTGTGTGCGTGGAGTTTGCATGTTCTCCCCGTGCTTGGTGGGTTTCCTCCGGGTACTCCGGTTTTTCCTCCCACAGTCCAAAAACATGCAGATTATGCTAATTGGCATCCCCAAATTGTCTGTAGTGTGTGAATGTGTGTGTATGAATGCGTGCCCTGTGATGGATTAGCACCCCGTCTAGGGTGTACCCCACTTACTACCCTAAGTTTCCTGGGATAGGCTCCAGGCCCCCCCGTGATCCTGTTTGCAGAATAAAGTGGTATAGATGATGAGTGAGTGAGTGACGCCGTGCAACTTACAGTATAATAATAATTATACTGTATTTTATTATATTATATTATGGTAAAATTTTTGTACCTGCATCTCCAACAATGAAAGTGGACTTTATATGAGCTTAAGGACCTTTCCTGTTACATTAAACTTTTCACCTCATAGAACACAGATAAAATAGTGACTGATTTATGGTCATAATATCTGTTATTACCCAAACAATAATGAGTTCCCTGTTGAGTCGGCATCCTCCCAAGGTCTCGTCTCCTTGTCATATCAGGGAGATTTTCCTTGCCACCATCTCCTCTGGATTGCTCTTCAGGAACGAACTGAAAAAGGATACTTTTTTGCCTTCTATTTTTCTAATTTATTTGGCTACTTTTTTAATCTGCAAAGCTGCGTTGTGACAACGACCACGGTTCCAAGCACTATACAAATAGAATTGCCTTGAATTTAATTTCATTTTTCGTAACGTTATTATATTAGTCATAAATACAATTGCACATTAAGGCTGCATTATTTATGCTTATATATAGCTTTTTATTTTGAGCATTGCATTAGTGATTATTGGTCAGCTTTCTCATTACCATGTATAATAGGTAATACCATAGGTGTGCAATCACAACTACAAACCTTGTACAATCTACAAACCTGTCTTTGTGTTACTGTATCTATCTATCTATCTATCTATCTATCTATCTATCTATCTATCTATCTATCTATCTATCTATCTAT
>JAOVVA010000021.1:12994431-13012772 GCA_028565275.1 Leiocassis micropogon
CAGGCCTCTCTCATCTTTTTAAGTGGGAGAACTTGCACAATTGGTGGCTGACTAAATACTTTTTTGCCCCTCTGTATATTTCTGTGGGTGGAATACCTAACCTTCTGCCACCTTCTGCCACCTAACTTTAGCCCTTTCACACCACCTGTTCAAGGTGAAACTGTTGCACCTTCATTACACCTTGCTGTTCCGTGTGAAAGGCACAAACACGGAACACTGTGTTGTTCTTGGTGGACTTTTAATTCGCGGCAGACGTAGTCGCAGAAGTGAAACAAGATCTATGTAAAAGGGAGAGCCAGAACATGCTGAAAAGTGGGCGTGATATTTTGAGGCCTGTGATGTGTCCTATCTTTCAGTAGGATATTTAAAAAACATGAAATGGTTGGCAACTAGCCATAAAAGGAATGAAATGAAATAAATATAATGGTTGGACATGGCAGCAAAGTGGGTAGCCACAGAGATCTTGCTCTTCAAGCACAACGCTGCGATATAAATGTGCACAGCTAGCAAAAGTACCTTAGCAATCGGTTCACATGGCAATGTTTTGGAAGGAACGGTAAGCACACTATTTCTGACTTATGCTACACGTGACACTAGATGCACATGCTGTTGTGTTACTTGTCACGCCTTTTCAGACTCAGAATGCTGGCATGCTCCATGAATGCACCCTCTGAGTTGGCTTTATGGTGGATATGGTGGTTCGTGAAGTATTAATTATCATAGGTGAGCAAATACAGTGTGTTGAAAGGGCATTTTAAGTGGTTTTATAGCCATTTCTGCTTGAAAGTTCCTTTTGAGGCTGCTTACAAGTAAAGAAAGTAAGTTCCACTCTGACAGAAACTGTACCTATGTGACCATGTATATATTGTTGTTCATCTTTTAGCTGCTCCCATTGAGGAGTCGCCAGTGGACCATTCAATCTGCACACAACTTGGCACAGGTTTTACACCAGATACCCTTCTTGATGCAACCCTCCCATTTTATCTGTGCTTGGGACTGGCACTGTAGCTGGGGTTTGGACGCTGGGTGGGAACTGAACCCAGGCCTTCCACATGGTGGACGAGAAACCTACCACTGAGCTACCAATACCCTATGTGATATCTATCTATCTATCTATCTATCTATCTCTCATATATATATATACACACACACACTATATGGACAAAAATATTTGGTCAAACCTGCAATGACATTGTATCCAAATACATATACTTCAGTATGGAGCTGGTGCCCTTTTTACAGCTAGAACAGTTTCCACTCATCTTGGAATGCTGTCCACCAAACTCATTAAACTATGTCTTTATAGTCCTTGTTGATTAAAACGCCTGAATTTAATAATTAACAGGTTGGGAAAAAAATTGTCATAGTGTGTGTGTATATATTTGACTTTATTTTTTATCCCACCACACTGTGGTTGATTCAAAATTATCACTGACCAAATGACAAAGTTGTGCCTTTAGAAAGTCAGATTTGAAACCACATACAAAGGAGGCAAGAATCTCAGTGGTGGTGGTGGTGTTGTGGTTAGTCTTTCGGTTGCTCCCATCAAGGGGTCGCCATCTGATCCGCACATACAACAACTTGGCACAGGTTTCACCTCGGTGCCCTTCCTGACGCAACCCTCCCATTTTATCCGGGCTTGGGACCGGCACTGCATCCAGTGGCTGGGGTTTGGGCATTGGGTGGCAATCAACCCCAGGCCTTCGACAAGAATCTGAGTGCAAGTAGAGTATTTTATTGTTATTTTTAAATTATTTTAAACATGCTGGACTATTGGATTTCGACAGCCTGTCTAAACTTAGCCACAGAGCCAAATGTAGAGACTAGACCTGAGTGAAATATCTTGCTTGATACTAAAACATATATGATACCCATACAGTGCATCTTATTATTATGTGATTTTATATACGAATATATATTTTAGAAGGAAAAAAACAAACAAACAATCAGCTCGAAAAAACAAACCAAAGGCTATAATTAACTGCTAATGAACCGGAAGTGACGGAGGTACAGAAAGAACCCAGTCAAATGGCAGCCTGCCTGAACAGTCATCTTGACAGACGGGTTAGAGGGAAAAATATAACACCGTGTATATTTAAAAACAGCCGAGTCGTACGAAATGATATATTAAATTAAAAAAAAAAAAAGGCGTATTTAAAAACAAAAAGCTAGTATTAATATTTATTCCCCTGACCTATGGGTATCTAGGCATTTCCACTGTGATTTATTTAGCTAGCTAGCTAGCGACAACACTGCGGTCAAAGCCATGTCCCGGTTTGTCTTGCCAAAATGAGCTCCCCACCGTGTGTGTTATTATTACTACAATAAGACAATCGTTCATTTTTGTTACGTTAACGCAAATATATAACAATACCAAAGTAAACCTTTCGTCTGAGTCGGTGTGTTATCGGTTACACAGCTATGCACATAAATAGACCGTGGATTCACAGCCAAATGCCTCTCATCAGGATGGCAAGAAATATGGCTGACCAATATACAACAATATAGTATAAATGAATATACAGATACATACAGACAGTTTATTGTTATTATTATTGTGCCCTTATAATGTAGATTGCTGATATTCGAACAGCTAGGCATGACAGATATCTAGATATGACACGCCAGACAGGAGGGGTAATTTTAGTTGTTAAATTGGAGAAGAAAGGGATGAGGACTGGGTTTATCTGCTGCCTAGAAAGCACAGACACAGGCCCACTCAGACACCAGGCAAAGCAAAGCACTCCCAAATAATGCAGGAAATAGACACACTATATACATCAACAATAGCATGCATGTTCATGCAAAATGACAATATGTTAAAAAAAAAAAAAGGGGAAAAAAAAGCATGTGTGTGCTGTGATCTATGATTTAACAATACACAAACAATAACATGCTTCTCTTAAAACGATTGCTTTTCTCTGACTTACCTTGCTTGCATCCACCATCATCCGCGATCCGAGGCCGGATCAGCATGTTCCACCAGGCCAGGGAGATCAAATAAATAAGGGCTATTATTATTGCTTACATGAGCTCAAACAATTCAGACAACAGCCCCGCTCGCTCGCGAGCTAACCAGTGCCCATGGCGAGCTATTGTGAACGCGCCGCTCTCTTTACTCAAAAACAAGCCGCTCGAATAAACGTCAAGGATTCAGCAGAAATGAGCGACGGATGATCCAGATCTGGACATTTGCTCGTTTTGGCACTGCTAAAAGTAAAACAGGCAGACAGCAGCGGTTGTAGAAATTCAGTAGTGTGTATCCGCAGAGGCGAGAGCTACCCTCCTCCTCCCCCCCGCCCCGCCCCCGCTGAAGCGCGCCACCGCGCGACGCGAACGCGCGCTCGCACATGTCACCCGCTTCTCAACACGGTGCCATTATTAACATCATGTGTACTGGATAGAAATGCTTCGGTACAATTTGTCCTGAATCACAGAACGAGAAACACGTGTTTAATCGGTCCAATAGACAAATGAAGTATTGGGACCATTTATAGAAATGATGAGTAAAAGATCTAGGTCATAAAATGAATAGACAGACATACAGCATGCAATGTAAGGGATGAACCACTTGGGGGCTGTTCATTCATTCATCTTCTATACAACTTGTCCTGTACAGGGTTGCTGGGGGCCGGTAAAGTGTTCCAGAGGACACAAGGCAGGGGACAAAACAGTCGCACCTCCAGGGTCCTGGTTCCATTCCCACCTCTGGGACAGTATGCATGGAGTTTGCATGTTCTTCCCATGCTTGGTGGGTTTTCTCCTGGTGCTCCAGTTTCCTCACACAGTCCAAAGGCAAGCAGATTAAAATTGCCCGTAATGGGTGAATGAGTGTGAGTGTGTATGTGTGTGTTCCCTGCGATGGATTGTCATCCTATCCAGGGTGTACCTCACCTCGTGCCATGAGTCTCCTGGAATAGGCTCCAGGCCGCATGCGACCCTGTATACAGGATAAAGTGGTATAGATGAGTGAGCAAGTGCATGCCTTTGGACTGTAGCAGAAAACCAGTAGCCAGGGAAAACCCATCAAGCACACAGACCTGACGCGGGAATCAAACCCTTCGACCTTGGAGGTGCGAGGTCACAACACTAACCACTACACTACCGTGCTGCCGGGCATGCAGTTTTAGAAAATTAATCAACAACAGTGATGCTGCCTAATGCTGCCCAAGCTGACTTTCGAAGTCGACTAAGTCGAAATTGCTTATTTTACTATAATAGCACATCCCAAAGTGTTGTATTCCTCTTTTAACAATTTGTCAGCATATACAGTCTCAATATAATGCCAGTCTCAAGCATGAATAAAAATGGGACATTTGCATAAGGATGGGCTTCTAGCATTAAATTTGTGCCAAATCAAAATACGCAAAATAAATGACCTGCTATGATTGTATGTAGGGTTGGAAGGTGCTTGGAGCCTATTCCTGGTCACTCAATAAGGAAACCTTGGATGTCTTCGGACTGTGCAGGAAAAAAAAAAACCTAAAGGCAATCCACAAAGCACATGGATAATGTCACTTTGTGTACACAAAAACTAGAGGTGAGATACAAGCCCCTAATCCTAAAGACAACTATGCTAACCACTGGGCCACCATGCCCCTTCTCTCAAACTAAATAAGACAAAACATATGCAGCTTGTCATCAAGAAATTGGAAAGTACCTCCATTCTGAAAAAGTTATGGTTCTGAAAAACATACTGACCATTACAAAACACTCCTTCCATAAATTTTTTAAATATGTTTCTTATTGAATAATAAGAATTTATACTGGGTTATAAATAAATGGGAAAAAGAGAATCAAGCTAGTAGAGAATTCATATGTGAATGCAAACTTATACAAAACCTAGGTTTACACAGATGGACTGCCACTGCCCACTACAAGTTTTCTGTATGATTCACTGATCATTACTGCATCCATTTCTGTGTTGATCTAGTAGGAAAGGTGATGCTTTCAAATAGCATATCCAGGTAATTAATAGAATTCACAAAGCCATTAACCCTCTCAAAAGTCATTAGAGTCAGTCATAAGTGACCATCCAAGAGTGTTGTCCTGCTGTAGGGAATATGCTGATCTTTAGAATAGGCCTATTTATTTTTTTTATTTTTTTTATGTTGGTCAGAATTGTTGGGTTGGGTGTTATGGTCTAACCAGCCTTTCTGAATAACCAATTGCAAAAATATCCAAAGCATAAATGAGCCACAATATGTTCCAGTGGATTAGGGTTTTATTTTGTATTAGACGTCCCTTTCCACTAAACATGCACACAGCAATGATGTATAAAGACAAGATAGTGGAGCATGTACAGTATATATATATATATATATAAATACTGTAACTGGTGTAATGCTCATTTCCTTTATTATATTTTGCCCATTCTAGGCACACAATAATAGTATTGACCATTGTTATTTTGTCTGCTCTCTGTTAGGGATCTCCACAACAGATCATGCGACCCACACTTTATTTTGGTATGCGTTTGTTTTATGCTGGGTGCCTTTTCTGAAACAGCCCTCTCATTTTGATCCAGGCTTGGGAATTGCACGAAGGCTGCCCTTTAACCCCAGTGGCTGGGTGTGGGGCATTGGTTGGGAAGTAAACCCAAGCCTTGCAGATGTGAGACAAGAAGTTCCCAAGGTTGGTAATAATTTAAATGTTTTATCAAAATGAATAAAAGGCCATTTTTGGCCAAAGAAATCCCAACAGGAATAAAACCACATACTCCAAAAAAAAAAAAAATAATAATATTATATATATATAAAAAATTCCAAGATCATGTTACACTGTACCACTGGGAAACAAATTGTTGGGCAGTGTTGACCCAACAGAAGTGGTTCCAAGAAAAACAAAGCCTCTTGGCTTACAAAAGTTAACGCTCCAAAGAACCCTTGAGAAACCTTTATCCCACCCCACCCCCAAGATGCAAGTCTGGCCAAATGTCTGCAAACGTTGGGTAAGGTGCTTGTGGTATCCATTATTTTTCTTAAATGACAAGGTCAAACTTTTAACAAATCTTTATTAGTTTTGCTTTCCACTAATTTAAGTTGTACAAAATAGGAAAGTTAGGAAAAGAATGTTAATCACCAGCAACTAATACAAAAACCACAAAAGTGGAAACCAAACAACTGGATGTAAAATTAACAGAAACAAAAAAAAAAAAAAAAAAGTGCATTTGGGAACAAGAGGCTATGCAAGTGAAAACAGAACTAGTGACAGAAACAAACCAGAACTCATATGAACAAAGTAGTGAAAACAGCTGTGGAGATTAACAGTGGTATTAACAAACGAACATGACAATTTGATGCTAAATTACCACCAATGTGCTCCGTGCATGCAACAGCTTGAAATGCCAGACAAAGAAAAGATACAAGCATTTCCCATGGTTTAGACATGGCCTGTAGAAAAAAAAAAGAAAAAAAAAAGAATAATCACGGTACACTAGTAAAATCTCCAGAGTGGCTGTTCACTCTGCAAAGCAGCTTCACTGCATGTGTTGTCAGTCTCCAAGAGAAACCTCAGCCATCCTAGAACATTCTCCTCAGCAGTTAATTGACTGTTAAAGGTATAGCCCAGTCCAGAAGAATGGCCTTGCTGGCTTGTTATTTCAGCCTTCACAGAGAAAGAGGGGCACAAAAAAAAAAAAAGCCATGCATGAGACAATGTGCACAAAACTCAATAAAAAGTAGTCAAATCTAGGTTCTACTCACTTGAGGCATGAGAGGCTTCAGGAAACCATCAGATGAGCCCTCAGAAGTTTCAGCATGTACAGAAACACTGGGGTCAGAGGTTTCCAACTTTGACTTTTCCCCCTTTCCTTCTTCACTCAGGTCAGTGTTCATTTGCTCAAGCAGACCCTGCCTAAGAGCAAATCAACACAAACCATTAAACAAGCCCGAAATGAACATGTACTGGTGCTAATTCAGACATGCAAATCTGCTGCATATTTGGGAACAGTCAGTGAACAGTAGTTGTGCAGAAATACGGCCAGAATGGCTCAAGCAGACAAGACGTCTACCATAGCTCAGATAACCACACTATGGAACCATGGCCAAAAGAACTGCATCTCAGAACCAACACCACAATGAACTTCTAGGTGCTTGATCCATAACGGTGACCTCGGGTTTGACCTACTTCAGCAAAGAATGGGAAACTCTGCCAATAATGGACACAAGCCCACTGAAACAACTCTATACTCAATCATTTATGCAGCATACATGGTTTTGGGGGGGCTTGGGGCAAGCGGCGGGGTACACTCTGGACGGGATGCCAATCCATCACAGGTCACACACTCAAAATGTTCATTCATGAACTGTGGGCAATTTGGGAACACCAATTAGCCTAAACTGCACGTCTTTGGACTGTGGGAGGAAACCCACCAAGCACAGGGAGAACCTGCAAACTCTATTCACGCAGACCCAGAGGCAGGAATCGAACGCTGACCCTGGTGGTCCAAGGCGACAGTGCTAACCACCAAACAACCGTGCCCCCCCCCGGAAAACAGACAAGGAAATGATACCAGGTGATGTTCTCCAGTTGAGACTATTGCGAGTAAAAAAATCCCAGGAATCAGGGATTGCTGAACGAAAACCAAAACACCTGCATCGGTAGGCTTTTATGGATTGTTATGAACTGGACAGCTGCATGAGAAACTAGACGTACGACTCCTGTTAAAGTGGGTGACTTTTAAAGTGTTCTTTTCTGTATTTTTGATGGAAAGAATTTAGAAATTCAGTCATTATGTTTATAAGTTTGGAAGGATATGACCACATCATACTGGACTACACCTGACTAAAGTGTTACATCCATACATTTAAGGGCTGAAAATGTCAAACATACATACAGTTGATCAACTGGATCATTTCCTTCAGGTCCTTGAGAAGTCAAAGGTGGGTCCCACGCATGCAGCGCTCTCCTCCAAAGTCTGACTTGCATATCCCAAGATCTTCGACTATACTTGCGATATTTGTTAGGAGTGGATGGGTGAAACCCAGGGATGCGAAAACACCTGAAAAAGTACAGTGTAAGGATGGGAAGAGCTCATCCATAATTTCAACCGATAACATTGAGAATATATATAAAAGTCATTTATTGATGAAAGTGTTCCGTTTTTACACTTTAACCCAAAATCTGTTCGGTTAAAGTGTAGATGTTTATTATGCAGTTAAAAAAAGTACTAAAAAAAAACAAAACAAAAAAAACTAATTTTCCCCTTCCAAACTGTTACATTAAACACTAATGCAAAGATTTATTTATCTGGGATTGCTTAATGGCCCTTTTCTTAACTGTACTCCAAGGGCACTTCTCAAATTGAGGCAATATTTTAATTAAAATGTTAAACACCTACATGCTCTGGTTAATAAATACCAACATCTTGGCCTTATATGTTTGCATCAGTTGTTGCTGAATTGTGCCAGTCCCCAAAAAAAAAAAAGTTGCCGATTTGAATATTGATGAGCATATATTTACATAAATCCCATTATTTTAGTATTTCGTATTTCACTCTTTTGCTTTACCAACTGGGCTCTTGACCCAGAGTTGGCTGCACAGGTGTGTAAAACCTAGCCATCTATGGATCAAATTAGTCAGTGTGCTGACAAAGCATGTGCATCCAAAGAAGAGATACAGCTCAAGGAAAATTTGACCTTCTGTACAAAAGGAGGACAATGCAATCTAGGCTTAAGCATTGCTTCCTCAAAAATTCTAAACTTGTCATTTTCAATTTTTGAAATTCCAGCACTTCAGTGCAGTTTCAGATGTTTGGACCCCACTGTATAAATTGCATGTAAAATTTGCAATTAAAAATCGAATTAATTAGCTAATTAAGTGAAAAGGTTAGAAGAAAACTTGGGTTACTTAATTTGTACATACTAGTGAAAAAAATAGATAAAAATGAATGAAGTTATTCCTACTTTGGCACTTGCTTCACATAGTTCTGGTAACCACAAGTATTCTTTCCATACTGAATCTGCTTTTGCCGTCGCTTTAACACAGACTCATTAGTCTCAAAAAATGATGGATCCACATTGTGTGAACGCCATCGGTGCCTCGTTGGGGATCTAGGACAAACAGTAGCAACAATGACATCTGATCAAGAAAACTTCCATTAATGATCACTCCAACACACTTTAGAAAACATAAAGCTGACCTCTTGATCTCATCTAAATCCTCAGTCCCTACAGCAACGTTAGCTGTAGAAATCTTCAGGATGCACCGCTCAAGAATAGAGGATCTGATTAGGAAAAAGTTAGTTAAAATACAGGTAAAGCAAGTATGCATGTAAACATGACTTCAAAGCTGAGGACAAGACCTGCGAGGTTTGTTCATGGTAGAGGAATTCTGATCTCCACTCATAGGTGACTGGGGCGTCCTAGAGCTATAGAATTGCACAGAAAGATAAACAGAACCACACAAACAGACCAATACTAAAACATCCATGAAACCTGAGCCAGAGAAATTATAAAGATTTGATCTTACTGCTTAATCTTTACCTTCTTACCTGACCAGGCTGTCATATACTGAGCTGCAGCCTGGAAGAAGCCATGGCTCTGGGCTACCAGGGGGGAGAGGCAACCGGAGCTTCATGTCTTGTAGTTCAGGGTTGGGCCATGGGGTAAAAGACAAGCCCCTAAAAAACAACAAAAGACAAATTTAAGAATTAAGGCTTATATTCTTAACAGCAACATAATAGTAAAGAGTTGGACCTTGATTCCAAAGGACTCTGAAGTAGGGTTTCAATGCGTGTTGTCATGCTGACTTTGCCACATAGTAGGCCTCGTAGTTTGAAAGAGCTTTAAATCAGCATCAGGTGCTGCAGGGCGGAGCCTCACAAATAAGCCAGCAAATGGCATCAATTACTCTGGAATTTACATGTTTTTTCCTGTCTTCCATTCATTCTTGTCATGTTCCCTTACATTTACATATTAGTAAAATATGTTTGATGTCATTATGGGAATTATTTTTTATTATTCTATATATTTTTATTTTATTTTATTAATCTGAGTTAATATTTTACTTCTAATTATTACATCTGCAATAAAAAAATCAGAATTTAAAAAATGTACAATTTACTTTGTTATTGGTTAAATAGGTGTTCTAAAAAGTCTTGCTGTAAATAAAATTTTTAAATGATCACCACATAATTATAGGTAGATCAATGAAAGAATATCACCAAAATGTGATTGAATGGTTGCTATTCTACTTTAAACCAATTTCAAATTCTTGCTCTAAACAAAATGTATGGCATTGACTAATATTGTTCTTATTGTTAAATAAAAAGCTGTGCAATCACTGCAAAATGGTAAAGTACCTGTTTTGCCTGTCCCACAATATCTGAACAAATTGTTGAAGTAAGAGGGGTATCATTTTATTTTTTTTAAAAATGTGTAGTTTATAAAAAATTACATTTATTTATTTTGTTTGACTGTATGTACATTAAAAATACATTAATTCATTAGTTAATTAATTAATTTCTGGGGTAAGTAAACAAGGTTTTGCCAGTCTCCTGGGGCAATTACCAAAAACTGTCCCACGTATACTGAACTTACTCTAGTTACTCAATGGTATGAGTTTAAATATGAAACAAGATGTTATGTCCATATTGAATTAGTTGATTGTCATGCAGAGATAAGCACTGTCTGCAGTTTCTCTTGGGATTAATTAAAATTTATCTTATCTTAAATAAAAGTCTACACAAGCACTGTGACACTGCTGTATGTTGTACTTGGATTGAATAAATAAGTTCTGGAGGATGATTCACACCGTTAAAATTGATCCTCACTGATATACACTGCAGCACTGCAGGGTAGTTGTTAGGACTGTCGCCTCGTAAGTGAAAGGTTCGATTCCTGCCTTGGGTCTGTGTGCCGTGCACGGAGTTTGCATGTTCTCGCCATGCCCCATGCAGTTTCAATTCAATTCAATTCAATTCAATTCAATTCAGGCTATTCATCTATTCTGTATGTCTTTGGAATGTGGGAGGAAACCGGAGTGCCCGGGGGAAACCCACCAAGCACAGGGATGCACACAGAACATAGACCCTGGCCACCGTGCCGCTATAGGGGACGATCTTTGGCCTTGTTTAAAGTCACGTGTCAATATGTGGCGGCAACAGAGCTTTTATTTTGAAATGTAAAGGTAAAAAGGTTCCTGTGTACGTCACAGACAGGAAGTGGATCTCTGGAGCAAGATGGCGTCCAGCAGTGGTGTAAGAATAATCTTAGTTTTAATAGTATTTTTAAGAGCAGAATCATTAATTGATTACGCAGCTGAACGTATTTCAAAGATGTTACTGTTCCTAATTTGAACGTATGTGTTTAAATCTGGTTTAATATGAAAAAATCCCAACAGAATACAGATTGCTAACGTTAGCTGCCTGGCAGTGAAATGTTTTTGTGAGATGTTTAATAACATATTCCAGTCTCTGTGTCCTTTGCTAGGGCTAAACGTTTTTTGGTAATGAATATGTAGTATTCAGTTTGTTTATTCAATCATGAACTTGTATATACCCACAGTAGTTGTTTATGACAGCTATATTTAGTGGTAGTTATGTACTGTATATGAGTGTTTACACTACAGGAGCGCAGCGGCGTCGTGATTCGGTTCAGAGCCGTTGTGTAATGTGAACTCTCTGCGCACGGTTCGGTCATGTCGAGATCACGTGACAGTTAGTAACAGTTGGAGCTGTTTGTGTGGGCAGTAATGACAAGGTGTTCTGATCACAGGTGGAGAGATGGGTTTAGTTAGAGCTGCAGAATTTGTCACATTAAATAAAAATGTGATTTTGATCTTGAGATATGTAACTACTATATGTACTACTTAGTATTTAATTGTATTTATCTAGTTTAACAGCAAATAATGGCACAGAAAATAAACAAATGGTTACAAACTATACATAAATGACTGACGTTATTCCAACACTAATAATATTTTTGCCTATAAAAACAATCCAAACACTTTGAAAAGTATGAATTTGAAATAAATAGACATTAAACTTCACTGCACCTTAATTCATGATTCCACTTGGCACCGGCTGCTTTTTTTAGCGATGATTGTTTTTCTTAATTTCCACTGAAAATGGCTCCCTTTTCTTTTTGCTACCTACCATGCTAACTTTCTTTTGACCCATGGTGGTATGTCTTCTCTACATTTTGCACAAAATGGCAAAAAAAAAAAAAAAAAAGGAAATTTATAAACTTACTGTGCTCAGCTTTCCACTGACACCAACAAGTTTTGAACGGCTTCCAGATGAACGCTCAACTTAGCTGCCATTCATTTCGGTCATTCGTATGCAGAAAATGCTTTGTGTGAAAATGCTTTGAAATTTCTTGCAAAATTTTAATTCTTATGGCGAACATTCGTAAGGGAGGGCGTTCATATGCCGAAGTTCCACTGTGTGTATTAAGGCTGGGAGTCATCAGTGACCACCCGATATAATATCTTAGTTGCTGATCCGATAACTATTTAGATTCTGTAAGTATCACGATTTTATAAATATCTGGTGCAACAACAGTAAATTGGTGATTGGTCATGGCTGATAAAGCTGCAAACCAGCCAATTCTGGTCTTTGGCCGATCGACTAGTGCATCCCTATTATATATGTGGAAACTAAAAAAACACACAAATCAATCTTGCAGGTAATACATAAATCGGCACATGAATCTAGACTTGGTTCAGACTTGTTAAGACTTGATGTCAGTTATGGATTATAACAGCAGTAATACATAAATACCATGAGGGATAAAGACAATCCCTCTACACTACATTCATGTGACAGTGTAGAGCTCGGAGAAAAAAACACATCATATTTTTTTCATTTAGAATGTTGAACAGGTGAGTTTACACTGAACGATTTTGCTGTTCTAAACTGAAAATAGTTTTGAGATGTTGCGGTCTTAGAATGAGCAGAGTGATGTGTTTCACGTGGCCAATTTAGGTCCTTTGCATTTAAAGACAGCTGATGCCATGTTCTGACTGCGAATAGGCAACAGGAAGATAAAACGGATAAAATGAAAATCTTTTGTTCAAATTAAATATCATTAGCAGCATATAGGTATATAGGTTCCTCTAACAGTGATTTTCAAAGCTATTGGAAGGACAAATGTCCTTGTTACCTCAAGATCACTTTAAAGAACAAGATGTTAATGTAGTAGTTTCGTACTTGGACGCAAACAGCTCCAAATCTCCTCCTCCCTTTTTGCTTGAATTTGAAATTAGCTATTTATGGGCATTATTTGTTACAGTATAAACTAAAAATGTTTTAATTTTTATGTCTTTAACAGGCAAAGAATGATTTTCGGCGCAAGTGGGACAAAGATGAGTATGAACAACTGGCTCAAAAGCGAATCACAGAGGAAAGAGAGAAAAAAGATGGTGAGTGCATTTATAATTTATAAAAGTTGGAATCTCCTAATATAACCTAGTACATTTATTTTTGGATTGCATTACAGCATCATCACATGTTGGCAGAGATAGTATATTACTTTAATTTTTTTAATTTAATTGTTTACTTCACTTCTGTGCTCTGTTCTCTAGGCAAACCTGTCCCCCCGGTCAAACGAGAGCTCCTCCGGCACAGAGACTACAAGGTGGATTTGGAGTCGAAGCTCGGAAAGACCATCGTCATCACCAAGACCACGCCGCAGGCTGAAATGGGCGGGTAGG
This sequence comes from Leiocassis micropogon, assembly GCA_028565275.1. NCBI lineage: Eukaryota > Metazoa > Chordata > Actinopteri > Siluriformes > Bagridae > Leiocassis > Leiocassis micropogon. The sequence goes on from JAOVVA010000021.1 coordinate 13,008,088, forward strand.
TGATGATCATTCGGTTTCCCGATTTTTGTAACTGTTCTTCTTCTTATAGTCACACTGATGAAACCAAAACAGGCAGACTGATCTCCATACTCAAAAGCAAACCATTTTAGTCTAGTTATTGATACCATATGGCTTACATCTATCAGCAATAGCATTAAACCCACTGACAGGTGAAATGAATAACATTAATAATCCTATTACAGTCGCACTTGGCAAAGGGTGGAGATCATAACGCTGCAAGTCGACAGTCAGGTTTTAAAATTGTTGTGTCAGAAGCAGGAAAAATAATCACCCGTTAGGATCTGAGCGACTTTGACGAGTGCCAAGTGTTATGGCTAAACAACTGGGGCAGAGCATCTCCAAAACGGAATTATTATTATTTTTTTTCCTTTTTACGGGGTGTTCCTGGTATGCAACGGTCATAATGTAGCAAATGTTGTCCAAGAAAGATCAACCAGTGCATCTGTGCATCAGAAATGGACCATAGAACAATAGAGGAAGAGATGGCATCAGAATGCATTATGGGCATTGCTCACAGTACACAGTACTCAAACCACTTAATCACAATGCAAAGGGCTATAAACCCAAAATAAATTGTCAGATATTGCATAGTCAGCCAAAAAATGTACACACACTTCAACATGAAAAACTATACACTTCTCTTCTGACGGTCACATGATGGCATCAACAATGGTGCGACTACTGACATCTTTAGAGGAAATATAATACTAGACATTGCTGCATGATTCAATTTGAGGTTTAAAAAAGGGCGTAGATAACAACTGTTGAAGTGTGTATACATTTTTGGCTGGGTCTGTATATTTTCATTAAGTTTATATTTTAATGACCTTGCATGTTTTGTTTCACACTCATGTCTGGGCAGAGTCTGCCTCTTCCTGACACTTTGCACTGTTTTACAGCCCAGCAACAAGACCATCGTTGTATAATGCACTGTAATATTTCAAAGTAACATTATATAGTATTTTTAAATGAAGCAGTATTTAAAAATTAATTAAAAGGTAATGAAATTGATTCATTATGGGCATATGAAGGAACCTTGCATGGGTAGTATGCACGGTTTAATATTGATATTGACTTTATTCAGAGCCCAAGGCGTCGACGAATAAATAAATACATATGCTAGGTGTATCAGCAGTGTGATTGCATGAACATGATTTTGAAGCAAACCTCAAACCTAGCAACGCTGGTGAATCCATCGATCTTATCAAATGTTAGCATGTGGGTTTCACACTACTTCAGAAAGTGGAGTGATCGGGTCATGAGGTGCTTTCAAGATGCTTTTAAGATGCTTTTGACCCCATTCACACTCGGATGTGTATACTTTGTGTGAACAGGTGTCTGATGTTGCACTTTCTTCCTTTCAGGTACTATTGCAATGTTTGTGATTGTGTTGTGAAAGACTCCATTAACTTTTTGGACCACATCAACGGCAAGAAACGTAAGTATTCCATCTTAGTAGTTTATTTGCTGTTTTACCAAACATGGTGTGTAACATGCATAATTAACTCCTCTCCTCTTGTACAGACCAGAGGAACCTGGGAATGTCGATGCGAGTGGAACGCTCCTCATTGGACCAAGTTAAAAAACGTTTCGAGGTGAACAAAAAGAAGCTGGAGGAAAAACAGAAGGAGTATGATTTCGAGGAGCGAATGAAGGAACTGCGGGAAGAGGTTAGTTTTGGAATAATGCTTATTCTCTTATAAAGACGGGTTTGGAGATTTTGGAAGGAAATATCCGGAGCACAAAATCACTTCACATATGTGGACATGTTCAGTTTGTAAAAGTAAGGACTATTTCATAGTCGGGTAAATAGCACAAGATCTAAGAATATAATTTGGCACATGCTCTTATCCACAGAAAGTCTCAGAATTGCTTTACACACTATTACATTGATTTATACACGGCATGGTCGTAAAACTAATAGTAAACTAATATTTTTTTGGACTGCCTTATGCTACATAACATTTATTTCCATCCCGCGTTGCATTTATCTTTGCCTGAGATCTTGTACTGACAATGATAATGAGTTGAACCAATCCATTAAGTCTTGTTCAGCACATCCCAAAGAGTTTTAATGAGGTTAAGTCAGACCTTAGTGGTGGCTAGTTCATGTGTGGAAATGATTCTTCACGCTCATAGAACCACTCTTTCTTAACTTCCATAACATCTTTGTGTCCTGAAATATACCTGTTCTGTCTTTGTTTTGTTAAAAGAACAAAAACTGTCTAGATGTGATAACCTGGTCATTCAGTACATGTACGTCATCAGCCGAGTTCATTTTATTGCCACATAACGTTGCTGAGCCTAGACCTGAAAACTATAACAACCCCAGATCATAACACTGCCTCCAGAGGCTTGAACAGTGGCCACTATGCATGATGGGTGCATCGCTTCATGTGTTTCTCTTCTTACCCTGAAACGACCATTGCTTAGAAATAGGGTCAACCTGGACTCATCAGACAACATTAACTTTTTTCACTGCTCCAAAGTCCCTAGCAAACGAAAGCCTTTTTTTCTGTCACTAACAAGTGCTTTTCCCATGTACAGCTGTTTAGGCCCTGTCCTGTGAGTTCCCATCACATTGTGTATGTGGAAATACTCTATTCATTATTAATCATAGCTTTGGTTTCTGCTGGGTTTGTTTTAATGATGCAACAACCCAACCAAGCTTTTAAGTGATCTCTGACCACTGTCATTGTGTTTTTTTTTGTTGTTTTTTTTTGTTGTTTTTTATACTTGCACCACATTTCTCCTGCGAAGTTGCTCATTCAGTACGATCCTTCTTGATTAAATTCCAGTAATTTTGTAATCTCAGTTTTATTTGTTGATTCTGGCCAAAAATCTGACTCTTCTGAAACACAGTAACATCTTTTCCATGATCATAGGATACGTCCTCTGTAACGGTTGATTAAGTGACGAGAAGCTACTTATTGGATCAGTTAGGGTTAAAAGCATTGGTAACAGCTGAAACTTACTAAGCACTGCAGTTGTAATCCAATCAAAATCTCCAAATGGCATCTTTTTAAAATAATTTTGATTGATTGAATGGCATGGCAGTGCCCTAAATATAGTTCTGATTCTGAAAAATTTTATTATTGTTTCCTACCTTTTTAAACGGCATCTTTTTTTTTTTGCTTTCAGGAGGAAAAGGCAAAAGCCTACAAGAAGGAAAAGCTAAAAGAAAAGAAAAGAAAGGCAGAGGAAGACCTTAATTTCGAAGAAGACGATGAAATGGCTGCTGTAATGGGATTCTCAGGGTTTGGTTCCTCAAAAAAGGGCCACTGAATAAAAAACGTGACCCGTGTAGCCATGCTGAGGCTCATCAGGCTCATCCGTCTGTCCAGCTGAAGGACTGGTTAGATTTGTCATACCGAATGCCATGAGAAAATGCAAAGCCAACAAATAATTGAATAATTTGCAAATTTGGCCACAGTCAGTTATTTGGCATCTTGATACCTGTTGAAATCTGTAGATTTTTTTTAATTCAAGTAATTGTCCAGTTTTCTCTGTAGATTTGGAGTTAAAGTTAAAGGAATTAAAGTCTTTTGGCATTATTGAAGACTGATAAAGTGCTGATGTGCTAAATGATGAAAAAAGGCCAGCATAAATTAAAAGCAGGATTTTGTTTTCCTTTTGTTTTCTTTCTTTGCTATTTTTTTAATCGAATGTGCATTTAAATAAATTGTTTCATTTTATTTTACATTAAAAACCTTTTTAACCTTTTATTTGAATAAATATTTAAATGCGTTTAATCAGATTGTTTTCATTTCAGCAAAATCAGCATGAAAAATTTATTTTGATTTAAAATAAGCAGTATAACATTAAATTTCTTTATAAACCATGCACTAGGAGTGTAAATTATGCAGATTTCAAGTTTGTGGTTAAGGAAGTATACAAAATCCTTCATTAATATTAGTAAAAACTAACTTGGTGAAATTTTTTTTAAAATAATTAATTCAGGAGCCAAATTAGATGAACAGAATGATTATAATGTCCATTTAGCACTTGTGATTAAAAGCTTTTAGCATAGAATTAGCAAAGAAAAACCCACCAACCTGTGATTGACATCTGCAGCAATAGCATGAGAACATAAGGAGTATAATCTAATAATGTAATGTAAAATACTTTTAATAAAAAAATCATTTTTAATCTGTACCTCTAAAAATAAAAAAAGGAGGGGGAACCCATAATTTCCAGAAATATGGATTATGATCCTGCCGTTTGAGTAATGTGGGAACTGGAATATGTTATATCATTTAATGGATAGCACTAACTAAAGAAAAAAAATAGATTTGGAAAAATTTTATGGATATATTTTAAAGCTGAGCTGTATAAAGTGGAATTGTTCAGCCAACTTTTAGATTTACATACTGTATCTATGAAATTCATACTACAGTACATGAATGCGTTTACTGTTTCTCCCTAATATGACTAACTAAACCGGTGTCTTCAAGAACCACGCCGGAAAAAATTAATGTGTCTCTGTTCTTGGGTGACGCAGACTTCAGTGGTTAGGACTTGCAACTTCTTGGGGGTTTGAAATTCACCGTGTGTGTGTGTGTGTGTGTGTGTATGTATATGTGTGTGTGTGTGTGTATGTATATGTGTGTGTATGTATATGTGTGTGTATGTATATGTGTGTGTATGTATATGTGTGTGTATGT
>JAOVVA010000021.1:13058237-13092235 GCA_028565275.1 Leiocassis micropogon
AGAGCATGACAAGAAAAGGACAAAGCAAAAACGTGAAGGCCAAGGCTTTTTTTCATTTGAGTCCTTTTTTTTAATTATTCTTTTGCATGTATTTTCTGTGGGTTTTCTTTTTCTGGATCTTTTGGTTCTCCTCAGCTCACCAGTCTATACTTTCTTTTTTGATAATTTGCTAAATAGTTGAATTGTACATACCTATATTTTCACTCTTTTTGAATGTTTTTTTGGTGTTTGGATCTTTCATTCAAATCATTGCTTGCTTTATTGACGATTCTCGAGAGTTCATATCGACAGTTAACAGCAAGAGATTTCAAATGCAAATGCAACACTTTTAACCATATATAGACTTTGTAAACATATTGTGGTCAACAGCTAAGATAAAAAAATGATCAATGTACAGATATGTATGAGACTGACAGCATATAAACTCTCATGCTTATGACCCCAAACCAAGAAGTTTATTAGTCAAGCAAAGTGGCAGAAGTGTCATGGTCTAAATATAAATGGCTGCCCCCTCTAACTGGGAGGAACCTCAATCATGCAGCAAGACAATGACCAAAAGCACTATGCCTACACAGCAAAGCACCTCATTAGGGAATAGTGATTTACCAGATCAGATAAACCAAAAAGGATTCTTTCTGAAGAAAAGATTTGATCTAAGGCTGGAAAAGCATTACAAAAATGGATTGCAACTGTTTAACAATGTCAGTGGGTAACTGGCAGAGCTGCAGGACTGGATGAAAAAATAATAATATTGCAATTATATTTATATTTTCCTTAATTGTTTTTTTTTTATATATATATTTAATATATATTTATTGTGCAGCTCAAGTAACTGGATTAATGCAGTTATTGCAAGAAAGGGATATGTAACCATACATGGTATTTACCTTTAAACTATTCGCTCCAAAAAAAATAATAATGGTGGTTTCCCCCTAAAGCAGCTACGTTCTACATTTAACACTCTGAAAGATAAAAATCAGGAAATGAAAGCTGACATTTTGATCAATCATCTCATTCAGCTTTTGATCACAAACCCAAATGTCTTCAGTAAATAAAAACACACAACAGAAGTATTGGTGTTCTAGTACTTTTGGAGAGGACTGTATATGTGACTGCTGCACAATGCATAACACCAAAAGCACTATGCCACACTTGGACACACTTGAAGTCTCACACTTGCTTTAGTGCATAAACATTCCAGGAAACTATTGATTTGTACTTTCTAAGAACAGCTGCAGCAAACAAAGATTGTCCTTTGTTCATCCCACGACTCTTATTTGCAATACACGTATACTTTAGTACACTTTGAACTGATCAATTTTAAACTTTTACAGCTTTATATTGTAAAGGTGTGATAATCACACTGTTCACCCAGAAGAAGATGGGTTTTGTTTTTAAATCTGTCATCTCAAAAGGGTTTTCCTCATTACTGTTGTCTCTGGCTTAAATCCGAATCTACATCTTTAAAGCCGCTTTCTGACAATGTCTACTGTTAATAGCATTCCTTGAATAAAACTGAATTGTCAAGTAATCCCAACAGATAGACCATTTGTCACTAGGGACAGTTTGTCACCCCCAACAACCATATATATTAAGTGAAAAGGACCTCCCATGGTGCTCCTTTCTCACCACAGCAGTGACACCAACATGGTATAGTGTGTGTGGTCCTGGTGCGAGTCTATCAGGCGCAGCAGCAGTTGGTTTGTAGTTTTATGCCCCATGTACACTTAATGCCACTTTATTACACACACAAATGATGTTAGTACTCCCTGCAGGTGTATAATTTTAGATTAGATTGTAGCTCATCAACAATCTCTGTTCTTGTTCGCACAATGATCTCTGACAAATAAAATGAGGACTAACATGCACTTTAAAACAGGGACAATCGCACTGCTGCTGACACACGTCATTACATCCTTCATGTTTCACACTGCTGATGTCAAACCCACACACCATGATTTTAACATTTCTATATTTTTATATTTCTATACCTCACAGTTTACGATTTCAAGATTCAAGAGATATTATTTGCCATTTGTACACATACCAACAAGTATGAGAGCACTGAAATTTGTTGTGCAATGTCAGTGACAAAAAAAGATTTCTCAAGTAGAATAAACATATAATAAAAGAATAACACAAGTATAAGAAGGATTTAAGCTAACAGACCATAAAATTATAACAGTTCTCTCATACCCTGTGGTATGTTTCAAACACAATCCCCAGAAATCAAACTATTGCACGTCTTCAAATTTACAAATTGCAGTTCTTCTTGAAGGTTTAATTGCATATTTTATGTCACAGTTTTTAAATGGCACTTTGTGCAATTTTGTTTTGTGCATTTTATAAATTCTGTACAATTTATGTTTGTTTTAATTCTATTCCAATTTATAACTTTCTAAATTTCTACATTTCAAGCATAATTTTTTATTTTCCTCCATTTACAGTATATTGGAAATTCTATCTTTAATTTAATGATACTCTCTAGTGAAATTCGATTTCATTTTACTTCATTCTAGTAAAATCATTCTATTCTAGATCACAGACAGTTCTGTAAGCATTTCACCGCTTATTATACTGTTTATGGTTGTGTACATGTATAACATATATAAAAGTTTATTTCTTTCCCATGCAGAGTTTGTCTTAAATGTTTTAATGAATGTTAGTATCATCACTAATGTTTACTGGATATTTTTAGATATGGTTTTTTTTCCATAAAATAAAACATAGTATTTTGCTTTTATATTTAACACTGCATCGTTGTTTTAACTGTGCATATAACTAATCTCATGATGATTTTAAATTTAGATCTACTAATAGGACACCAAATAAAGGGGGGGGGGTGTTTAAAAAATGTTCTGTCTCATAAATGTGTTTAAACATTTAAAATGACATGTAACATGAACTGATGTAACACTATTCCTTATTAAGCAACTTATCTATTTAAAGTCTCAGCTAACTCAGCTAATTTACTGAAGCGAAAATATTGGCACTGCCTTCGAAACAAACTTTATAAAATCTTTTTCCCTTTTAACAGACAGATGGTGTTGTCTTGCAATATATGCGATTTAAACGAGGAACAATACACAATTTAAAGCTTTTAGAAAAGTTAAACCTTGCATTTTTAGTTTAAAGCTAGCTCGCATTACCTGATTAACTTAACACTGGCTGTTCTGGGTCTGTTTATTTTGCTACCTTGCTAGCAGCTGGCTAGCGAATTCCACGTCCTCAGCAGAGATAAGCCTCAAGCGAAAACTGTACACGAAATTTCAGTTTTAATCATTTTTCTTATTGTTATGGACAACGCTGTGTCTTAAAACTGTCAAAACTGTTTTGTTTAATGTATATTTCCGTATAAACCCGTAACCTTAAGTTAAACGCTAAGTTAACGTTATCAACGCTGTTGAAGGTCACACAGGATAGAAACGACGCCTTAAAACCTGAACATTAACCCAATACATTATGTGTCCAAAGACAAAAAAATTGGATATAATATAAATATATGTCTAAAAACAACTTTCTTACCCGACTCTGTACAACTTTGTCGTCAAAGTTCCCAAATTGGTTGCTTTTCTCCCACACAAAGACAGAAAACAGACGGCCATTTGTCGCGAGCTCGGTTAGCTAATGCTACATCAGGGCCTGAGGTGGCGCGGTGGTGTCTCATTCACACCCTGAGGAGTGCGCACTTCACTAGAACGTCCTCCACAGAGAAATGATCGAACCTTGTTTTGTGGGAATGTGGAACTGAATGTAGAAGTGTCATTGAGTTATTGCGTGCAGGACAGAATGAGGGCTCTGAGGCAGTGCTGGTTTCACATTCAGTCATCCGGGGAATTCTGTTTAATACCGCACGAGCTGCACGCCAAACTACATTACGTCAACTTTAGCTGAGTGTAAAAGCGAGAATCAATTCCTAATTTCCAGATAATGTGCATAATACTGTACGAGATTTTTCTAAATCATAATAGTCATAAATGTGAATGACCTGCTGCATTGCAAGTATTTAAGTATTGCAGAAGATTTAGCAAGTGTATGAGAAATGTAATTTATTAAAAATAAAAAAAAGGTGTTTTAAAAACTATTCTGTGTGAATACGATTACTCTCTCACTCATCGTCTATACTGTTTTATCCTGTAAAGGTTCACGGCATAATTTGCATATCTTTGGACTGTGGGAAAAAACCAGAGTACCCGGAGGAAACCCACCAAGCACAGGGAGAACATGCAAACTCTATGCACACAGACCCGAGGCAGGAATCTAACCCGGGCCCTGGAGGTGCAAGGCGACTGTGTTAACCATTAAGCACTGTTATATCTATTCCTTGCAGAATTTCTTACTGTTTGCTTATATCTCCTTCTTTTTCACTATAAATATTGGAATTAGCCCTAGTCACGTGACTAAGCACATATTTTGAAAATGTCTGTGAACAATCTGCATAAAAAAAACTTCTTGTGCCCTAAGTCTCCTTGGATAGGATCCAGGCCCCTTTGACCCTGGACAGGATTACAGGGGAATAGAAGATGAATGAATTAATGAATAATTATCATCTGAAAATCCAGCCATTAAAATTATGATACATTTATTGTAGTTGATTGTGGTAAAATATAAACTGATATATCTAAGAATGTGGAAAATGTGAGGTGTTGTCTGTTCTAGAGAAAGTGCAAAATATTGCATATCGGAAGCAATCAGATTAAAGGTTTTAAAGCTATTATTTTTTTTCCCAAAGTAAAAAAAATAAACTGTAACAGTTCAAAGTGAATGGTGTGGTATACTTTAGAGAAGATGCATAATTTTGTCAGAATAGTTTTGGATCGGTCATAAACTATTGGAAGAAGAGCAAAATGGAAAATAAGTTCTAATTTATTTCTTAGAGGAAAAAAAACTGTCACCACAAACAAAAAATTGTCTGCTTATTTACAAAATACTATTGTTTCTTTTAAGAATGGTGATCAGTGCTTGGTCATTGAGAATCGTAATCAGTGCTTGGTTGTTGAGACCAATGGTAATTACAATAGTGTCAAGTCATTGAGAACAATAATGATCAATGTTTGGCCGATGAGAACAATGGCTCATAGAAGATCAACTAAGTCTTTACACACTGCCAGTGAGACCAATCATTTAACCAGCAGCTGTGATGTGAGCTGGAGAGCCACTGCACTGAATGCAGTGCAATTGTCAACATTTTTCTTAAATTTTATTTAGAAAAGATCTTTCATTTTATTGTTATAATTTCATATTTTTATTTTTATTTTTTGCAAAGTGGTCATAGTGGCGATGAAGCAAAGCATGAATCAATTCTTTAATTTTGTCATTTACAATATTTTAATTTTTTACATTTTACATAAGCGTCTTGCATTTTTTGTCATTTTATTTGACACTGTTATGCCAGTGCATTTTATAGCTTTTTTTTCCCAAAGTGATTTGTTGTAACTCAGTCACTACAGACTTTGACAAACGACACAACACAAACAGTTTAATGTAAACTATTTATAAGTCATCTTTATTTGTTTAAAAAGACACGTTTATACATATTGACTTAGAGACATAGACTCATATATCAACACTGAGATTATGAGTATGGTTTTATGTACAATGTAAAAATAAATAAATTAAGTGCCATAGTGTAAAAGAAAGAAAAACAGACCTCTTAAAATTACTCACTAGATACAGTTTGTGAATAATAGAAAGGCATGCCATGACACTCTTCAGGGCTGTACATTCAGACAAGACAATCTGCTGCTTTATAAAATCTTTTTCCCTTTTAACCTTCTTATATTTTCCATAAACTTAAACCTTTGTCTTTAGTCTTACAAAACACTTAGATATACAATCTTTTTTTTTTCTTTTTTTTTCAGCATCGTTGATTTGTTTTTCAAAGGGTCTGTTAGTATTGTATCTAGTCGACTTGTGCAATTTACAGTATATGGCCATAGGATTAATCATTATTTTTTAAAGCAAATGTGCTTCCTGTCTTTGTGATGTGTTTTAGGCACTGGTCAGTAAAGAGTGTAATTACTATCTACTGACTCGAACGATGTTTTCTTAAGATCAGGACAACTTATGCTTAAGTCCCATCTTGAGCAATCAGATAATGGATAAGACAATAAGCTCGTTGTATAGAAGGAATTGGTCAATAGGTAGCCAGTATGGCTGAAAGGTAATGAGCAGTTATCCAACATGTTCCCTTTGAAACACAATGCTGGAGAGATCAAAGAATCAGTGACACAAAAGGGCATGAGAAAACCTTTTCAATACAAATGGATCAGTAGTTTTGAGCAATATGTATACTATATATATATATATATATATATATATATATATATATATATACTGTACATGTTAAAATGAACACAATCAGCTGCTGAATCCGTGGCCCACTGAATCTTCTCAGTTGTCTTTACTTACAGTAAGTCTCTTAAAACAACAAACAATCCTTACAGACTTTACATCCAGGCAATATTAAGTCCCCTTCTTTGACTCCCATTCCTAAAGTTGGAAAAAGAACAAGACGGAACATGAATAGTATTTATAGCGTTGCATGTCTCCATTTGTTTGCTTAATCTTTCTTTTTTTTTAATTTATATAACTACCTTGGCTTTCTGCATGACACTTCCTCTGGTGGAGGCACAGATGGATGGAGGACGCTTACGCATCTCAGAGGCACAGTTTACAGGTATGGAGGCTTCACTATAAGTGGTTTCAACCTTTCTGACATGAACCTATGATAAGGCATACAAACAGGAATGAGATCTCAGTGCATAAGGCAAAATCTTGTAACCATACAACATAAGATGCAGTTTTGTTTTATGTGCACGCTATAATCATATCCAAGAAAATTTTTTATTAAAATTTTTGTTTCCTTAAAAAACTATTTGAGTTCACTATAACACAAACACAATGCTTAAAGAACCATCAATCAAAAGGCACAGATCGTCAGTGGCACAGATTCCTAAATTGTTCTGGCTGTAGGGACACAATTAAATACAATTCACAATACATACATTTTTAAAATATTGTGTAATCCAGTATATTTGAACAATCATGTTTCTACACATTAGAAATCTCAGTAACTTTTTTGTTATACACCTAAGAAGTGATTTTGGCCTTGTGCAGCTTTACAATATTGATATTGTGTTTATTGTACTACTATAATGTTGTTTATTTACTTAATAGACAAATTTTATAATTATTTATCATTATTCATTTTTTGTTCAACATAGTCACAGACCCCTGTCCACTTCTGAAAGCTTCTTCAATGGTCATATGGACATCAGAACTGGACCATGAAGCAATGGAAGAAAGTGTCCAGGTTTGGCAGATCATGTTTTCTTTTACATCATGTGCATGGCTCAGTGTGTGTCTACCTCACTTACCTGAGCGAAAGATATCTCCAGGATGCATTATTGGAAAAAGGCCTGTCTGCAAAGACAGTGTGTTGCTCTGGGCAACATTCTAATGAAAAACCCTGGATCCTGGCATTCATATGGATGTTATTTTTACACGTAAAACCTACAATAAATTGTTGCAGATCAACAAGTTTCCCCTGATGTCAGTGGTTTCTTTCAGCAGGATAATGCACCCTGTAACACTTCATGGTTTGAGGAACATGACAAAGAGTTCAAAGGGTTGACTCACCTTCAAATTCCCCAGATCTCAATCTGTTTGAGCTAGACTAACAAGTCTGATCCATGAATGCCCCACCTTGCAACTTACAGGACTTAAAGGATCTGATGGTAACACTTTGGTGCCAGATACCACAACCCACATTCTAAGGTCTTGTGGAGTCCATGCCTTGATGTTTCGGTTGTTTTGGTAACTCAAGGTGGACCTACACAATATTAGGCTGGTGATTTTATTGTTAGGGCTGATATGGCTGTATGGCTGATATGGCTGTATGCTGAAACATGATTGCTTGTTTTTTTTAGTGTATGGGAAATTATGATTTTTTTTTTAATGCAGTAATAAACCAGCTGACTCTGTTTCATGAACACTTGAGGGTGCCAAATCCCACTTAGAAAAATTCCTTGCCAAAATACAATATATTGTGCTATTTTATGGGAATTTAATACACTAGTCATATAATTGACGAATTAAAACATTACACAGCAAAAACAGGCCTGTGCAACATTCCAAAAGACAATGTGACATTTACATTTATTCATGTATAAAACCTACACATAATTGACTTTTCTTAGGATTGGATTGTTTTTAACGGAAATAATATCAAGTAATAATTGGCGCTTCCAAATTGCCCGTAGTGTGTGAATGAGCGTGCGAGTGTGTGTATGTGTGTGTGCCCTGTGATGGATTGGCAAGTGAGTGAGAGTGAGAGGAATGTTAGCTCCCTAAAGTAAGCATATATTGGGATGAATATACAGTACAGTACACTTTCCATATTATTAACAGTTACAGACTGCAGAAGGACGCAGAAACCCTCAGTACGTCTCCTATAGTTGTGCATTATCTTTAAAAATTAGTTCTGTGGTGCATGACAGGACAGATTAGTGCATTTTTATTTTTTTATTTTTTCCTCCGGGTACTCCGGTTTCCTCCCACAGTCCAAAGACCTGCGGGTTAGGCTAATTGGCATTCCCAAATTGCCCGTAGTGTGTGAATGTGTGTGAGTGTGTGTGTGTGCCCTGCGATAGGTTGGCACCCTGTCCATGGTGTACCCTGCCTCGTGCCCTAAGCCTATAGAAGAAAAAGCGGTATGGAAGATGAATGCGTGAGTGAGTGTAGTGATGGGTCATTCATGAACGTTTTGTTCTTTTTGAACGAGTCTTTAACGTGACTCAGAAGAACGAGTAGTCTCGGAGAGTGATTCTTCCATTTTCTACTGGGCGCGCATGCGCAAAGCATCGCAAAACCTCCGTAGGTTATGTACAGGAAACAGAAATGAGTAGTTACCGCTCGAGTCTTCTAGTCTGAATCGTTCGTTCTTTTGTCACGTGACTCCCATAAACACTATGCAGTGTATTAGATTTAAAAGAATGAACGACTCGGACTAGAAGATATGAGAGGTGAGCTGCTCATTCTGTTTATCATATGTCCTTAGCTGCATTGTACTATTTTCATTATTGGACTATAGACAAAATTTGTATATGCAGATGTGTTGGGTGTCTGTTTATTGGAAGTGTAACATTTTATTTCACTTCTGAACAAAAGAACAAAATAAACTGAATGACTCAAAAAAAGATTCGTTAATTTTGATGAAGGAGATTCAAAGAACTGAGTCACTAAAATGATTTAAACTTCCCATCACTAGTTATGTGACCTGAGACACTGAAAGTTTTTATACCTCTGAGAATTCTGTGCACAGAGCTCAAAGCTGAGGGAACACACACCTTGTTTGCAGTTTTATTCTCAGCAGGAACTCCGAGCTCACCACTAGCCAGAGACTTCTTCAGATTCTCTTTCACTTCGGTGAGCCGGATCTCCAGATCCACTCTCTCCGCCTCCTTTCCTCTGCAGCTCTCTTCAAGCTCAGCTAGACGCTTTTCCAAATCCTTCTGCTGCCTCCCTGTTCACATTGCAAGGATTTATTTTTATATACCATCTTTTTGCCAGTAGGTGGCACATTGCATTGTTTTTTAAGTGGACGATCATAATTGACAATGTGCCTCTCATTATACTCAGCATACTTTAGTTCAGTTACACTTAGATTCAGTCTCACCTGTGGCATCCTTCAGCTGCTCTTTCACTTCCTTTTTTTGTTTGCGCAGCACCACCAGCTTTTTTCTGATCTCTTCCTTCTCCTTCTCGAGGTGCTCTTTCTCGTTCAGATATCGCCGCGCGTCTTCTTCTGCTCTCGTCTTCCCATATTTGCCGTACTGATTCACAGCTAAAAGGGGACAAAGACAAAAGATAAAGTTACTTGAATTCATTCAGGATCCTGAAAAAATGTAAAGAAATCAACCAGTAAGTGTAGACTCACAAGAGCCGTGTCTTTTCACCGTGACTTCAGAATTGTCCTTTACCCTATCGGGACTGGAAAAGGAAGAGCGACGCTTCACCTGGGTTCCCGCTTTAGGCTGAGTTTCCTCTACCTAAAAAAAGTAATTACGGTGGTGAGAAAGATGGAGTTGTCAAGGTGGTAGAGAGCAGAGAGCTTTAGAAATAGGATTTATGGAGGTAGGCAGTTGTGGAGTAAAGATGAATAGACATGGGAAAGAATGTTGCAGCAAGAAAAAAAGACTACCTAACCTACTGCCAAGTGTAGTAATCATTATTTCACAATATATGTGTGTGGACGCCTGGGGAAACCAGTTGGCATGATGAAATGTTGACACTTTCCATCTAAGCTCTGAAATATTTTTCTATTTTGCCCACATCTCACCCACACCTAAAGCGTATTTTGCATTTTTTAAGTCTGTTTAAAGTCACTCATCGTCTAAACCGCTTTATCCTGTATGCAGGGTGACGGGGGCCTGGAGCCTATCCCAGGAGACATAGGGCACGCGGCGGGGTATACCCTGGATGGGGAGCCAATCCATTACGCTCATACTCATTCACACACACTACAGACAATTTGGGAACGTCAATTAGCCTAATCTGCTTGTCTTTGGACTGTGGGAGGAAACTGGAGTACATGGGAGAAACCCACCAAGCACATGGAGAACAGGCAAACTCCATGCACACAGACCCGAGGCGGGAATCGAACCCGGAACCTGTGCAAGGCGACAGTGCTAACCACTAAGCCACCTGTCTCGTTAAACTGAAAAGTGAAAATAGATTAAATCAGATTTATATTTAATTTCAACACCCAATAACTGCCTACAAATTGAATTGATTCTACTTCAGTATGTTTTACTACAGGACATACAGTAGCTATGCAACAACTTGCTCAAAGCCTGGTATTCACTTTATGAGGAAGTCACACATAGCTAAGAGGTTTTTAGTCATCTTTAGACAGACTGACTGGTTTTATTACAGGTTTTATGACACTGGCTGCTTACTCAACATGCTTGGAGGCTGGAAGTTAGCCAAGGCGAGATAAAAGCCAGATACTTTTTTTTTTTAAACTAAAGTAAATACAATGTTCATGTCGTTTTTGTGATACACGCAGTACTGTGCTAAAGGAATGAGGCAACCCTCATTCCTTTATATTTTTCTTCCACAGAGCCAGACTGTATACTGGTGAGTATGTTTGGTATCAAACAAGAGGGGAAATGAGGTTGCTGCTGAGGTTGTTACATAAACAATCAGTTTTTAAATTGTATCTTTAGGAACTTTACAGGGTTTTACAGTAAAACATTTAATTAAATTAAATATAAAGAAGGGTGGCTCAAATTTGCACAGAAATATAAGTAAACTTATCTTTGATTTTTTTGACATGTTTTTAGACTGGCTTAAGACACAGTGGATAAAAGTAAGATCTTTATCTAAGGCATATGAGTAGGGGGTCCCCAATGGCTGACAAACTTTTTTTTATTATTGATAGGATAATGATGATGAATGATGGTTGGAAGCCCCCGTGAAAATTTTTGCTAATTTTTTCATACGAGAAAATAGCAGTTTTTGAATATTCTAAGATAAGACTTCCAAAAAAGACATTTCAAAAGCCTTTGTGCTAAAACTAAAGAAAAACAAAAGAAGGCTTTGAAAGTTAGCTTTGTATCAGATTTCCGTGAATCACAACAATGTAACGGCGAGCCCTCGCTCTATTCGACGTTTGATCGTTTTTCTAACACAGCGCTCGAATCATCTCATGGCATGGTTGTTAAGAGAGAGGTGACATTCCTGAAAATAACTAAAGAACGACACAGTTCATAGGTGACATACCTGCACGCTCTCATATGGAACTTCATCGTAGGTGCGAGAGTCTGTTGAAGCACCGCTGGAGGAAGTGGCCCAGCTAGAAAAAAAACAAAGCACATAACTGTAACTAATATTGTTTTTCCTTTCGGGTAACTTCATATTCATCACTGATACAGTCAAACACCCAAAGAAATATTTCACAGTTCACAGGTTTAACTTTTCCCTGCTGTCAACAGACCAACTATAAAAACGGCACTGTTTGAATGATGTGGCTGCAATTTCTACTTTAAACAAACTGAACTGAATTAAAGTGTCCATCCTGTATCATGTTCCTCTTCATTTCCTGAGCTTTCAGCATTACTGCTTGAGCAAACACCACAGAGGATCTACTAACAGGAAAGAATGCCGAGCTGCTGATTTGATGCTGCTGATCGTATCGACGTCCACGTAGTCGTAATGCAGAGCCTCTGGTGTTGTAGCACAACCTGCTTCCGCCAAAAGCACCCCGAGCCAGCGGCCCATCTCTTCTGAACAGCTCGCCTGAGACACAAAGATTAATATTCAAACAAAACGAATACTATTATAAGCTAACAGGAATTGTGTACTATGTAAAATTAAAAAATACACAGCAGATGCCAGTACCTCTAGCGCTGCCACTTCACTGCCATCCCGCATGATACGGAAAGCAAACGGGTGCTTGGGCCCCAAACCAGGTAAGACCTCGACTCCGTGAAGGACCAGAGCTTTAACGTGAGTGTGCGTGTCTGATCTGTCTTTGTGGAAATACAGAGTGCCACTCCTCACGCAACACCAACGCTCCTTCCAGCACTGGTTAACCAGGACATTCAGATAACCTGAGGACAAGAGATGATATAGTTAGAAAAGTAAGGCGTACATTTTGCTACATGCTGTAAAAACAGTCCATATAATTTATTTACTCATTTTAACCATATTTCAGGTGAAACTGCATTCATTGTGATCCAAATTTTCTCCAAGTGTTATCAAATATTATTAATTTAATGAACACCAATCAATTATACCCCAGGTTCATGGGCACTCAAGGCTTATTTACATTATATTTAAATGCCCTTATCCAGAGCAACTTTTTATCTCATTATACATCTGAGCAGTTGAGGATTAAAGGGCTTGATCAAGGGCCCATGAGTGGCAAGTTGGTGGTTGAACCTGGGACCTTTCGAACTGTAGTTCAGTGCCTTAAACACTGAGCTACCCCTGACCAATTTTTAGGTGTGGGGATGTCCAGTCTGATCCCATGGAGAAACTAATGCACCACTGCCAAAAAAATGTCAATGCAGGCCATGATAGAAAGGCACCAGAACACCCAGTGCACAGCAGCCCCTTGTGCATGAACCCAGCTGACAAACAGCCTAAGACTGCTGTCAAGGCCTCTAAACTCTCCAGATCCCAATCCGGTCCAGACAAACAAGCTGTATCCACAGAGCCCCAACAGCACCCAAAGGATCTGCTTCCAACATCCTGGTGCCAGACACTACAACACGGCCCTAGAGGTCTTGTGGAGTCATACCCCGAGGGGTCACAAGTGTAACCTACACAATACTAGGCATAATTTTTTGCATTGTAATGCTATGGCTGATCGATGTATAGTGGTATACATTTTAAAAGTTTTACAATAATGAACTCCTGATATTTACATACTTTCAGTAAAAATATTTTTCAATCCCAATTGAATAGCTCAGTTACACAAGCACAGTCCAAAAAAATCTAACCATGTTTTGTATATTTTATTAGTTTTGTACAGATTATAAGGAAAAGAAAAACTAAATGTGCTCTACATTTCATAATATGCAAGAGATTTTTTTTTCTTCAACATATTCATTTTGGCACAGCAAAAGAGACACAAGCCTATTCTCCACAACTTTTTTCAATTCCCACTCAAACTCTTGCACAATTATACATGCTGATGCAAGAGTAAAATAAAGTTTATGCTTATGATAGCATGCTGACTGCACTGAACGTACAGTATTTGTTATAAAATTTCCTCACCACAACGCGGGTTGTCATCAGCGTGAGACAGGTTGCTATTATCTCCAGGCAAAGGAGGTTTCTTCTTCGAAAAACTGATTATACGGTTGATTTTTCGGCCAGCAGCGCGACTCATGGAACCTGTCAGCTCAGAAAAAGCCCCCTTTTTCCCCTTCCCTTCAAGAGCAAAGAGAAGCGAAGTCAGGAAAGTGAAACTCATTTATTGTTTTAGAGAAAAGATGTAAAAATGAAAAAAGCTTATTGAAAAAAAAACTATACAACAAACACATAAAACAAACTTTATGATCCTTTTAACTGCACGTAACACAAAGACAAAAAAGCCTGTAGCCAAACAGTTACATCCTTCCTCTGTCCCTCCTGCCATTGTCTCAGACTGAGGTCACACGTACAATTCAGGGGAAGCAGGTTGTATCTGGAACACACACTTTACACTTTGACCTCAGAATGGGGGGGGTTTCCTAACCAAGACTTTTTCCTTTGGAGTGTAAATATATGGCGGTAGAGTAGTATCTGGTTTCTGTGTTGCTTATCATTAAGAAAACCTTTTCCTTACTGCAGTCCTTTTTGTTCTTGGCAAGAAAATCAAAGTTCAAAAAATGGCAAAAATTAATGATAGAACTAGAAGAATTAGAATAGAACAAAAAATGGTGTCCTACAAGGGTGTATTTCATGCCCGATATTATTTAGCTAAACATACATTGCAAACACTGTAAAAAAAAAAAAAAAAGTTTAAATCTACACCCCAAAAAAACACGAAGGCAGTTCAGGAATTACAGGTTTGATTGCTTACCATTTTCTCCACTTTCCCGTGAACAGTCCCCATTGGCAACACTGTCAGAATCTGAGGTATGTTTATCAGTAAGCATCATCTGCAGTCAGACACGAAACACCACTCAGTGACTTGTTGAGAAAACTTTTACTCTATATCGCATCAGTAGGTTTTTCTGTAGGTGAGTTACCTTGTCCAGTTCTGTCTTGCGTTGCGTCATGGGGGATGAGGTACTCTCCAGTCCGGTGGTGCCGTTTGCCACAGCGTTAACCTCCTGAATGGCCTTAAAAGGTTTAGTCATAAAGAAAAAAAAACATTGTATAACCCTTATTTATCATGGATCCTACGATTAACAAACAGTAATGTCTACAACTTTAATGTCTGTGAAAACATGCTCTGTACTGTACATCTGAACAAGGTCTGAAGGTCTGTTTGATCAATGGTCATGTATGAATATACACATTCTACAAATGATAGAAGAAAGCTGAGTCTGCAGCATGACACACTTGACAATGATTAAAATGAAATACAGAAAGTAAGCTATTCTGGCAGAGCTACTCAGTCAGACCTCTTACTAATTCCCACCCACCATCCAATTCTTCCCGATCATATAACAGCTACGACTGGTGAGGGTGAAGGCTAACACTTGCTTCCTCACAGGATGTGAAGCCAGCCGACTCCATCTTTTCCGACTGATCCTGCAGGATCATGTTCAATCAAATAATCAAAGAATCAAATCAAATAGTGAATCAAAGAGTCACGCAGATCCATCCAGGAGAAAACCATTATTACGAGGGGTGTCCAAGTCAAACCGGGACTACTGATTGTAGAATAACAGAACACAGTTATGAGAGTAAAAACACATTTATTTTTCTATATAATCCCCTGCTACATTAATGCTTTTATCCCAGAATTTCACTAGTGCTTGGATACCATCAAGGTTGAAAGTTTTAACATGCTTCATGTCTGAAAGACTGGCCCCCCAGGAACTCCTTCATTGGAAGCAAGGTCAGGACTATATGGGAGCATTTACTATGAACCAACTTCCTGTAATGTGCAAGTGGTGATAGTGAGTGATTGTGTTTCTTCTGCAAGTTGGTGACAAGTTATCAGTAAGGATCAGGCATTCCACTCTCTAAGTGTCTCTAACAGAGGAACGAATGCAGTGGGCTCCGAGCCTCCTCGGCTGGGATCATCATTCACAGATGTACGGTCTTTTTGCACCATTCACCATTTAAATATTTTACTGTGGCTAAGAGCCTCATCAGTGTACTTTGCTTGAAGTCTTTTGTAAATGTCACTCAGGTTTATGCTTTCATTTACAAGAAATTTCATTATGTGTCCCGGTTTGACTTGAACAGTTTGTACAGCTCAGAGTGGTCAACATTTAACGTTGCCTTGAATTCTTTTTCGGTTAATGAACAGAAATGGACAGCTGCACCATTGCTTTGCTGTCTGGAAACATTTCCAGAGTGGAGAAGGATAAATGGCGCGCGCTGATGACATCAGGTGCCAGGGACTTACTGAAATGAGCATTGTTTCAAGAACAATAAAAGGATGTTGATCTCAGAGCATGTTTACACAGCTTATGCACACAGTCAGGGTAGAGATAAATGTATGTAGCTTGAGCTTGTTAATTTAGATGGATCGAGAAATAGATAGATAACTTTATTAATCCCAAACGGGAAACTATATTAAATTAGATTATAAAAAAAAGAAACAAATTAGGTATGCAAGGACTACAGATAAATCAATAAACTGTTTTGTGAATCACCTTGAGCCAGCTTTCAGCCTGCTCCTTGCTCTGAGCAGCTAACACCAAAGATTCTCCTCCAGGAATGGAGAATTTAAGCTCGTGCCGCTTGCGTTTCCCGTTTTTACACACATAGACAACACTACACAGATTCAGAGGCAGGTCAGTGTGCGGTGTCCGATCTTTCGGATTCTTGAAACACTACAAAGGAAGCAATTGTTAGAATTCACCAGTGCAGGTCCAACTCTATGTTAACTATTAAACTCATTGATTTGAGTGTGTAGTAAGGTCTACTAAGGTCAGTTCACCTGTAGTCTGTTCTCACGGATGACGGTTAATTGTTTGGCCCATTGGCCAAAGCGTTTCTTGCGCAGTAAAAAGCCGAACTTGCAGCAGTCTTTAAACGGACCTGCAGGGCTTGTCCTCTCTCTGATTTTTGACTCATCATCCTCTTCATCATATGATTCATAAGAGCTACTCAGAGCATCTGAGTCATTGTCTAGAAAGACAAACAATCATTTAAAAATCGTATAACTTTACTTTAGTTTTGGAAACACATTTTAGGAAAAAAAATGTAAAATACAAGTGTGTGAATGACAATCGGACGATTCGACCCCTTAAGTAATTGCCACAGAAACGACGGCTATATCTCCAGTATGGGGAGTTTGTTTTGCTCGATGTGCCTGATGGCATGTGGATGGACCGAAATTGTAAGTATACTCAAGTTCAAAATTTAAATTAAATCAAATTGAATATAACTTTTTTTTATCCAATTCAATAATGACGTTAAATTCTATTTCAAATATGTCTAACCCAATGAAACATATTTACATTCATCACAATTTCTTGACTGCTGATTGGCTGAAATGACAGTAACTGAATCTAAATGTGTTTTGTTTGCTCAGAAATAGTGTATCTTGAATGAAATTGAATGAACTGAGCATTTCAAATGTGAAATGTGCTATTATTGACCTTTGTATTGCACATATGATGTTTTTTTTATTTATTTTAGCTACAGGTTAAATTTAGTTTTATAGAATCTAGTCGCATCCAGGTTTGGATACAAATTAAATTCCACTTGTTACAAAGTGTATTTTCAAAAGTGTGTTAACCAAAACTTGAATCCAAACCTTAGCACCAAAAATATCGTTTCATAGTAAGATTTTCATGAATCAACACAAAAAAGACAAGAGACAAAGACTTCCTGTTTCTTACAAGCAGCCCCATTTATGCGAGTTAATGGATAGTTCTTATCAGCATCTTCATAATAAGCGTCCTCATCCTCGACTGGGCTTGGGTTTCCTGTAGTAAAGGTCAATGTCAAAAAGTTAGCTAATGCAGAAGTAATATTCCTATCATGGTTATTATTTTTATTTTTGCAAATTGTGATTTACTGTATGCTAGTAGATAATATGAAAGCACTGACTCTGGGTGGTGATGTACTGAGGAGTGGTGTCTGGATCGAGTGGAACAGCTTCCTCATAGTAATCCTCAGGAGGCGGTGTGGTCGGCAACGGAGGGGGCGTATCAGTGGGACTCTAGGGAACAATTTACATTCGCATTCAATACATAAGAAAACTATTTTACTGAAAACATATACTGTATATCAGAAACAGCTTGTGGCAATAAATTTGATGAGGGCAGGACAACACTGATACAGACACGGATACAACTAAAAAAAACAAAAGATGTGAAACTAGCCCAAATATGTGTCTTGTGTGTGGGAAAAAGATGCATTCATCTTCTTTCTCTAAGATTATGTGTGGGATACAAGGTCATTGTGGTGCACATGCATTTCTAATCTACACACATTAGTCACACCCTTTATAGAGTACAGTAAAGTATATGTAGAGATACACCAATCAGCCATAACATTAAAACCATGAACATTAAAACCAACTAAGTTTTGGGTTCCCCTTGTGCCACCTGGCTGGCTCTGGCCCCTCAGGGCGTGGCTCTACAGGGCCTCTGGTGGAATGCTGTGGTTTCTGTCACCAGGACGTTAGCAGCAGATCTTTTAGGTACTCAGGGTTGTGAGGTGAGGCCTCTATGGATCGGATGTGTTTGTCTGGCACATTCCATGGGTGCACGATCGGATTGGAATCTGGGAAAAATTTTTTTTTTTGCTTACCCGGCCCCATGTAGGGTAGGCTCTGAGGCGGTGGGTGTTCTGTGACTTTCGTATCCAATCCAGCATTGCGACTTTTTTGCGGCAGTTTGCACTGCATTGGCTTTTCTGTGAGGTCGGAACAGACAGGCTGGTCTTTGGTCCCCAGGGCCATGGGTGATCCTGTCACAAGTTTACTGATATGCAATTGATAATTAGTGTTATTCAATTCACCTGGTGGTGGTGGTGTTAAAATTATGGCCAATCAGTGATCCATTGCATTTACTATTCCATCTCCATCCATCCATCCATTCATCCATCCATCTAGGAACCTCTTTAGTCAAACTAGGGACCATGGAGGCCAATGGTGATGGTTGTATCTGTTCACATTTTTACAACCATGGTAGAACCTCCGGTGAACATTTACACACTAAGGGCAATTTGGGAACACCAATTCGCCTAATCTGCATGTTTTTGGACTGTGGGAGGAAACCTGAGTACCCAGAGGAAACCCACCAAGCACGAGGAGAACATGCTAACTCAGACCATGCACACAGACACCGAGGTGGGTATCGAACCCGGACCCTGGAGGTGCACAGACACACTCTCTACACTCTCCCAACACTTTGTCTTTGTGTGCAATCTGTCTGATTATTTGCTCTACATCAAAATTGTCACTACAGCATTATACGCATTCAAAGACTAATTGCTTTCCTGATTATAGGTTTAATGGTTTAATCTTTTCTTACCGATTTTGTGGGTAAGTGTTTCAATGTCTCTTCCTCTTCCTGTTTTTTCAGCTCCTCTGGGGAATCCCTCAGCTCCTTCAGGTCACAGTCTGAACTCATATATTAGTTTTACAACATTAGACATTCAACAAACCCATAAAGGTAAACATTGCATAATTGCAAGTTAAATAAACGTACCAAATTCTTCAAACAGTGATTCGACAAAGCTGGTACCATTTCCATAGAGGGATGTGTTCATGTATATGAAGTCGCTTCCGGTCACTCTATCAACATATGCTTTATAAAAAAGAATGTGTCTACTATATATTACAGCTGATACATAAATATGGGGTATCATCTTCTAAAGTCACAGCATACATAACAACAGAGATCAATGATATATGTTCCTTTACCTGAAGGCTTTAACTGTCCCAACAGGTTCTTGACAACGTTCATCTTCTCTGTGGTGGCTGAACTTATATGCTCGTGCTCCAGGAGCTTCAGAAGCACATTTAGCTCTTTTACGAGGTGCTCCATGGCTGTGGAATTAAGGATAAGTTTTAGATTTGTACCCCAGGGTACTGCCACTGTTATCATAAAAACTGTCTTGTGCTGATCTCAGAACTTTTATACACACTGCTAATGCATACAGTAATATTGGCTTTATAGTATACACTTGTAGAAGTGTAATGGTTTTTAATCCCACTTAGAAGACACTGGTTTCTGTCAAGGTTAGAAAACTAGAAAACTAGACAAAACTAGACTTGCAACTCATTTCATGTATGTCTGTCTCAAAATAAATGCACTCGTTCAGCAGCATGGCAGGGAGAGAACGGTCAGAACTGTCAAAACTGGACATCTGGAAATTTTGGCTGACTGATGGAGAAAACTAAACCAAAGCAACAAATGTGGCTTTAATGCAATAAACAGGCAGTGATATAGGCATGACCTGAATCGGGTTCATGTGTCAGTGTTCATCCAAAACTGTGCACGTATCATAATAGAAGCACTGTTATGAAATTCCTAACAAACACAGGAAACAACACACCAGCCGGTTATTTATTTTTGGAAAATCCTTTTTACATTCTTAGTAATCCAGGATTACTGTAAACAATTCTTGATTTGAGAGAGGACTTCCCCTTTTGGATTAATGTTGTTCTATAAGTTAGGATGTTTATTATTATGAATAATAATAATAATAATAATTATATCATAATTTGGATTTATACATATTTTTGGATTTATATTTTAATCATAGTAAATGACAGATAGTAGCTATAACATTAGTAGACTTTCTAATTAATTCACTTATGAGTTTTTTTTTATATAATTCTTTCCAGCATTAAAGGTAAACTTTTATCTTTTTATAAAAAATATATATATTTAATTAAATAATTATTTAATTAATAAATAAATAAATGTAAAAAAAAGAAACACGGTTAGTGTAGTGGTTAGCACTGTCACCTTGCACCTCCAGAGTCCGGGTTTGATTCATGCCTCGTGGTCTGTGTGCATGGAGTTTTCCTCCGGGTACTCCAGTTTCCTCCCAAAGTCCAAAAAATGCAGATTGGGCTAACTGTTATTCCCAAATTCCCCCTTAAAGTGTGTGTGTTTGTGTGTGCGCACATGCATGCCCTGCGATGGATTGATCCCACCTTGTGCCCAAAGTCACCAGTGGTAGGCTCCAGGCCCCCGTGACCCTATACAGGATAAACGGTATAGAAGATAAATGAATGAGTGAATGAATGAATGAATAGCAACAGTGCTAACTTCATTTCCACATACAGGATAGCTAAGCTATGGGAAGTGTTGCTAACGCTAGTTCTATATTAAAGCTTGTAAATGATCAAATGTATCTAGTTAATCCTAATGAAAACCTCAGCTCAATGTGTTTTCATGAATCAACTAAATTCTTTTTCATATTTCACCACTGATTGAAAATCTTTAACCAAACTTCAGTCAGACTGGACACCCAAAGTCGCGGTGAGGTAACAACATGCAGCGACCACTCTGGGTTCAAAATCATAGTGATTTGCATTTTAGTCTGACTTTTCTGTTCAGTACTACATGTAGTTTATGTAGCTTTATGTTTTACTTTTTTATAATTTGAGATATATTGAGCATTATATATATGTAACATTAAATAACACAGAGCTATACAGCTCCATATATTCAAAAGTTCAAATTTTACCACCGGAAGGTTTTTCTCACTCAGGCACACATTCAGCTTTTTCTTTTCATTTTTAACTGGTTTAATAGTCAACTCTCTCACACAGTTTTAATCTACAGAGGTTTGGCTGTGTATGCAGATTTCAATCCCATCACACAGAATTTGCACTTCAGAAGAGAAATCAGTATTGTTTCCATCATACATACTTATGAAATGTACACGATTTCCAAGCTACCTGATTCCTATCTAAGGGTAATAAATGCTTATTTGGATTTACAGTATTCTTTGTCTCTTTCTCTCTTTCTTGCTTTAAAAAATGTGCTAAACTAATACATAAATGGATGTCAGATACACAACCCTTTTACGACAAATCACACAGAATCCCACAAAATCACTGAGATTTTAAGAAAACACTTGAACCAATCGATAATAGAGCTTTAACCGCATGATCCATCAAAAGGTCATTGAAGGACACAGCAATCCAGAACCAGGACAAACCAGTCGACAGTTTCTGCACTCCACAGAGGCGTTTCGAATCCAGCATAAGTCTCTTCACTGAGAAAGCGTAAAAGCTGCCAAGAAAAGAAAGTTTGATATTTATTTAGGGCTTACCAGACTCAACAGCTGACGCTGATGAGGAGATCACCATTGTCCAAAAACGATGTGCCGTCAGAAATACTATTGTAAGCCTCAAACTCTCCAGTGAAATGTAGTCCTAATGCATAGTGCTTGTGGACTGGATTCTCTCCCTGTACTGTATTTCATCAAGGTAGGTATAATCTTTATATCCCTCTTCACTATGGCATTATCAGAAGGGCCCTGCACACTGTTTTAACCACCCCTCCCTTCCTACTGTGTGTGTGTGTCCTCTTCCTGTGGCAAAATGTGAGCGAGAAAATAAAGATTAGTGACGATTTTTTTTAACGAACAACGTTACAAATACAATGCTAAAAAAATAACATCACAATTTTCTTTACTCCAAATGAACACTCAGACTCTCATAGTGGCGTGTAAGTCTAATATCACCAATCATAATTTTTTCATGATTTGTAACTTGCCTTGGGTTTAAGCTTCTAAGTCTCTGATTTAACAGTTTGAACTTGACTTCCGCTAATTGACTAATAAATAAGCACTCAAAGTTAATTCAGGACTAATAATAATAATAATAATAATTATTATTATTATTATTATTATTATTATTATTATAGTTGATACCATAATCAAGCATAAGTCAGAATTTTCTGTGATGACGGCCTACATGATCTAAGCCTAATATTAAATTAATGAAAAGCATATTTGCACAACAAAGTGAAAAAGATCTCATTGTCAAAATGTTTTCTGTTAAGAGAACTTTTTTTAATGTTTATAAAAGGAGTCTTGCTTTGTAATGGTCAGAGGTAATACTGTTCAAATAGGTTTTTGTTTTAAGGACTGTTTTGTGCTTTGTGGTTTTCTTAGCCATAAGCTGAATTTCATGTTAACTTGGTTCACAGATATATAAACTTATACTGGGTGGTTAAAAGTATTAGGACAACATAATACATGTATTATAGTTCTTCCTGTAAACAAAGGTGATTTTCCTAATTAGTTCTAGCTTAATTAACTGACAAACTAGTGAAAAACTGCCTATGTGGCAATGGTATTTAGTTTCTGGCAGCCATTGCCTGGGTATTCATCAGACCTGGTAAACCCAATAGAAAACTGTTGGACAATGATGAAAACGGTTCACTAGTTTCACTAGTTTGTCGGTTAATTAAAACAACTCTTCAGCAAGGAATCAAGCAGGCATGGATTGAGTGAGTGACACCAGAGTACCACAGATGCCTTTTTGCCCCTATGCCCAGCCAGATCCAACAGGTTGTAAAGAATAAAACTTCAGTAGACTTTGTACTAAATAGCAATATTTATTAGCAAGATTGTCAATATTAAAAAAATTGAGAATGTCATTAAAATGTCAAGAAATGTCAATTTCACTTTTTGACTCGATACCTTTGGCCACCAGTGTAAACAGGCTTTTGTATGATGTAACTATCTAATGTACTTTGATTTAATTTCACATATCACTCAACCCTGGGGTTGATTTATTTCCAATAAACACATGAGAAAAGGTTTCATTCCTTAAATAACGTATTAAGGCACCGACACGTCACCCACCATCCACTCTGATGCCCAATCATAATAACTGCTTTCCTATTTTAGACTTGACTTGGATGAAAGCGTGAAATGACTAAAACTCATCTTGGACCTGAGGCCAGGAAACCTGACTATACTAATGTTTTATACACTGTATAACATCAATATGTCTTATTTCGTTTCTACTTTAATATAAAATGCTCATAGACTACTGAAGCCTCTCCCTATAAAATCAGATGTCTACAGCAAACAGATGCTGCATGTCCTTATTTGAAATCAGAATGAAGACTCTCTCTCTATTGTTTGGCACTGAGACCACGTAATGGACAACAGGTTGTTTCCTCAGGATTGGTTTTTTCCTTTCTCCTTGAAAGAAGGAAATGGAAGTGTGCACATGTGGGTGGAAGCCCATAGGAGATAGGATGAAGGTGAATAGTGGGCGGAAGCTCCGAGAGCAGAGAGTGGGATATCTCCCTTGTTGAATATGGCACAATTACAACTCCACAGCTACAACTCTCCAGAGGGCCATTGTCTGGGAGTGCACTCTGGTTTGGACGAGGGAGTGACCGTCCTGTTTGTGGCGGACAATCATTCCCACACAACACCCTCCAGGCTATCATCTGGCCCCGACTGAGCCTGTCCAGAAACTAGGTCGGCAATGCAGAAGTCAGCTAAGCTAAAGTTGTGCATTTATTTGTAATAGATTATCCATTATACCAATGGATCTCTTCCAGACACCTTCTTTTTTTTTTTTTTTTAAAAAAGAAGTGCATTAAGCCCAATCTCTTAAGCTTTTCTACAGCTTCGAACAAGCCCAGAAATCTATCGACACAGTATATCCAAAAGCAAAATTGATAAAGTGACAGTTTAAGCATGACAAATGGTTTGACCAAAATCCTAGCCTGAGGTCTCCCTCAACAATATGCTATTATGATGGCCAAAAATAGCCAGTTGAGATCACTCTTGAGGAAAAAAGACAATGCCATGTGGAAAACTCAAAAATGCAGCACCAACAATCACCCGCTCAATTACACTCAAAACACATTCAAGAAGCAATGCAGTCAAGAGCAGCTGTGACATCCAGAACTACGGGCATTGTGGGTCAGAGGATATGTCCTGCAGCTGTGGTTTCCTGTCTGAGCTGACGAAAGCATTTTCTATCAATGCCAACCTTCTGCTTCCTATTCCTCTACTCTTAAAATGACCAAAAACGACAGGCACGATTGAGATTCTCCCCTAACCCCCCATGCCTCTCATCCATCTGAACCCGGTTAAGCGTGATTACACACTTTAAAATGTCTGCATGCTTCTTTACCCGTTGGTTATTTCAGGGCCTCTCCAGAGACCAGGGGGTTTTGCGACACAGGGGCAGGTAGGAAGATTGGCATGTGTCAGAATTCACAGACTAGATGACACAGAATGTCACTCGCTCCCTAAGGAGGCCGGAGCAGCTGTTGAAGTTCTATTCTGCGGGTGGACGTCACGTGCACTAAGCTCCTGTACGCACACATGCGAGAGTGGTGCATAGTAGGGGCTTTTGTACACACCACTCAAGGTCATGTGGCAGCCTGAGCAAACGGTTGGAATAATTTAATGCTGACTCTTTGAGAGTTAGTGAATGACAACTTACTGGGTGGAGTCAATTACAGGCAAGCAACAGGCCACATAACTGAAAAGGGAGGGGATGGAAGCTTTGGGGATTATAGTGTAGGCATTACTAACTAGCAATTCTGGGGGGAAAAAAGGAATGATCTGAATTGTAAAGTGAGCACAAAAACTGAAAGCATGAAAAATAATCAGGCAGCCTAATAAATATCACTGATGGATACAAATAATACCAATAATACTCGAATTTGTTTTGAACCATTTCATTCTAACCTTCTATTTTTCACTGTAATGAGTAATGCATCATGTAATACCCTATGCTTAGTGTAAATGATTTAGCAATTGCTGTACAAGTCTGTGCTTGACTCCACACTGGAATCGTGAGAGTCACATTTATACAACTAGCCTATTCACAACTACCTCAACCAAAACAGGCCCTTTCCCCTGACCGCCCCGGGGGTGTGACCACACGAGTGGCACAGGGTGGCAGCTGCTGTCCTTCAAATATGCCATCTCAATTGCACCCCAACTCTTAGACCCTCCGGGAACTGGAAAACACTCAGTGTTATATAGAACGGTTTTATATAGAACTTTTTTCCAGAAAGACAAGCTAAGATTTAATATTTTAGTGCAGTTTGCAAGTATGAAGAACGACAACGCAAAACTGAAGCTAGTTAATACGTGTAGGTTCATGCATGTGTTTGCATTTTTCACAAGATTTCTTTTCCCAACTTCTTTCCCACATGGTATTTTTTGTGTTGTGCATCTTTTCTTTAAAAAAAAAAAAAAAAAAAAAAAACTTGATTATTTTTCACATGGAAGTGTTTATTTTTCATGGACCATTGTATTCACATGGGTGAAATACACTTTTATATGGTTTTTATGTGATCATGTGAAATCATATTATATTACATTATTTTTTAAACTAATGATGTTATGTGATCAGTCATTTTCCTCCAAGAACCAAAGTACGAGGGCGTTCAAGTCAATCCAGGACATGTGATGAAAGTTTTTGGATAAAAAAAGCACAGTACGATGATGAGACTCAGTAAAACATTTGAATGGTACAAAATTTATAAAGTAGGCTGTATGTCTGTAAATGACAGTTCCATCAGAGGTGGTCCCGACCCTGCTGCAGTCATTCCTGATAATATTGGGTAGATAGAGCACCTGACTCTTGAAACTCAATGGATAATTTGTTGCCGATTCGGGGAAGATTGCCGATTTGTTGCCGATTTGGGAACCTTACATCAACACCACTTGCACATTACAGGAGCTCAGCTGAGTTATTGCCACATCCCCCGCACAGTCCTGATCTCGCTCCAAGCCATGTTTGGGTCATTAAAGGAGTTCTTGGGAGGCCAGTGTGTCAGATGTGAAGTGCTGCAGGCAGTCCAATAATGGCTTTGGCATTTCTACCTTGATGTTATCAAGCTCTAGTGAAATTCTGGGATAAGAGCATTAGTATAGCAGGGAATCATATGAAGAAACAGTTGCACAAACAAAAGTCCCGGTTTGACTTAAATGCCCCTCGTTAAAAAAATAAAAAATAAAACAAAAAAACTATAATAATTAATTGCCAATAAAACTTGGTGCCATCTCATTTTGCAACCTGGACATACTGTAACAATGCCACACAGCTGTACCCTCCCCATATCTTAGCATGCCAAGTGCAAGCAAAAAGTTTCCACCCTAAGAATAGTTCCAGCTCAATTCCATTCGACCTCTCCCCGACTCTCACAAGAAAGAACTGTATAGAAGTTCAGTCCTCCCAACATTACGAAAGCTCAAGCTCCTTACAACATCTAACTCTGTATTTTATTAAAGCACTGACACATTGGCTAATAATCTGCAGCCAACCCCTGTGATGTTCTGCTTTGATTTCCACTCTTTGAAGACATGAGTCAAACAGGGCTACCAGGAGAACACAAAGACCATTTCAGCCAGAGCTTGACTAGTCATGTCCTCCACTAACCCTTCAAACGTTATATAGAAGAACTGCTCTTGACGGCCAACGTCCTCTCGTTCATGGGCCGAGGAATGCCAGTGGAAGAGACACTGTGTGGCCTGTGTGGACCCATCAGGGATTGCAGGCAGCAAATGAGTGGAGCCTTTGTCTCTCTTGAGCTGCGGGTATTTATAGATGCATGCAATGTGGAGAAGACATGAGTCCAAATATCCAACCAGGCCTTCACTATCAGCAAGCAGGTCTTACAGGCATGCTTTTGCAATGACTATAAATATTAAAGGATGTCAGTTAATCTGATGTGTATTTGGCTTTTTTTTTTTCAACATGTACATGTCAACTATGCTGTTCAGTCAAGCAGGCTACCATCCAGTGGTCAAAAAACACTGGATGTTTTTTTTGTGTGTGTGTGTCATCAATGATTGTATTGTGTATTGTTAAGACATGGTGGATAGTTCTGAAAAAAATATACTATTTGGTAAGGTATTTCCTAGAAATGGTATACATAATTTATGTATGAATATGACTTTTTTTCTAGATATATCCAGTAAGTATGTTTTTCATGTAATTTCACATTCGATTGCTTCAAATGTAATCTGATTACTTCTGCATTTCATTGAAAAGAGTGGCCGCTCATCCATATATCAGCTTCTTAATCAAAACTAAAAAGACAGCTCCATTGATTTGTCTAGATCTAGATGTTGTATAATCATAGAGCAGGATGCTTACTGTTTCATTTAGCTCCATTAAGACTATTAAAAGTGCTAGTAAGGAAGCACAACAAATACTATTAGAGGAGCAAGTAAGGCAGGACTTACGCTGCCCCATGCTCATGCTTTGATTTAAATTCCATGCCCTTAAGTCCTAGGCAGTATTGGGCTATTAAGCAAATGCCCTAACCCTTTAATTATATATTTAGCTATATGATTGGGTGGTCTACATAAAAATGGTGAAAAGTGTCTAAAAATGGAAATAAATTTCTGTGCTTTGGAAGGCACTTAATTCAATATCCTGAGATGAGCCTAAAGGTGATCACATGACATCCATGATCATAACTTAACAAATGAATCCATTGCAGAAAAATATTGTTAGTTTTCCTGAATTAAGCCTTCATACTTATGCTGAATGTCAGGACTGAAGTCCACAGCTACAGAGATTTACCTTTTCATCAACGACGGAAATCCTGAAGACTCAAGACGAAGATTTCAAAATGAATCAGTCACTAAAACAAGTAACTAGCATTTAGTTGATGGGCTGTTTTTTCCTGGCTTCCACACAACCAGCCACTTGCACGTGCTCACCACAGCGGATTTCCCACATGAGAAGGAAGGATGTTTTCACTCAGGTCATAAATAGCCATAACACTGCATTGACCCTTAACCAGACTGGGACGTGATAGCTAGGTCAACACTAAGACCAGGTTGAGTGGGATTAGATGAAAAGGATTATAATAAAGGATTACAGAAAATGTTACTCGTGCACGTCTATATAGTTATAGGTCCATTCTTAGGATCACCGGTTTATGGTTAATTTATCCAAATTATCTGACAAAGGGAGGGCTAAAATTATTCTTCTCCCTATCTACAGTATAACTCAACTTTGTTGTTGTAGAACCATCATAATGGAACCCTATAGCATGTGGTCTTATCCGGCATAAAACTATTACACATACACGAACTGATGCACTTATTGAAATAGCAGATACTCAACACTTTTCAAGACAGCTATATGCTTTTAAGTCAATTTTTTATGCATAAACATGCTGTGTTGTTTCCAAACAGTAGCAGCTTTTTCAGTTCAAACCACACAAAATGTACAGCTCTGTTGTCAACTTGTGGAATTGTAACTACTTAACAACATTTTCTTAGTGTATACTTCTGATGATGTGTTTCTGTATGAAATAGTCAAGCCTTGATGGTCACAAAATCTAGGAGCATTTCAGTCTGTGTAATCATTTATCACAGCAGCTGTGGAAGGCAAAAATTGAACCTTATTTCATTAATTCATTGGGTATAAGGCTTTATACTGCATACAGGGTCGCCTATCCATAGAGTCAGGGCATCAGGTGGGGTACCAATCCATTGCAGGGCACACACACAATACTACAGGCAATTTGCGAATGCCAATTAACCTGTTATCCAATTAATCTATATGACTGCAGAAGGAAACCACCCAAGCACAGGGAGAACATGCAATCTCCACGCACATAGACTCGAAGGCAGGAATCAAACCCGAACCCTGGAGGTGAAAGGTCACCACTACGCTACCATCGCCCAAACTTTTAAAAACTTTTATTTATTTATTTAGCGCTGGAAAGAGCAGGAGGATATTTCAACCAGCCAGCCATGAACTAGATCACAATCTCATCTCATCTGTGTATTATTGGATTCGTGATTCTATTAAATATCATTTCAGCTTCGGTCTTTTACATTACGTCAGCCAGCTGAACACCTATCCATGTTATCAATTTAATTAACAATAATAATAAAATAAACTTTAAAATTTAAAGATCATGATTCTTTTTTTTGTTAGAGATATAAAGATGTAATTGGTATATGAATTCCAGTGATTGTACGTAAGCTATTCATACATTCTAAAAAAAAAAAAGGATAAAAATTAGTGTCTATGCCTCACTCATCATTTTCATGTGTCTTACACAAAGTGAACACCTTTACAATGATTGAAGGAACATACTGTAAATAAATAGTAGGCTGCTTGTTAGATTTCAACTTTCACACTCCATGCATCTTTCTCTGAAACAATACAACCACAATAAAGATTGGGGGGGGGGGCGGTGGACTGTGATGACATCATCACCTCCGACTCTGTCCAGGTGTCGCTCAGTTTACAGCATCATCAGATGTGATAAAGAAATTTATAATCAGCCTGATCACACTCATATTAAATAGTAGAAAATATAAACAACACGATATAGACGATTAACCATTGATTTACCCTGTATTAAAGAAAACAAAACAAAACAAAGCATTTTAAGAATAAAAAGAATAAACTTACAGTTGGATTCCGAAATCTCCATCATGAAGAATAAAATCGCTGTTCTTTATATATTTGTTTTTTTTGTTTGTTTGTTTGCTTGCTTTTTTCGTGCTCTATATAACAGAACCACTATTAACGTAATCTCAGCCCACGTGACCGTCAGCGGCAGCGGCCAACACTACACTGGGCTGATGTGAGGAAGCGCGCGCTCAGAGAGAGAGAGAGAGAGAGAGAGCGCGCGAGAGAGAGTGAGCGAGCACGAAAGCAGGGTCCTAAAGCCCGTCTCTTTCATCTATGTATTTTGTATTTAAGTTGTTAGGTTGTTAAGGAGGTTCTGAGCCCTAAGAAGAGAAAAGCAAAAAAAAAAAAAGTTGTGAAAGTAAGGAAAATGTACATGGAAGAAAAAAAAATCTTCTTTTTTTGCAAGATTGCTGAGCAGGTTTAGGGTAAAGAGTCATTCATCTTATACTAAGATGCTTATCCACTACAGGGTCGCAGGGGGACTGGAGCTAATCCCAGGAGACTTGGGGCATGAGGTTGGGTGCACCTTGGACAGTCCTTCACAGGGCACACATACACACTACTGGCAATTTGAGAACACCAGTTAACCTAATGTGCATGGCTTTGGACTGCAGGAGGAAACCATAGTATGTGAAGGAAACCCTTCAAGCACAGGGAAAACATGGGAACTCCATGCACACAGACCCAAGGCAGGAACCCCAACCCTGGAGGTGCAAGGCAACAGTGCTAACCACTACATCACCGTACCACCATGGTGATGTGCAAACTCCACACACACAGACCCAAGGCAGGAATCAAACTCTGGCTCTGGAAATGCAAGGCAACAGCGCTCACCACCATACCACCGTGTTGCCAACGTTTAATATTTCATCATATAATCTGCCAGGAAAAAAGCTATGTATTGCTTTATAACAACTTTAATTGTAGTGGTAGCGCTTCCCTTTATTAAAACAACCAACACTAAACCAAAATGTCAGAGCGATCATTTTGTATTCCTCAAATACTCATATAGGCTGCATGTCCTTGGGAGTAAAACCAGAGTACCTGGAAGAACCCCACCAAGCACGGGGAGAACCTGCAAACTCCATGCACACAGACCTGAGAAAGGACTCGAACCATCGACCCAAGAGGTGCAGTTCAATAGCACTAACAGCTAAGCCACTGTGCTGCCTATATTTAATATACGGTCTTATAAAATGTCCCAGGAAAAAAATGCTCTCTATTGCAGTATACAAAGTTAATTGTAGTGTACTGCTTGACTTCATTAATGCAACTTACACTAAACCCAAACTTTAGAATGATCATTTTATGTTTATATAAGTATTTTGCATTCCTCAAATACAGCTATAGTAACATGGTTAACCCCTGTCTCACACAATTGAGTGTTTCCACTGCTCCAAAGACACCTTATTCGAAAATAAACTTTAATTAATAAGCTTAATTTAATAAACTTTATTCTAAGCACTTTCTGAGTTCAACTGAGTGTGGTAGAAATATGCAGGACAGTGGGTAGTCCAGAACCAGGGTTGGGAATCTGTGACACCCCCTGCTGGACCAACTCTAGAGCTATAATGCTCAGTCGGTTTTATTGATAACATTTGCTCTTTGTTATTATGGTATTTACAACAAAAAATGTGCTGATCTAACATGATCACATTCAATTAGACTAAGAACAACAGCAATGTATTAATTATCATTATTACAAAGAAAAGTCCACCATAGTGGTATAAAAAAAAAATGAATCGGATGTGGTGCAAAGAAATGTAATTGGGAAATTATTCGATGTCTGGTTCCCTTTCTAAGAATGAAACAGTATTTCTGCGTAAATTTGCAAAGCCCATCAATAACAATGATGAAACTGGCTCTCATGAAAAAAATCAGAAGACAATGGAACTAGAAGGTGTTTCCATAGTAGTGTATATACAATATTATAAGTGTTGTGAATTGTAATTGAGGAGAAGTAAATTGAAAAGGTTAAGAAAATCATTTTATATATATATATATATATCAGTTTTAAATTTGAAAACCAGTGGAGGGATCAGAGAAGTGTGATGGTGTGGTAGACCTTTCATGTGGATCAGATATAGAGGATGGTGCACTGAGGCAGACCTGCAGGAGTGGGATGCAGTCATCCAGTCTTAAAATAATAAGAGACTGAATAAGCACCTGAGTGACCTGTGTGGAGAGAAACAAAAAAAAAATTCTTCTAATCTAACAGTTGATTGTCCTGAGTTACCGCAAGGTTGCAGGCAGTGACTGAATGAGTGATCTAAGTGATGTCCAGGGAGATGATAAGTGACAAAACACAAGGACAGTTTTGATCTCATTAAAGTCTTTTTCTACATGCCTATGCCTTGTTGCATTTGCCCTTTTCTCCAAATAACCTTCTCTCCAGCTCATTCCTGGTTACCTTTGCCCTCTTGGTTGCTTCTACAGTTAATCATTTTAAAGTCACATAGTTTTCATGGACCACCAAATATTTTCACTCAGGGTGGGCAGTAGACTTAGGACACGAGGTGGGGTAGACCCTGGATGAGGTGCTAAGGCATCGCCGTGCACACACAAAATACGGAGTATCCGGAGAAAACCCACCAAGCATAGGGAGAACATGGAAACTCCATGCACACAGACCTGAGGCTGGAATCGAACCCGGTCCCTAAAGATGCAAGTCTACAGTGCTAACCACTACAACACTGTGCTGACCAAATATTCTTTCCATACTTAATTTAATACTGGATTAAATAGTTCAGGATAATCAAATATTTCAATAAACACCAAGACTTGTTTTTATATATCCATTATACAGTACATATTGAAAAATGCTATATTATAAATATACACCTACTGTATTTTCAGTGCAAAGGGTAGGTTTTGTGAGTTGTGGACAAGCTTTATTTTGAAAAGCATATTTGAGTCACCGATATTTGACCTGTATTTTGAAAGGATTGCTTTTCTCCAGCGTGTCTTTTCCACGCGTGTTTTATACGACGTGTACCGTTGTGTGTTTTACGCCAGATTTTCGTGTGGCCATTAGGTGTCAGTAGCCAAGCTTAAACGCTCCGTGAAATA
The DNA here is from genome assembly GCA_028565275.1 of Leiocassis micropogon. NCBI lineage: Eukaryota > Metazoa > Chordata > Actinopteri > Siluriformes > Bagridae > Leiocassis > Leiocassis micropogon. The sequence continues at coordinate 13,091,344 of JAOVVA010000021.1, forward strand.
ACAGAAGAAGAAGAAGAAGCGGATCCCAGCAGGACATGTACCGGTGTTAAGAGTCCTCCTCAGTTTGTCGCGAGACTGAAGACTCGCAGTGACGTTTAAACGGCGGGTATCGTCCAGCTGTGCATCTTTAGTGATAATAAAGGAAATCTTGACAAGATGTCTGGAGCCAAAAAAACAGGAACACATTCTCAGGTAACATGTTTTTTCATTAGTTTTTACCCCACTTTACTTATGAAAGTGTACAAGACTGATCCACATCCTGAGCAGATTTATTTCGAGTTTATTAAAGTAGATTTTACCTTAAATTCCACAAACCTGTCAGTGAACTTGTGAATGAACTGAGTGTGAATATGTTTCAAGTTTGTTAAGTGTGTGTGAGAGAGATATGAATTAGTTTTCCTGTATAAGAGATTGAACATTTTGAAATAGGAAAATAATCAACGACTGAGAGTGCTGTGATGATGTCTGAGAAAGAATAGCTCCTCTTATCATCCTGAAGTAGAAGGATTTTTGTTTTGTTTAGTTTTTTTCCCCCCATGACATCACATCTTGACAAGTTTTTACTCCTCTTATACCACCAACTTTTTTTTAGGGCATTGGTTGCTCAATGGTAGGTTCCTCGTCCAGCATGCTGAAGGCCAGGGTTCGATTCCCAGCCACTGGATGCAGTGCGGATAAAATGAAAGGTTTGAATCAGGAAGGGCATTCGGCAATTAAAAACAAACAAACAAAAAAAAAACCTGTACCAAGTTGTGTGGTGACCTCCCGACAGGAACAGCTGAAAGACTAACAACATACCACTGCAATTTTTCTTTTATACACTACCGTTCAAAAGTTTGGGGTCACTTGCAAATTTCTTTGTTTTTGTTTAGTGATTTATTTTCTACATTCT
>JAOVVA010000021.1:13109399-13120824 GCA_028565275.1 Leiocassis micropogon
CAGGCCTCTGTGTTGTTGGTTCCTGAATTTTTCCTGACCATATGAACCAATTTCTTCTGATCTGAGGATGACCGTTTTGGTCTTCTTCCAGATCTTTGTTTGATTCCTTTTTGATCTGAGATTCCTGGGATCTTTTGGGGTTTAGAAATGACTCCAATCCTGACTTGTGTAAACATACCATCCTATTTCTCAGATTTGCACTGAGCTCTTTGGACTTTGGCCTATTGTACTGTGTTGGTCAATCCAATGATCCAGTGAGTGCTGTCAAACAATGTTGGCACAGAGATGCTACCAGCTGTTGTCAATCACTAACAGGAAGTTGAGAGGCCTCGCGGTTGGCAAATTAAGCAACATTTTGGGTCTTTCAGCACCACTGAATCATATTAATAATCTAGGTGGCTGTATATAAACCTTTGCCTCTGTGTTGATCAGAAAACCCAAATTAAATTGAAGCTGGTTGTCCAAAGTTGTGTAATTTTCTTCTATTAAAGATCATTCTGTCTTGGGGAGAAAAAAACATTCAGGAAATCAATTAAGGACAAATATTGCAATATCAATGTTCAGAATGATTATATACAGTATAAACTTCTAACCTCAAATGTAAATCTCGTTCTAGATTTCTGTAAAGCGTTTGTGTTATGGCTATTGCTAAAATACAAATTACGTTGAATTAAATATTCCATCATTATCCTTACTTTGCGTGTTCCCCATTCTGTTGCAGATCCTCAGTCCTGATGATTGCATGTATGCAGTTGGACAGGTGGGTCTCCTTTATGCTAATCCTTCAATAAATACTTGTTTTCTAGTAAGTATATTGATTTGGGTCTGTGCATTAACCGGTCAGTTACAGGGTTTACTATGAAGTCGCCATGTATATATGTGTGTGTTTATGTATCTGTGTGTTGTGTTGTGTCCCAGGGAGCTCTGGCTGTGGAGGTGAGGGCTTGTGATGAAGATATCCTGGAGATGGTGTCAGTGCTGCTTGATCGGGACACGGCGCTGCGCTGTATCGCTGAGAGGGCTTTCCTCAAACGCCTGGTAAGAATTCTGCTGTAAACCGGAGCTCTCTAAATTCTCCCCTCATTCACACACACACTTCTTTTAGACATCTAGATAGGTCTCCTTTGAGTGTGTGAACACACGCAAAAAAGGGGGAAAGAGCCCAGTACCTGCAGTTTGAATTTCTTTGCTTAAATAAGCAAATCAGATTTTCCCTTATTGTAATCTCATATACCAATTCTCAACCCCGCCCACTCCTGCTGTTCTCTGGGGGCCGTTTTAAGAGCTCTAGTAAATATGGCTAGAGTAACTGCTATTGGCTAACCACTTATGTAAACACGTTTTACAGTACTGTGAAAAAGTATTTTTATTTTATTTTTGGCATATTCATCGCACTTAAATGATTGAGATCATCATACTTATTTTAATATTACACAAAGATAACCTAAGTAAATATAAAATGCCATTTTTACATAATTATTTCATTTATTCAGGAAAAAAAGGTGTCCAAACCCACCTGACCCTGCAGTGGGGCTGAATTATTGCAAACGCTTGATTGCAGTTGTTGCCGCCAAGGGTGGCGCAACCAGTTATTAGGTTTAGGGGGCAATAACTTTGTCACATAGGGGCAGGTACAGTACGTTTGGACAGGCTTTTTTTTTCCTGAATAAATGAAATCATCATTTAAAACCTACATTTTATATTTACTTGAGTATACTTTTCACAGTATTGTATATCAATAAATATTGAGGATGTCTTTGTGAATTAATGATCTTGCATAGATTTTTCCTCGTATTTTGTTTGTCAGAAATGTATTTTGGAAAATCTTGGGCGAGTGGGTGGGAAATGCTCAATAATGACCTGAACATGGATGTTTCCGGGCCCTGCGATCTGATTGGCTCCTAAAATACAGTTCTTCAAAGGGTATTTAAAGCTATGAACACTGAAACAGCTTGTTTGAAAAAGAAGCGAAACATAAAGAAAATCAAGGCGTACTATGGTTGGAACATTTAAGAGTTTTGTGGACTTGTGCAAATTTGTTTAAAAAGGAATAGAATGTTTTTATGTAGGTTTAATTTGTGATGTGTTGCATCAATTTAGGAAGGAGGATGCAGTGTTCCAGTTGCTGTTCACACAGAAGTGAAGGATTCTCAGGTAAAAGAACAGCACACCCATATCACTTTCCGTATGTCCTTTATATCATGTGTTATTTTATATTTACTTATTTCCTGCCGCAGTGCTTGTAAACTCCTGTTTATGTCGCCAGACAGTCGTACAAAGAATTTAACTGCATGAATGTGTGCGTGTGTGAGACAAAAAAAATGTCTTCCCTTCCTTTTGAGACTTTTCCGTTGAAATAATAATTAATGCAATTTCTACACCTAAATCTAACCGTAACCCTTTTTGTCCTCCACATCAACTCTGTCCTGAATAATTAGCAATAATGTTCTTTCTAAAAGTCCATGCATGGAAGAACCCTAAATAGCCACCGGAGGTTATTTTTCCTGATTGTGTGTTTGCCTTTATATTTTACAGTTATACCTGACAGGAGCAGTGTACAGTTTAGATGGCTCAGACAGCCTGAAGGAGACCATGCAGACCAGCATTGAGGCTGAGGATCAGGTTATTATTCCAAATATTATGTATTACTATCATTAATTTACAATGTAGATAAAAACAATACATTGCATTATATAAAACATATTACACTTTAATTGCGACGTAATAATAGTAGGGGAAAAAAATCTTGGCTAGTTTGTGTTTTTGACCTCACTGTCTGGTTTAGGATCAGGAGAAGGTTGATGAGAAAGTTCAGCGAGTCGGAGTTACAGCGCTGAAGGTGTCAGGAGCGGCTCAGGACGCAGCTGAGAAGCTCGGCTTGGACCTCGCCAATCTTCTACTTAGCAAAGGCGCCAAAGAGATTCTGACTGTAGCCAGACAGCTTAATGACGCGCGGTAGACGAGTTTGTTGTTTTCATTTCAGTGTCCAACAGATGAGTGTGACTGTCATGTCAAACACATGAAAGTCCATACAGTGCTGTGATAACCTGAGTAAATACAAAATGCAGTTTTTACATGATGATTTCATTTATTAAGGGGGGGGGGGGATGGGTGAAAGCTGGCCAAACCTGCCTGGCCCTATATGAGAAAGTAATTACCCTTGAAATTAAAAACTGGTTCTGCCACCCTTGGAGGCAACAACTGCAATCAATCGTTAGCAATTATTGGCAATGAGTCATATCATTGTGAAGGAATTTTGGTCCAAAATCCTGCACAGAATTGTTTTAATTTGGGCACATTGGAGGGTTCCCTTAATGAAATATCCTGTGTTATCTTTTTGTAATATTAAAATTAGTTTGAAGTGTAACACATAAAAAAGAAATCAGAAAGGGGCAAATACTTTTTTACAGCACTGTATGTGATTTATCTCTTTACAGTGGCATGATGTTATAGGAAAATAATTACAGAAGCAGAATTCTTGTTACTACACTGAAGTTGATCATTTTCCTATAACATCATGCCCACATCATGTTTTATCCACTCACACAACACCACTCGCACAACAGCAAATTGCCAAGAGTTTTTATTAAAGAGAAACACCCATTTTAAGGTTTAAATACAACCATTTATAGAATGTTACTTATATCAGTATATCAGTTACGAACATATATTCCCTCACCATCTTCTTAAGAAGGCGATAAAATAAAACGATGCAATTTGTCAAGTTAGTCAAAAATAACATGGTCCTTCCGCCTGTTAAGGAAAACTTAAAATGACCTTAAACTTTAAACAGTTCTGTCTTTGAATGCTTACACTGGAGACTGCTTACACGAATGCAAAATACACATTCATTGCTTGGCCAAAAAAAGAAGTTGCTTCAGTTGGTCAGGTCTAAACTCGGCAACATTGTGGCAATAAATTGAGTTCAGCTGGTGACCTGAATGTACTGAAATACAAGGGTATCACATCTATGGACTTTTTATTCCCTGATGACACAGAAAAATTCGAGGACTCAAATTGTGAAAAAGTGGTTCTGGCAGTTTACTTGTACGATAACTATACCTGCCATGTTTTAACTAGTGTATGTGAACTGTACAAGTGCCAGTGCATATAAACCTATGATGTGATTTATACCTGTGATATGAATTATAGCCCTACTGTAAGAACTGCTGTAGTATAAGTAAATCATCACTATCTTATCCGTTTAAGCATTTCACTGTACATCGTACTGTGTATAGTGGCGTGCGTGAATTTTAATTTGATATTTGACCATTCAGATTTAAAATTGTAAAAGTGACGTGGTAAAAGTTAAAATACAATTACTATGTCTACTTATTTAAGCATTAATATATACAGTATATAATCATAACCATATGTCCATCATGGACAAGAACATTCACAGACTTTCAGTAAAGCTGCTTTTTGATAACGATCGTGATAATCATTCTGCACATGATGGCTAAACATGATGTAACCTTAAGACAGATTTTTACCTCCATCATTTTACCTCTGTTGTTTTTTGGATCCACAAACACTGAATGTCTTATTTAGTTTTCTTAATTTTGTCTGTACATGAGCCTATTTTTCAGCGGCGCTTCTACGCAATACTATTAGAAGCTAAAATTTGGTTTATATTTCTTATCAGAAACAGCTGCATGAATGAAACTTGAATTACTATGGACGATGGTGTGTTTCTTTTTGTTTGCGAATGTATTATTACTGAATAATGCTTGTAATAATTATGTATAATTTCCTTTAACCAAATATGATTAGTAACTCATTGATTTAATCAATTTAAAAAAATATATTTAATTTTTTTCAATTATGTTCATAATGTCTTATTGTTTTTATTGCTAGATTTATCTTCCAGTGCAGTACTTTTCCTGCCACAATAAAACCATATCAATGTTTCAGCCTGAAGAAGAACATTACATGGTGTGGTGTCACATTAATGCGTTGTCTTTGAAACTTTGCTTGATTTGAAGCTGTTATAGAACATACACACTAAATTAGTGTCCTATATTCATCTAAAGATGGATGCACACTTTTAAAACAAACCTGTTCAATTTTACAGTTCTGTTTAGCAAACTATACAATACAAACATAGCTTGTCAATGGGGAAAAAAAGGAGCAGTGTTAAATTTTTGCCCTGCCCAACTTTCTTTAGGATACTGAACCTATAATTGTAACTGTTGACATTTGATTAGTATTTTTTTAGCGTTTTTCTTTTAGGCACTGAACTTATAAGTTAGTCAGACACTGAATCAGAAAAAAAAAAATAGGAAAGTGGGAAACATTGAACTACTAACTTTAAAGTTTATTAATGGTATTTTTAGTCTGGACTGCGGAAGGAAACCGAAGTACCCGGAGGAAACACACACAGGGAAAACATACAAACTCCTTGCACAAGGCGGGATCCGAACCCAGACCTTGGAGGTGCAAGGCGACAGACAATGCTATCCACTAAACCACCTATTAATGACCTATTTATGATAAAACTGTATATCATATTAATACTTTCAGGTTTCTATGTGTTTCATTGGACTCATCAGTGTTTAACAAACTGATTCTCGTGGACTTCCAACACACCTTAGGAAGAAAAACACTAGATACACGAAACACTCATGTATTGTATCCATCATAAAATGAAACTCCTGAATTTAAATGGTTGATAAAGTTGATATATTTAAAGATAAGAATATATTACAGAACATAAATCGTGTTCTTTTTGAATAATAACACGATCGTTATTGTTATAAACAATGTTGTACCACAAAAGCTTGTTGACTTCCAAAGATTTGGTTTTCCATCTTAAATTCTTCTAATGTTTCGTATATGAACGTGATAGGCCTAAGTCCAGCCCACTTCGCCATGTTTCCGTATCCTATTGGATCCTGGCATGTCGGTCATCGTAAAACCAGGTCTCTGATTGGCTGTGATGGCGCTCGGGGTGATCCTACGGGCGTTGCGATTTCTAGAACGCTGCAAAAAAAAAAAAAAAAGATCGCATACGGTTGGAGGGATTTCCTGTGCTGTTGCTGAGCTGCAGAAATTTAGCGACGACTTCAACTAAGGGCGTCTCGGTGACTTCGTTTTCCTGATTTCATGTCTTAGTAAAGAAATCCTTACTGTGCGTGTCCTAGACTACACCCAGAAGTAGCTAGCTAGCCAGTAATAAGGATGTCTGAAGCCACTGTGGCCGATACTCGCCGGTTAAACTCCAAGCCGCAGGACCTGACAGACGCGTACGGACCTCCGAGTAATTTTCTGGAAATTGACGTTTACGATCCGCAAACTATCGGAGTCGGGAGGAATCGGTTCACCACCTATGAAGTCCGGATGCGGGTATGTTTGCGTACATGGAGGGAGCAGTGCTGAAACTGTGCTGGATTTGGGTTAACGGCACAGAGAGGGAGAGGGTTGGAATTCGGTTCGGCCTAGCCTTTAGCCTAGCTACAGAGCCGCTGGTTCTGGGTTAGCAGTTAGCTAAAGGGCACGAAATGGTTATAACTTAACGTTTGGTGAAATTCTGACACTTTTATAACTGAGTCCAGGTCTAGCTGTAGTTGTCAGTGTTTTTATTTCTGCTATTAGCTAAGCGCTGTTGCTCTCTGACAGTCCGTTAGCTGACTAGCGCGAGCGCCATAACCCGATTCTGATTCATTAATTAAACTGAAAGCGCGTGACCACAGAACTGCAACCACTATGGAGCACAAACACGCACACGCACCAAAAAGTGTTTAAAATATTAAATTCCATGTACATTATATTTTTAAAGAAAAGTCCTCAAATAAAATACACGATATTTACATGTGTATTTAAAAAAAAATACATCTTTATAATACAAAAGTTGGATATTTATTCTAAACAAAATTTTTAAAACTGTTTATAGTAGAACAATGCAAACCAAAAAGTATATAAAAAAGAACAGTATGCAAAGTGTAAGAATGCAAAAATCCATTGTCAATTTTCATATAAAAAAAAACACAATTGTGTATATAAATCCAAAGACATGCTGATTAGATTTATTTATGCTAATTGCCATTCCCAAATTGTCTGTAGTTTGTGTGTGTGTGTGTGTGTGTGTGTGTGTGTGTGGTTGCCCTGTGATGGTTTGGCACCCTGGATGGTTTGGCACCCTGGATGGTTTGTCCAGTGTGTACCACGCCTCGTGCCCAAAGTTTTCTGGCTTCTATAGTGGTATAGAAGATGAATGAAATAGGAAATTATTGGATATATGACGTTTAAGTTTAACAATTTATCCGTGTGTTCTCTCAAGAAAAAAAATGCTAATTTGTTTTAAAAAAAAACACACACATTAAAAAGGTTTATAAAATAAAACACATACATAGACATAAAACTTTTCGTGCTGAATGTGGGCTGCAACAGACAATACAAAACCCTATTGCAAAAGGCAGAGATTTGTCTTTAAACATATAAGGTTAGTACACAATATTTATTTAAAAACATTTAAAAACCCTACTAGTTATTTATTATTTATATGTATATAGTGCTGTAGAACTTTGCTTTATTTGTTTATAGTTTGTTGTAATCTATGTGTTTGCACTGTAGGAGTTGCTTTAATCTCATTGTACACTAGTGACAATAAAGGCATTCATTCATTCATTCATATTCATTCATATTTATACGAGGTTCTGAAAACTGATCTTGGACCATTCATGTTAAACAGTTTAGTATTAAGACAACTACTTATTGTATTCAGTTGTATGTCTGAATCTGTCCACAAAGTTAGTTTGTGAGGAAGAGGTTCCAATAGTATTATGTTAAGCAAATAGGCGACAGATTTAGTCATTTAAAATAACACCAGACCTCTGATTTAATCAAACCCAGCAGTAGAGATCACGTTTAAACATGCATTATTGTGGATACAGCATTTTGACGATATAACATGGTTGTCAGCATTGTGGTTTTCCTGTGTGTGTTTGTGTGTGTGTGTGCCACAAAGCAAGCATATAATTTGGAATATGAGTAATTCCAGTTTGAGATGAAAGCAGGTTTTAACAAATTTAGTGATAACCTAAAAAAAATAATAATTGTGTGTTTTGGAAACAGACCAACCTCCCCATTTTCAAGATGAAAGAATCTTGTGTACGGAGAAGGTACAGTGACTTTGAGTGGCTGAAAAATGAGCTGGAAAGAGACAGTAAGGTAAGTTCATAAGCCTAATGCAAGATGCAAAATAAATGCAAATTAATGTTGTTACAGTTTGTTTAACCATATGCATAAACAAATGTAAGCAAATGTTTTTTGCACTCTGCTGCTGTATTAACTTAAAAGTGCTAAAGTGGAAATGCAGCAAATAAAGTAAGAGGTTTTAAGTCACTTTAATACAGTTTGAGGTGTAAGTGCAAGAATGATTGCTAATGCTGTATTTTGTTGTTCCATTGATGATAAACTTGGATTTACTTGGAAGTACTACAGGGTGGGTGAAAAGTGACTAGGCATAAAAATTGGTAATAAAGCCCATATTTCTAATACACATTTATTTAAACAAATTGTACATGTACTTAATTACATAGGAAAATAAAAGCAAATCGTTAAATTCCAACATCGGCACCAGCCACTTCTTCTTGCATAATTCACCGAGCCTGTAGTCATTAGCCTTGTATGACAATTTATTGTCTCCGGACTTGTTGCATTCCTCTTTTTCACTGTACGTTACCATCTCTGCACAAAAACAATGGAATTCCACATTTCGTAGTCTTAGCTCACTCCTGAATAGTCAAGCAGTCAGCCATCTTTGTTTACGTTGCATGTTTTATTATTATTATTATTATTATTATTATTATTGTTGTTGCTTTGCAGATACACAGCTACAGGATATGAACTTAAAACCTAAACCCCTCAGGGTCAAAATTTCTGTCAAAATTCAAGACAAAAGTTTGATTATTGTAAGACGTTACTGTTCTTCTACTGGCAGTTTAAAAAGTAAAAAGCGATTATGCCGGAAATCAGCTATAAGTAAAAAGTGGCCAATGCGGTCATCACTCTGTTTAGAACAAATGAAAAATGCTAGAGACCTACACAGCTAAACAAATTATCATCATTATCAGTTGCTTATAGTTCCTGATGAGTGGTTTAGATATGTTTTACCACCTGCTTCCTTTTTTTTTCCCCCTCCCCCTTCCTGTGGTTTTAATCAAATTGAAGCCTGCACATGTTTCTGTTTTGTAGATCGTCGTCCCTCCTCTGCCTGGGAAGGCACTGAAGAGACAGCTGCCTTTCCGTGGAGATGAGGGAATATTTGAGGAGTCGTTTATCGAAGAGAGGAGAGTCGGGCTTGAACAGTTCATCAACAGGTCAGCTGTCGAGACGACACAGTGTTATACTGAGTTAAATTCTTAATTATTGTTTAAACAAACGAGCAAACAAAACGATAGTGTTAGAAGTAAAGCAGATATCCCAATATTGTATTTATTTGTTTGCTTGTTTGTATTTATTTAATTATTTATTTATTTCATTGCATGTCATGGTTGGTGTGTAATCTAAAAAACCCTGTCTGTACTTTCATTAAATTTCCCACTATCACATCACATTGAGCAACTTATCACCCATTTAGAATTTGGCTTTGTTAGTAAAGCTGAGCAAGATCAGATGAACATTTCCATATTTAATCTCCATGTGAGATTCATAGGTCTTGTCTTTTAATTGTGACCACCTGTAAGTGAAAAGTATTATACAAATAGGTTTAATAATTCAGATATTAGGATATCTATACGACAGGTATCAAAAGCCCTGTTTACACTGCAGGTCTTGATGCCCAATTATGATTTGTTGCCTATATCTGATTTTTTTTTTTTTTTGACCATTTGTTTACACGTTCTTTTAACTATGACCCATATCCGATTCAAGTGTTTACACTTGCCATACCATCTGAAACATCGTGCATGCTTAAAGGGAGGTTCTTGCGCTACACACTAGCCAAGATGGACGAAGGCGAAATATGCTTGACACTAGCTATGCGATATATGCAAAGTTTGCGAAACGTCACCATGGTTTTGAAACAGAGGAGGATAAAACGCCATAATTGCAGCCTGTGCATATTCTTCATTCACCAAATACTGATTTCTTAATGTTACATTAAAAAAAAAGTTACATTTTCTGGGATTCTCAAGGCCAGTTTTAAAAATTTAGACGGAAAAAGATTCAACCGTCAACAGTGCTTGTTACAGTGAGATGCTTATTGAGGAGCTGAAGCCTGAACTTCAGATTAAACACAGAAAAAAATTGCTATGCAAGGTTGTTGTGATTTTGTATGACAGTGCATTTCCGTACACTTCTGTCCACACTGTCTACACTCTGCAAAAAACTTCCTTTTGAGCTGTTAAAGCTCCTCCCTATAGTCCTGATCTTGCTCTATCTGACTTTCACCCGTTTGCTCCCCTAAAAGCAGCTCTACAAGGACAAAGATTCACTTCTAATGAAGAAGTGAAGACAGCGGTGCATTAGTGACTTGCAGCCTAAAACATTTTTTAAAAAGAGACCATAAAAGCTTATTCACAGATGAACAAAATGTATTGAAAAGCAAGGAGATTATGTTAAAAAATTATATTTGTCCTAAAAACCAGAGTACGGATATTTTTTGACTCACCCTCTTATAAAAAGAGATATTTCCGACACTGTGTAGATGTAAGACATGAATCTTTCTTCAGTTTAGTCTTCTCCAAATGTTATTTCTTTTTATCATAATTTTTTTATAAAATGGCATGGTAGATCTGCTCATTATTTGCCCGCACAAAACTCTGATATACAATGTTGTATTAAAATGTCACAGTTTCTAATTAAATGCTCACACGGAGGGGGCCAAGCAAGGGTATGGTTAAATAAAGAGAGAGCAAGGGTTCAGGGGTCAGTATCACCTCAAATATCTTGTATGTATATTGTATAATGCATAAGAAAATGGTAATAATGACATTAACTTTAGGATTTGGCAAAATGTTTTTTTTTGTTTTTTTTTTCTCTTCCTGCTTGTTTCAGAATTGCTGGTCATCCCTTGGCTCAGAACGAGCGCTGTCTTCACATGTTCCTGCAAGAGGAGAGCATCGATCGCAACTACATCCCTGGAAAAGTACGGCAGTAGGGCTTTACAAAAGCGGGACTCGGGGCGGGTTCTTCTTTCTCCTGTTCTCAACTCCTATTCCCACTCATCTGCAAAACAGTGCAGAGTAATGTATATTTTTGCACCAAGTAAAGCTAGACGCGTCATAAAAAAAAACAATGCAGGACTTGACTCTATTGGCCAGATGATGTTTTGTACCCGTTGTATGAGAGTTGCTCTTTACACACACAGTGTATTTGTTTTACATCTATACAATGTACAACTTCTTAGAGTGAGTGTGTGTGTGTGTGTGTGTGTGTGTGTGTGTGTGTGTGTGTGTGTGTGTGTGTGTGTGTGTGTGTGTGT
>JAOVVA010000021.1:13120924-13139085 GCA_028565275.1 Leiocassis micropogon
TGTGTGTGTGTGTGTGTGTGTGTGTGTGTGTGTGTGTGTGTGTGTGTGTGTGTGTGTGTGCGTGCGCGCGCGCGCGCGCGCGTGTGTACGCATAATTATTATTATATGATCATATCTGAACGCTGTAGCACTAAACAAAGAGGGTTGGCCTATGTCTTTGTCCTCTAAGGCAGATGTTCGGGTCAATACTAGGAGAAGGGTGAACACATTCCTGTAGAAAGTGCTTACTTTTACTATAAAGAGCATGTGGAAATAGAAATTTCTGATTATGTATTGCATGTGTGACACATGGTACTCAAATCTAAAATGTTAGAATCGCAATTCTCGTTCTATAAGTATTTCAGTTATTGATTAAAACGTGTAAGGACTTGGCATTCTGCGCTGGTAAAGTTGAAAGTGTTCTGTTTATGCATATTAATCAGAGCATTTGAGGGATTTTTTTTTTTTTTTTCCCCAAAAAAAATAATTAATCTAACGTACCCATTGTGATGTGGTATCAGACGACAGCTGCTTGATTAATGTAATGGTTACGGTATTGGGAATCTAACATTGCTTCATAGAGGACAAAGTATTTGCCAACTTTGTAAAAGTTGTCCTGCCAAAGTCGAGTCATTTTCCTCAGAATGACTATATTTATGATCTCTTCCTGTGTTAATCGATCTGTGCCTGTGACATTTGTCTGTAAATAAAGTATAAAAACTCTAGTGAGTGCTGTTGAGTGGAGATTTACTGCAAGCAAAAAATCATTTCCTAAGTCATTTTCCTCTTACCTTATTTATTCTCTCTTCTATTTTAGGTATGAATGAAGTAAGTTTTGGGGGTTTTTTTTCCTTCATTTTGAGAATCATAATGCTGTAAATTATTGTTGGGAAACCCAATGTCTGCATGGATCCTAATTCTGTTCTAATGCTCGTAAAGAACCGCATACTCATCACCCATACTGACAGTGGGCGCTGTAATTCCTTTCCTCCATATTGCTTTGCTACTTGTGTCCGCTTCTCACTCATACTAGTAGGTGGCAACTAATTAAAAGTCCAGGGTTTCCCCCCCCACACACACACACACACTTTATTTATTTATTTTACATTTATTATTTATTTTATTTTATTTTTTTGCAAGTTGTTTTGCATGTCTTGATTGCATGAATGTTACATCAAGTAAGTATTAATTTTTCTTTATTCATTTTTAATGTGCAGATGAGTTCTGCTTGGCTTTTATATTTCAACTTCAGCACCCCAGTCATTACTGCATTAACCTGAATTCTTTTAATCGCTTAAAGTGCAAAATTCAGACTAATACCATGATATGTGGAACATACTGATAAATGTATTATTAAGTAAATTAATTCAGCGTCAATCTAATAATGTGAAATGTTGTTCTCTTAAATAACATTTCCTTATCTATTACTCTATTTATTACATGTGCTCCTGAAGGTATCATGTCATTATGTTTTTATCACTTGTATTCTCAGATGCTACGGTAAGACTAAGGCGCCTCCTCCCCTCCAGAAGACTGCCTCATCTCTGTGCTTATACTTGCCTTGCACGCTTACTCAGGTGCTCTTAAAGAAAACACTGAACCCATTTCGAAAAAAAAAAAACCTAATTGTTTTGCTGTCCAGGCTTTATTTCTTTAAAACAAAACAAAAAAATTAAAATTGTTAGTGCTTAATCATGTAGGGGCCCAACAATAATGACTTGAATAGACTGCACGAATATCTCACATTGCATGAATGATTTTGTTTCTTGAAGTGCCAGAAGTGTCACGTCCATTCACAGTAAGGAACATTCTGTAATAACGTAGCCTCTGGACTCTGTCCTTGCCCTGGTCATGTCCATCAATGTCCAAAAAGCCTCACGTGCTGCATAGTGTAAAGTAATATAGAAGACGTGTTCAATATGTAGCAAGGCAGACGTGAGGAGTGGAATTGGGACCACGCGTCACACTTGTTCAACATTCCAAGCTCCATTTATGCGCCTTCTGAAATAGTACTTTTTTTTTTTTAAATATATATATATATATATGTGTGTCAAAGAGTAGAGTTACAACCTTGTGTTTTCTTGGCGCCTATGTTATTGTTGGATAGTTCACTGCGGTTAGGACTGTACACTTCCAATCACAATGAAAATTATATAGAGGCCTACTGTCTCTCTTGCATTTTCATTCAGATCATTTCCTGTTTTTATACATTTATATTGCTGATTACAACCTATATAGGTTTACCTTGTTCAAGTGTAGTAGTTGTCCCTTTTCATTTAATTGTCCTGTCATTCCTTGCCCTTTGAATTAAACTCCCTCTGCCTGCTTTACTCCAACTGGACAAAAAGGTGTATTTTATTGGATCTGTGATATTCAGTTCATATCAACATCTTTGTGTTTTCTTTTTTTTTTCTTTTTCTTTTTTTTAAGTAAAAAAAAAATGTTTTTTGTGGTTGTGGAGTAAAAATGCAATCCTATCACTAGTGATCCCATTTTCTGTCTCTTTACTGAAAATGTTTTGTAGAGCACAGTGATTCCTGCCCCAATGAACCAGCACTAGCATGTGTTGTATATCTGTTTTGATCACTTAAATTTTAAATAAAGTGAAATGTGGCAGTAAGCACTATGGGCAACATCTAGGAGGGTGAGCAAACCCTCCTTTGATCATTAACTTGTGTCAGTCAATTTTGGAACAAAAGTTGTTTTTTTTTTTTACTTTTGTCCTCTGTACACCAACACATTTGAATTCAAAATGAATCACTCAAGATGTGAGCAAAGTCAATTCTTTTAGCTTTAATTTGAGTAAACACTCAAAGTGTTTGACAAAACTGTGGAAATAACCATTCAGCCATTTACATACACATGCCACCATTTTAGGGAGCTCATAAACAATGAGACAAACGGCAGACAAGCGATTGCATGGCCAGATGTGGCCTGTGAAGGAGGCCATTATAAAGAAAGCTGAAGAAAAATAATATTTAAAAAGAATTTAACTGCAGAATTCTCAAAGTCAAGAACTACCTCTTAAGGTGATAGGTGTCCATTGTCAGTTCAAGTCCACAGTTAAGTGATGGGATCAAGGTGCAAACCCCTGGTAACACACAAGAGCAGATTCTTTGGAATGATAAAATCAGAATTAACTTTCCAGAATGATGGGAAGAGAAAGAAAGGTCAAACATGGTGGAGGCAGTGTTGTAGCATAAATCTGCATGACTGCCAGTGGAACTGGGTCACTGGTGTTTATTTATGACCTGACTGATGATAAAAGTAGCAGGGCTATACTCAGATCTATGCTCAGATCTGCTTCATATTGCAGATGGATAATGACTCAAATCTACCCAAGAGAAAGACACGAGATATCTTTCACAGCCCAAGTCAGTCACCTGATTTCCGCCTAGTAGAGCATGATTTTCACTTACTGAGGACAGGACTCACAAAAAAGAAAAAATACCAACACAAACAAATGCCTTGAATGAAGTCTTGACTTTGCTCACATTTTCAGTGTTTTATTTCAGATTCAATATGGTCTACAGAGGCCAAAGGCAAAAAGAAAAACCTATCGTTCTAAAATGTATGGACCTGATTATATGCAAATTGCACAGACTTAAATTAACATTAAAACATTTAATTAAAATAGCTTGTATTGTAGAAGTACAACCAGGGGCCTTTCTCACATTTCCTCTTACTCTTCCTGAGTGCATGCCAAATTGAAATTCTTGAAGGTTCTTGACATCATATGCTTTAATCTCCTATGAACTGGATAAGCATTAGCATTGAATACTGCAATATTTTAGTCTGCGATTACATTTAAAAATTCCAAGCATGCTCAATTTTTTTGGACGGCTGGAATTTCTCCTAAACCACAAAGCCGTATCAAACGCTGGCAAACTTCCTAGGATTTCTACAGTCTCAAGATTGTATCGGTTCAGGTATCAAGTCCGATAATGTGGGAAAGGCCCCTCAGGAATGAAATAAAAATTATATAATCAATAACTGAGTGGTTTAATGACCTGTCATAAAGGGAATTACTGCTACCACCTCATATTAGTAAATTACTCTATTTTTATTTATGGATCATTTATAGTTTTATTTATTGTTATGGAAAATCTGCAAGACAAGTTAGTACCCGTTGTCACTTATACAGTAAATAAGCCTCTTACAGCAGCTATTAACATTTATTCACTTACCATCTTCCTGCTTTTCTTATCCATTAGTTAATATGATGAAAACACGGTCATGAAACTGTTGACTGAAAATTAACTTACGTTACAAAATGCTGACATTCTGACATGACTTCCTTAGTGAACTGTTTTTTCAAAACCTCACAGTAGTCACTATAGTGATAAAACTATTGGTTGGTGAGAAGATAAGGAGCTTAACCTCTCTGAAATAGATTTTCCTACAACCACATGTGCCAATGTGTTTTATTCATTTCATATCACAGTGATTTTTTATGAATATGTATTGCATCATGAATTTTAATAACTTATAGTTGGATTGTTGTGAAGCAAGCATCCATGAGACATGCTAGTTCCAGTAATCAGTTTGGGAATGGTAGCTTATTATTGATAATACATTTTCCTTTGTTGCATAACATGTTTTGATTAGTGAATTATTATCTTTAGATTATGTAGATTGTCCACCATTGAAAGCTCATAGAAATGACTAAAAGAACAGTAAAAACAAGTGCAAGTACAGGCACCTGAAGGAGAAAAAGTGATGCACTGTGAATACTTTCCGGATACACTGTATATAGTTGCAAGCAACGATGAGTGAACCCAAGCACGCTGCGGCATCGCCAGAAAGACAGCGGGGACAGTGGCCACCTGCATTTAAGGGGGATATCCCAATACCATTATGACATAATTTTAGAAAAGGGGGAATTTTATGTTTTGACCTCCAAAAAGCCCCAGATGCTTGGTAGAAAAAAAGCATCACACTGTGCTGTCACTGAACATGATGTCACTCAATATAATGTCCCCCAGAACGTTATTAACCACTTTTCAGCATAAGTTTAAGGCATCATCACAGCTGACCCGATTGCAGATCCTGACACCCGAATGCAGTCGTTACCTGCTCCTCACGCTGCTCCGATGTTTCAGCAGATATATTATCACTTCAGAGTATGACATACTGTAAAACGTGACGATGATGCTGTCTACTGTTACACAGTGTATATATATATATTGTTATGTGGGGCTCCAACCACACGCAGATCATGACTCCTGTGTGCTACCTTACCTGCGAATGGAGTGTGCGGTCAACTCGTTGCTGCTCCTTCCGCTGCCCCAGTGGTTCGCCAGCCCTGACTTCTGCCTAGGCACCATCACTGTAGACACTCCACAGTCTGATCCGGGATTTCAGTAGCTATGAGCTTGTTCTGACGTACTTGTTTTGTCATAGATGACACTACCTACTGTTACAGTCGGTGAGGTACGTCTATGACATGCTCACAGTATGACATAAAAGTTGATGACACTGCTTGCTGCAAACCTGAAAAAACCTCCCGTCCATACAAACAAACAGAAGTTATGCTTTTATATACTGTTCAAGACAACAAAATACATATAAAAAAGTGATAACGTGGCCGACCAAAATTTTTTTTTTAGGTAGCCAATTTGTTGTGGCTCAGTGGGTAGGTCTCTCACCTGCCATGTGAAGGGCCTTGGTTAGATTCCCACCCAATGCCCAAACGTCCCAAGCCTGGATAATATGGGAGGGTTGTGTCAGGAAGGGCATCAGGCGTAAAACCTGTGCTAAGTTATTGTGTGGATTGAATGGTCCGCTGCGGTGACCCCTCGATAGAAGCAGCAAAAAGAACAACAACCTACTGTTGCTTTTGGCAAGGAACAACTGTAACACGCTTGTGATGGAACTACCAGAACAAAAGCCACAAACAGAATTTTGGTTTTATACACGTAATACAGTATATACACTTTCTGACCAATCAAGAGTTCAGCACTGTGGTATAACGAATAATAGGATGTTGCTATATAGTACAGTACATAGTACATACACTAGGGTAATATATTGAAAAAATATTTGGAGCAGTGGAAAAAGGTCATGTGGTCTGATGAGTCCATACTGCCCCAAGTCCGGAGTAATGGCTGTGTCAAAGTAACAATGGAAGTTTATGAAGCGTTACACCCTTCATGCATAGTGAACCCTGTACAAGCTATGGAACTTTTCTTCCCTGATGGCACGGCCATATTCCTGGACTCAAATTGTGAATGAGTGGTTCTGGGAGCATGAGGAATCATTTTCACACATGAACTGGCCACCACATTGTGTACTGCAATCAAAGCTAAAGGTGATCGTATTAAACCTTAGAATGTGTGTATATGGCAAAATATTTACCACAGAAATTAGTCAATAAGGGACCAGTATGGAGTGGGTATACCTAATTAATTGGTAACTTAATTTTTAGATATTTTAAGAATGTGATTTGGGGAAATATGTCTTTAGAAAACTATGATTTTTGAAACAGTTCATTCATTCATTCATTCATCTTCTATATCACTGTGTTATCCTGTGTACTGTGTACAGAGCCGCAGAGACATGGAGCCTATCCAAAGAGACTTAGGGCACGAGGCAAGGTACACCCTGGACCAGGTGCCAATCCATTGCAGATTGGCATTACAATCTTTATGGAATTTTCCCAAGCTGCATTTTGACCACCAGATAGCAGTATTTCACTGGACTGGTTAGCTGCACCGTGTGTGATGCAACTTGAGCATAAAATTACAGTATAAAACAAAACCTACAATTACAACATATTATGGAAAATATTTATGACATAGTTGCTTTTTCTTATTTAAAAAAATAGCTTTTTTTTACCCTTAGAAAAAATGGATGTCTCAACCCTTTCAATACAAATTCATATAAATCAAATTTTAAGCAAATATTACCCAGGCCTTTGTTATTATGTTTTAGGCTACGATCTAAATGTGCTCAGTCAGAGTTCAGTTCAAGGTTGGAACGTTGCACACGAAAAGGTTTGTTACACTTTCAATCGCAGCCGTGGTTGAACTTCTGATTCGATGCTGAAAGTTTATTCTCACTTATTCACATGGATTGTGTTAACTTTGTGTATCACGCATGACTGATACATTAAGCAATGAAGTGGAAGTTATATGTGGGATCTATTTGAAGCGTATACAGACTGACACATGATATCCAGCATCAAAGGGCACGACGCTTTGGCTGTCTCTGTCCAAACTCTGATGAAAAGACCAACATCGTGGGACAAAACTGAGATTTATAAGGGCCTTTATTCACAATAGATGAGCTCACATGCTGTAAAGCTGTATCCTTTAAAAGGACAGTGTTTTTACTGATGGGGAAATTATTTTTGATATGTACAAGGCTGAAAATTCACCAGAAATCAACTTTGTATTCATGGTAAACCTCATACACTTCACATGGGGCCACTGAGTTCACAATTCCATGATGAGTGTTTATTGTATTAAGCCTGACAGCAGACAGCATGGTCCACCATCCTGGGTCAGTCCTTTAAGAAGTTTCCAATAGTAAAGCTTCTTTTCTTGTGTTGGAGTGCTGCCCAGTATGCATTTATGCATACAAACTCCGACAAAGTATGCTTTTGTAGTCCCAAAAATACCACAAAGCAAACAGGAAAATGTGTGTATTTTCTCACACAAATATTTGGAACAAACATGCATTCAGGATTTTACAATACAACTACTGTTACATTATTCTTGTGCAAGAATATAAATAATAAAGAACAGAAATATTCACACTGAGCCATGTATAGCCGTGTGAAAATGGTACACGTGTTGGTTTTGGGAGACATATTTATACACAGCAAACAATTAGGTGCAATGAACGTGCTGTAACTTGTGGGACACATCTATATATATGTCAGTTTTTGCAGTAATTCTCTGTGCATTAGGGACCGAGTTGCCAAAAAGGAATACTTTTTTTCTTTTTTAAGAGAGGTAAAAAAAGGACATTTGCATCTTTGCATTCCACGTCTCCTAGCAGTTTGGGGAAATGCTTCCAGATTCTGAACTTTGCCTGCACACACAAAACATTCACTGCAGTTTCGATTCCCTTCACATTTATTACTGAGATATACTACATATTGTAACATATTGTAATATGTTTGGTTACACTTCTTTAATGAACCCTTTGCTATTTCATTATAGTAGTTTTTATTTTTATCCTTATACATTCATAGTGTTATACTTGATGGACAGTATTATGAAATGCAATAAAGGATTTTACAATACAAATACTCTTACATTATTCTCAAGCATAAACAATACAGAACACATTGTTTCCACAATATGTCATGTACCTCTTCCTTTTTCATGAGAGTAGTTATAATTTGTATTCTTATACATACATATTCCTATAACTTGATAATGTCCAGTACTGTATTATGAAATTGAGAAAATACCCTATGACATCCCTACAGTGTTTTTTATAGGGCCCAAGCACTATGACATCAGCCCTATGTCGTCATAGTGTGTGATTAGGCCCCAAGCACTATGACATCAGCCCTATGTCATCATAGTGTGTGATTAGGCCCCAAGCACTATGATATCAGCCCTATGTCGTCATAGTGTGTGAAGGTCCCTATTGTTTTCCTAAAGGAGTTTTTCCCCCACCACTTTTTGGGGGTCTTAACATTCTCAAAAACTCTGAGAAACTCTGTGAAAATTGGCAGACAAGTTGGAATCTGCCAAACTGGGCCAATGTGATTTAAAGACATTGAGAATGCAAAATTGTAGAGGGATTTTTGATTTCTCAATATAGCTGTGACGATACCTTGAACTTTTGCCGAAAAGCGATTAATAACTTTTTCTCGGTCGCAATTGAGGATGTCCCTGTTCCATACTCTGCTGTTTACTTTTAGGTTCATTGTGATGAATCCATGACTCGTAACTATTCTGGATAATTTCTGACCTACCGACGTATGAACAATATATATCTAGTATAGGTTTTGTGTAATGAATGTTTAAAAGAAGGGAAGCATTTCATGCTCACAAGACATCATGAAGACATCATGATGGAACAGAAGAAAACTCCAGAATTTCTCATTTGATCCGGAGCAAAATACAATTTTTTCCCCTTGTGTTTGCTTGTGTGAGAGGGTGTTTGCATGTGGATGGTGCCCTAGAGCAGACTGGCATTCCATTCCAAGTGAATCCCTACTTCACATCCAGTGTTGCTAGGAATCACTACAAAATTACTCTGTCCAAGATATCTAAAGACGACACACCATGTTTTTTTTTTGTTTTTTTTTTTGGAACATACTTTTCTAATAATTTCACTTATAAATAATTTTGTCGGTCGTTCTCTCTCTCTCTCTCTCTCTTATTCTCAATGTCCATTTCGCTAGGGCGGCGGGTATGAATGATGTGGGCGTGGCCTGTCTCATTTGGGGTGGGTTTGTTTTCGTCGACGTCATTTTCCATGGTAATAGTGTAAAAAGGGCTGGACACAGTGAGATGCACCGAGGGCTTGTGAGGGTGAGCTGTGCCGACGGTCTGTCGAAGGTAAGTGAGTGTTTTATGTGTAAATATTTTAAGAACAGTTCGGATTGGGTTCTGTAATCAACAAGATGGTTGAAAGATGGCGTGTTTAGTCAGTGATGTGGTTAATATTACAGAGAGAGAGAGAGGATGAGCCTCGCCTGCATGGTGCTGTATCTGATGCAATCGGCTCGTTCGCGCCAATGGAGTCATTTTATTTGATGGTTTTACGCTTTAGCTTGCTGATTTGTATTTTTTTAAAAATCAAATGACAAATTAGGGTGTTTTTTGTTTTTCTGTAAAAAAGGGCATTTTTGGAGTAGGATTGTATATAAGTTGCATGCTTTGGCGCGTAAAAATAAAGGTCACTATAAATAGTGCATTAGAGACTCGATGCATCCATTCTTATTTTATTATTATAAGCGATGATAATAATCATAATGCATTTATATACATATATAAATAAATATATAATGTACGATATGTATATAAATCGTGGATATATATTATCTTATTGGTGAAATCTATCTTGCTTCGTACGACTTCATGAGACTTTTTGCATGCCTCGGATCTCTTCGGTCATATTGTAAGAATTTTCTTTCTTGAACGTTGCGTTTATTGCTTTGAATTGAATTAGTATGTGTATGTAGATTTGTTGAGTTTTCCGTTTCATCGCAGTGAATGAAGAATAGTTTATACTGTTCACAGCACTCCTGCGTTGTTACATTATTACACTACTTTTTTTTTTTGGTGTAATCTATGACGTAGATATCCATAGTGAAGAATGAATGAGTAGACTTTTAAAACTGATGACTGTTTCGTTGTTCGGAATTGTTGCGTCAGACGTCAGTGACGTCAGCCAACACACGCCTCTCGCGCTCTTTATATGGCTGTGATACAATTGCACCGTGGCAACATGGCAGACATGTCAACATTTATTCACTCTTACGGCAGTTGCTCATATAGTTCCTGTCAGGAAAAAAATATATATATCCGTTTCTAATTACTTGTCACTCGATATGTCTTAAATACTGCAGCTTTACCCATAACTCAGTGCCAAATATAACTCACACAGTGCCATGTGGACAGTTCTGAGTTCTCAGAGCAAAGATGATATCCGGACTAATGGTTTAAAACCATGTTCTGATACATCATCAATAAATGAATGTAGGAACAGATAACGCAATTAAATCATACCCTGAAATGTATAAGTTGACTTATACCATAGCTGTTTGCCCACAGTTACTGTTATCTAAAGAACGACACATCCTGCTTTAGTAATTTGTCGTAACGTACATCACAGCCATAAACTCTCACTCTCTCAATATCATTTCATCCTGTCTCTCTCTGTTTTAAAAAAAACAACAACAACGTATCATGTCACAGAGAAACTACAGAAATCCTTTCTTGTGTCAAAAAAGGTGCTTACACTGGAGACTCCTTCCAAAAAGTCCAAATCCTCGCACAAATTATAAGATAAGATTCAATTATTTGTTACATGTACTTTTCATCACAGTGAAATTATATTTCCGCATATCCCAGTTACGAAGCTAGGATCAGGCAGGATACAAAAATTCAGTAACCTACAGCCTTAACCGTTTGAGTCCCAAATTATCACCAATTTCTCATTATAAATTTAGCATTAAAGGTCCCATATATTTTATAACCCAGATGTCAGAGCTTAATGCTGAATACCTCTTAGATAAAGCATTTTTCATACAGTTTCACTCCTCTTCAGATCGCGTTGTTTTGGTGTCTGTAGATGAGCTACCGCTGAGCCACACCCCACTGGAGAACAGCACAGATGGGCAGAGCTGAGCAACAATCAGGGAGAGAGTATCTTCGTATGAGGTCACATTAGGGGGAAAATCGAATTGGCTTGTTTTTGGATAATCTAATTAGCCCTGGCTGATTTAAAAATAAAATAACATTGTTAGTAAGAAATCTATGAAGGTGCTGAGGTTACAGTGATATTTGTGATTCATCCTGTTGCCACGGAGTGCTTTCCTTTCTTTATATGAGCAAGAATGAAAAATGAATTAACTGAGATAAATTCTTGTGATCCTAAACAGAGAGGTGATTGATGATATGCTTTCTTTTAATCTTGGCATGACACTAGACGATACAAGAGCCACTGTAGTGTCTTGCAGGATGGATATATAACATTGGCCCATGTCACTTGATATGAACTAATGAGATCGTTGATTATAGTGGCCACAACATGACAGTTTGTGACCAAGAGATACTCAAGTGCATTAAAATACCTACTGCTTGGCATTTCGGCTCACTTAGATCTGCCCAAGGACCCTGCGACGGGTCCACACTCAGGTCACCACTCTTAATAATTTTCCATATCTTACCATGTCATTACTGGATAATAAGCTTTAGAGTTTGTAAGCTGGCATAATGGAGAGGAGATTATTTAGCCCCCTCTGGGCATGTTTCTGGGTTCGTTCCCAGGAATACGTGCCTCTGCGCATCTTAACCGAATCAGGGTTACGTTCATAACTGTAAACAGCTAAATGTTTGTAGAATCATGCTCAGGCTCTCATGCTGTCCGCATGTTATTTGGCACCGAATGCAAATGGCACCTGTGGCTCTCTAAACAGTGATGTATTTCTCTGCATCTGATCAGGCGTAACTAAATAAAACGCAAACAAAAACCTTGGGTCGTGTCACGGCATGGGTCTTTCTCGGGGTGCGCGTTGCTCAAAAATGGCACAGCGTCGTGTTTCTGGGTGTTGTCAGTTTGCAGATAAGTTCACTGAGCATCGGTGGTATGGTTTGCTGCTCCAAGACATTACTGACCTCGATTTGGAAAGAACTGGATTTTAGAAGAGCCCGTTCCTGGGAGGATTTAGCTAATCCTGTCATACAGACAGACTGTATGAAGCCTGAATGGGCCTTTTATGTACAGTGTCTGTTTGAACCTGTGAAAACAATGAAAAATGGTTTTATTTAACCACTTCTTCCTTTTTTATACAAAATTGATTTTCCTGGAATAACAATGACATTAAAAGGGGAAGTTGCTGCTTTCTTTTCGTTTAGTGTTTTTTTGTTTTTTTTTGTACGGATTTTGGTACTGTAATAACGAACAAGGAACCAAAACAAAAACTTTTTAAATCCTGTTTAAAATTTGAGAAGGCTGTTCTTTATGTAATCAGCTTAAGGTGCATTGCAGGAGTTATTTTGAGCAAAGCTCATCAGTGAGTCAGTCCACAATCTCAGTTTCTCTGTCACTTGTTTTGTTGCATGCCATGCTCATCTACTCTAAGACGTGCATGAGTCCGTCTGTACACACAGTTTGTTTCTAAACACACTTCTTTTCTATGGCATGCTGGATTTGAAGGTTAAAACATTCAGTATAGTAGAGTGGGTCGCTCATGGACCATGAGCAAAATCAGATCAGTACAAAAAAAAAGGGGGTGGAGGTAACAGTAGTCTTGGTTAATTAGAGCGATTTAATGTATTTCTGAAGATCATCATCATCGACACAAATGGCACAGTTCCTCATGGCCAAATGCATATCAGCTGGATGGCCTCGTGGAGAACACAAGAAAGAGATTAGCGCCGTTTTGCCCTAGTGACGCACTGTGGCACATCTACCCACCCGCTGTATTCCCAGAGCTGAACAGTCGTACCCTTGCCGGAGCCCCACACACGCTGGACGATTAGTGCTGGAGACTCCTACTGAAAAGAATTTCTCAAGGCTGTGGGTTCACTCTGCACTCCCTAACCTTCAGCCTTTCTTCACAAAAATCTTTTTTTTTTTTTTTTAACCAAATCTCTATAAACTAGTGGAGCTTTTCTTAAATATTCTGCAAGCTGTTTGGATTCCTCATGGCTGCTTTCGCACTAAAGCAAGCAGCGCCAACGAGCCGCGAATGAATGCAGCCATTTGTACATACACGTTGTGCGAAGTCCAAGTGATGGGTTTAAGCGCCGAGCTCTTGCCTGCGCCAATTCAGTTCGAACCTTTAGGTTTCTCTAGGTTCCCTGCCAAGATAAACAGTCTATCGTGCAGATAAAAGGGTCTATTTCAGCTTCTCCATTGTCTGCCCGAATTACAGGGATGTTTTTGTTGCTTTTTCCCCCGAATTCCTTCTTTGTCCCACCTGTCTTTGATGTATAAACACACAGTACAGACGAGCTACTGTATTAGACGGACTGTTTAGGTTTTCACATCCGTACCATCGAACCGGTCATGTTAGGTTTTTGTCTAATCGACCTTATCAGTAGGAAATCAAATTTTTTTGGAAACGGCAGCTGTGTTTGTATGTCTATAGTATCCGCGTAGCCAAGCCCATTCTCGGTCCTGAATAAAAAAATATATTTCTCGGAATTGGACTTGGGGGGAAAATCTGTTCCCAAAATCCAGACACTGGCGTCAAACCGTGTGCCAGTTGAACGTTAAGCAGATGACGCACAAACGAAGAAACAGTCCTGACCATGCCGACAATGAAATAATGATCCGAGAATAAGGTGTAAATATCAGCACAAGGAACATGATGGCCTTGGTAAGGAGCTAAGCACTACGCAAATGGACATCTGTGTTGACTGGCTCCTGTTCACACTGCCCATCCTTGAACCTCTCCCTATAAAAAAAAAAAAAAAAAAGGATCACTTTAGCCTCCCTTGCTTGATGTTATCGCGAGTGTTTTTCCCCTGATAGCAATACCAAGGTCTGATGTCGGTGTGGTTGTTATGGTTCCAGCTGGTCAAATATCTGAGGTGAAAATTTACACTGTGTAGTCGGGGCTGTCCTCGTTGCAGGCTGCTCAGATGACACCACAAGTGCAAAGCTGTGTGAATGTGAAGTGTTTGTTTTTTGTCGTTATGGGAAAAAAACATGATGTGAAATATATAACCATAAATATTATCCTTAGGTTATAGAGGCAGTGGTTATTTTATGTAATGAGCTTGAAGTGGTACAGTTTGGCATGACATTCAGGTCTTGGCTGGAATTAAGCTGAAGATCACAAAATGGTGGTCAGCCTGGAATTAATGACGCTGATCCGGCGGTCATGTGAGGACTAGATCCATTGTGAAGGGGGGGGGAACAGAACGCTTCATAAATCATGCAGCAAATTATGGGCAGTTCTCACACAAGCTTACATACACCAACCCTATCTGTTTCATTCTTAGGTGTGTATAAAGAAGCCTCTCTGCTGCTGCTGCTGAAGATTATTTACTGTACACTACACTACGCTCCTCTCCGTTCAGCCATGGTGAATAAACTGGCCTCTTTTGGACGCTCGCTGCTGCGTCGCAGAGTTCTGGACTTTTCCAACGAGGAGACTCGCTTCGCTCGGTGCCTCTCCACTCTGGATCTGGTGGCTCTGGGCGTGGGCTCTACACTCGGTGCTGGGGTCTACGTGTTGGCTGGAGAGGTAGCAAGAGAGAAGGCTGGTCCTGCGATCGTCCTTTGTTTTCTGGTGGCGGCCCTGTCGTCCATGTTGGCAGGACTTTGCTATGCAGAGTTCGGTGCCCGAGTGCCGAAGACGGGCTCGGCTTACCTGTACAGCTACGTGACCGTCGGAGAAATCTGGGCCTTCATTACTGGCTGGAACCTCATCCTTTCTTATGTCATTGGTGAGTTGTGTGACTGATCCTTTAAAGGAACACTGTCCTAGATTGAGATTTGAGAACATTGACATTGGAGAACGGGGCTAATGAGCGTCTTGTGATCTTCAGGTACAGCCAGTGTTGCCCGAGCCTGGAGCTCTACCTTTGATAACCTGATAGAGCAGCGGATCTCGAGCTTCTTCAGGTCGGTCATGGCAATGAAGGTTCCAGGCAACGTGCTTGCTGAATACCCGGACCTGTTCGCCCTGGTTCTCATTCTCCTACTGACTGGTGAGCAAAGTATTAACGTGGAACCGCTTATCAGTTCCCATGCATGAGGAATGTTAGTCATTATTTCCATTTATACATCCTTTTTCTTTTCTTTTTTTTAGGTCTGCTTGCTTTTGGTGTGAGTGAGTCTGCTCTCGTCAACAAAATCTTCACCGGGATCAACCTGGTGGTGCTGGGCTTTGTTATGATCTCAGGCTTTGTAAAAGGCAATACAGCAAACTGGAATCTCACAACGGACAACTTTGTCAATGATACCAACATCACAGCAGTGGAGTGAGTTATATTTTAATGTTCGGGGTCTTACATTTTGCATGTTGCATGACATGTGAATTATACGACTGGAATGCTAAGACTGTTTTTATGATATCGTCAGAGAGGTGGAGAGATCTTTTGGAACTGGTGGTTTTTCACCATTTGGCTTCAGAGGCATCTTGGCTGGTGCGGCCACCTGTTTCTACGCCTTCGTCGGATTCGACTGCATCGCAACGACAAGTGAGTCCTCATATTTATCATGTTGTGTCTGACTACTGTTGAATGCATTACATGCCTTGGATTATCTGTTAAACATGAACCTCTTTTCTGTAGGTGAGGAAGCCAAGAACCCCATGCGCTCCATCCCTGTGGGGATCGTCGTATCCCTGCTCATCTGCTTCTTCGCTTATTTCGGTGTGTCGGCCGCGCTCACATTAATGATGCCCTATTACAAGCTCAATACCCAGAGTCCTTTGCCTGAGGCGTTCAGCTATGTGGGCTGGGCTCCAGCACGTTACATAGTGGCTGTGGGTTCACTCTGCGCCCTTTCTACTAGGTAAAACGATTAGTGTTTTGTTGGTTTATATACTTGTTTTGTGGGAATTGAGTGAAAAGACCTGGCAAGTAAAAGAGACTTGAATCACTAAAGAAAAATAAAGAATGCATCACATTAACTAACCAGTCCTTCTGCCAGTAAAGATGACGTTAACTTGTAAAGAAACTGGCTGAAAAGACATGTTTAGTATTTTATACTTGATTTGGTCAAGAGTTGCTGAAAGATTCTGCTGCCTTAGCAAAATCCTAAATAGTGTTTGTTTCTCCTCTATCAGTCTGCTGGGCTCCATGTTTCCCATGCCACGTATAATCTACGCCATGGCAGAGGACGGACTGCTCTTCCGCTTTCTATCCAGAATGAACAAGCGCACCAAAACCCCGCTCCTGGCCACAGTGGTGTCTGGCATTGTAGCAGGTGAGATAGACTTTGCTTTTGTACAACATAGCACTGGGCAAGATGATGGCTCTAGGCCCACCATGAAATTTTATTACTGTTTTTGTCTTTCTTTCCTTTACTGTGTTCAATTTTTTTTTGTAGACATTAAATAAAAGCCTCACAAGCTCAGTTTTATATAGTCCTTCAATTACATATAACAGTTTTGCTCACACTGTAAAATGTCTAGAAATGTCCATTTGTATTAACTGACGTATGTCGTCCACATAGCACGTGTTTGTTTGAGCAACTCATCCTCTATACAAAGGTACTACTCAACATAGTTTCCATCTCAAGTGACAGATTTGCACAATCACCGCACCCAACTCTCGGATGCCTCTCGCAGTCAATGTTCTCTCACTGCGCGACAGAATGTTTACCAAGATGACACCATTGACAAACGGAATGTGCACAAATGGATGAAGAAGTTTAAAGAATGGGAATCCAGCATAGAAGACAAACCACGCAATGGGAGACCATCAACGGCGACAAAGGGGATTTTCAAAGAAGATACGAGAGTTGTGTTCAAATGAATGGCTTGTGATGTTGAGTAGCACCTTTCTATAGAGGAAGAGTCAGTTGACTTGTAACTAACATGCCAGTTATGCCTATGACTTTTGTTGTGGCATCCTTATGATATGGCTGCAGTTAAGTAATGTACTTTTTTCATCTGCGGCAGCCCTCATGGCCTTCCTGTTTGACCTGGCTGCACTGGTTGACCTGATGTCTATTGGGACATTGTTGGCCTACTCTCTGGTGGCTGTGTGTGTTCTCATTCTCAGGTATGATCCATTCTAAACATATTTCTACACTCATGATCTTGCTTTTATGAAATGACCGTGTATGTTTGTGTTTGTAGATACCAGCCAGGAACGCTTAGCTCATCCAGTCAGACTGAGAAACTGGTAGAGTTGGTGGGAGATGAAAAGGTGGCTGTGTCTGGAGATAGTGGAGATGAATATAGTCCTGACTCAGATCATCTTCCCAGGGAGAAGTTCTCCTTCAAGCTGCTCTTGTTTCCCACCAGGGACTACCCCACCAAAATGTCCGGAACAATCGTCTACGCTGTAACCGCCATTATCTGTAAGCCTTTTTTTTGCCTTTGTTCAAGCAGTCTAAAACGAAATCATTCTAATTATGTTATACAGTTTGCCTTTAAATAAATGGATGGATGGGTTGAGGGTTTGGATGGATGGAACGAATGGGTGTATGATGGGTTTGGGTGGAAGGGTTGATTGAGTTGATGGAGGAATAGAATCAAAGGGACTGAATGGAGGTATGGGAGGATTAAAAGAAGAAGGGATTGAAAAATGAATGGAGGGAATGGAGAGTTTGAGGGACTGCATCGATGGAAAGCAAAGGATGTATGGATGGGTATGGAATGGATGGAATAGGGATAATGAAGACGTGCATGGATGGATGGAAAGATGAGTAGAATAGATTGAATAAATGAAGTGATTAAAGGGTAGTGGAAATGAAAGGATGAACAAATACTGGAGGGTTTGAATATATGGAGTGGTGTGGTGGGTTTAGTTGGAAGAATAGATAGATGAAATGTAGAGAGTGGATTGATTGATGTAAAGGTG
>JAOVVA010000021.1:13144594-13165178 GCA_028565275.1 Leiocassis micropogon
TGCTTTTGCTTTACACGCGCGCTGTACACACACGCATACAGACACAAAATAAAATATGTTTTACACGCACACACACACAGTGTGGTCACAGTGTTATAGTAAACAGTACACGCGTGCACGGATGTTGATTATACCAGTGAGAGTTATACGCAGTCCTCAGTCCCCTGGCAGGGCTCCAGTCCCTGCGACCCTGTATACGGGATAAAGCACTATAGATGAAAAGTAAATGAAATATATAGATTACACCTTAACACCTGAACCAGAATATTAAGAATATTAACCACAATGAACTTAGACAGGAGCTTGACTTTCATTAATAATCTTTCATGTCACATTTTATTGGTATTACATTTCATCTTTCATACAAGATCAATAAATACATAGCTAATAGTTGTTTCAACCTGTTAAATGACAATGTATTGGTTAATAGTCAAACAATACATTTGTTTTCCATGGATATGAAAGAGTTAAAGCTTTAAAGAAGATCCCATTCCGAATGTTCGTTTAAAGACTGGATCAGAAAGGAAAAAGAGACAAGATGCCAGAATAATAGCGAGGATAAGACAATAAGATGTCATTTTAAAAGCTGTGTCAAATTTCTAAACAGAAAGCGACCAATGGCAGGTGATTGACCGGTGTTTGTGTTACAACCTTGAGCTTCTTCAAACCTCCGAAATGTTCCAACTCGACACCCCGATTAATAGTCAAACGTCAGAAGTTACTCCGTGTGAGTAATTCATTTATGAATAACCAAATTATAAAGTTTATATCCACAGCAGTAATGGAGTTAGATATGCAAACCAGATAAGCAAGTAAACTCAGTAAAAAGCTCACTGCATGATTCCTGTGGACACAGATCACATTGTTTAAAATGATATAAATAGCAAATAGAGAATAATAATAATAATAATAATAATAATAATGTAAAACACAATGTACCAACTGAAAAAGATATGGTGACTATTTCATTTGTATGATTCTCCCTTTTCATGTCTCCATGAATCACTTGCAGGAAAACGGGACACCCATGTCAGAATTTGTCTTGGGTTCAAAAGACCAAGACAATGTCAAGGAGGCAATGAATTCACTAAAGATTCCTAATGTAACACTCTTCCTGGTTACACTTTCTTCCGTGAATGGTCCATCCAGTTTAGTCCAGAGCTCTCTCTGTTTTACATTAAAATGTGGCTTTAAACTGATATTTAAACAAGATCAAGGCCTGTGTTTGTGCAGAACTACTCAGGAGTGGAGTTGGAGGAACCTAGACGTGTCCTAAAATGGATCTGGGTTCTGCTATTTACAGCTGTGTTCAGGAGCTCACCGATCAACAAGGCAGTGTAAGAGGCCAAGCTAAAGGAGCACAATATGACAAGGTTTGCGGAGGAGAAGCATGATGGTGGCTGCAGGGCGCGGTCAATCAGCAGAGGCAGCGGCGATCGCTCTTGGTCACTTCCTCAGACGAGTGCACCACGTTGGGCACGAAGCCACTCTTCACCCCTTCCCAGCCTTCTTGGATGGTGATGTCACCGCGTTTGACGAGCTCAAAGATGTCACGTGTCAGCTCCGTGAAAGCGCGCTCAACGTTAATAGCATCGCGCGCCGACGTCTCCACGTAGCGCATGCCGTAGGCGGCCGCCAGCTTCTCCGCTTCCTGCTGGCTCACCTGCCGCTGTGGCTCCAGGTCACACTTATGGCCCACCAGCAGGAAGACGATGCTGTGCGGCTGCACGTGGCTGCGCGCCTCCTCCAGCCACTCATGGACATTCTGGAAGGAGCGGCGGTTAGTGATGTCAAACAGCAGCAGGCCTCCCACTGAATTACGGTAGTAAGCCCTGGTAATAGACCTAAAAAAAAGGATATCAAACAGATCAGAACACATCTGGACTTTCATTAGAACGATGATAGAATGATGATTGTTAAACTTCAAGAAGAACCAAGACAACTGGATATATGGGTTAGGGAAGCAATTTCATTCAAGACCATGTTTATTAACATATTGTCCAAGGCTAAAGGAGAAAATTTGGACGTGTTCTCTAGGCACTGCATCCAGTGGTTGGGGTTTGGACACTGGTTGGGAATCGAACCCGGGCGAGACACCTACTGTACCACTGAGAAGGCTTGCTGGCTTAATATGTCTCAGAGGAACCAGTTAAGAGCCTTGATAGCTGTCATATAACAGATGGGTGCTGGTGGGAGGAAATGTGCATGTGACCAAATCAAAAGTGTAAATACATGAATGTACAGCGTTCCTTCACTCCTCCTCCCAGTCAGGGCTGTGGTGTGGACTCTCTGTTTGGACCACAACCACTTTTGGTTTAAATACAAATATAGATATGGATGGCTGCAAGACTATACAGATTGTGGCATTGTGTTAGACTCATATAAACTGAAAACCACCTTATAAGGTCACTTCATGGCATTCACATTCATAGCAGAGTCAGGAAACCAAAACAAACTTTACTCAGGTTCTACTCGTATCCATGATGCACCAAAAGTTCAGAAGATCAGTCATACCTGAACCTCTCTTGTCCAGCTGTGTCCCAGATCTGCAGTTTGATGCGTTTGCCTGGCTCGATCTCCACCAGACGGGAAAAGAAATCCACTCCGACTGTGGGGTCAGACACCTGCGCAAAACGCCCCTCTGTGAAACGTCTGATCAGACAAGATTTGCCCACCGTCGAGTCGCCGATGACGATCAGTCGGAACTGGTATAGCCATATAGCTTCCATATCTCATGAGATCTATAAGGCAAAAAACAGAGTGCATTTAGTGGAAAGATACAATGCAGTGCAAAAAAAGTAATTTTCTTTAATTGATTACTATATTGAGCAGTAAACAGTAACATCAATTAAAAATTTAATTATTAATAATTGATTTTTTTCTTCTTCTATTAGCTGCACTGTTTAGGAAAGAAATCAGCTGTAACATTTTCATCAGGAACATGAAATGTAATATTAACATTAAGTAATCTTAACTTTAAAATTTTTTATTATGCACATTAACGCACCAGGCATATGACAGACACACAGTTACTACATTTGTAGTTTTCAGAGAATTTTTATATCAAAAGACATTGGGAAATATCAGTGTGATATAATTGCTTGGCAAAGATGAAATGAACTGGCAAATAAAAGTGTTTCTATTGGTCTACGACTGCCTATTATTTCTAATTATGTTTACTTGTAGTACATATTATGTTTCCCATTTTGTCCAGTCCATCCATTCAAGCAATGGTTGCCCACAATGATCTCTGATTTCACTCTAATAGTCATTGTTGTAGGGGATTACGCTACTAAAAACCCTGATCTCTGGCAACCCGCATGCACGCACAGACTCGCACAACCAATCACATACTATTACATGGCAATTTGGAAATGCCAATCAACCAAGAATGCATCTCTTTGGATTGTCGAGGAATACTGTGTACCCAGAGGAAACCCACAAAGCATAGGGAGAACATGCATCCTCCATACACACAGACCAGGGATGAGATTCGAACCCCCAACCCTGGAACTAATTTTACTCCAAAATGTAAAGTCCCAGATTCTTTTATATAACCTTTTAACCTCAGTGAGTGCAAACATATCTTACTTTAGAAAATGTGCAGCTTTTAATGATTATTTCATTGTTAACAATAACTAAGTGTTTCTGTATTAGAAAGGCTTCCAAAGAGGAATTTGATTATAGAAAAAATATTCCATTAATTTTTAAAGGACCCTGTAAGAACATTCCTTTAATATTTATTGCACCATGTAATTTGCAGTATTCATTCATTTATCTAAACCACTCATCCTTTACAGGACTGCCAGGGGACTTATGGCACGAGGCGGGGTACACCCTGGACAGTTTGCCAGTTCATAACGGGGAACACTCACCCAAACACAAACACATTCCCTATGTGGAATTTGGGAACACCCCAAATTAACTTAATCTGCATGTCGTTGAGAGGAAACTCACCAAGCACGGAAAGAACATGCAAACTCCACGCACGGAGACCAGAGGCGGGAAACTGAACCCTCGACCCTGGAGGTGTGACACTAGTTACTAAATGATATGCTTAATGATTAAAGACTGGGAGACTTAAAAACATTATACTGTACATTATTGTATATGCATCACGCTGACTGGTTAGGGGTGCCAGGACAAATTTTCTTCAAATGCACTTGCCTTCTTGGACATTCCATGGATTTTAAATATATAAAATATATATAAACTATATATATATAGTTTATATATTTAGATTTTCTCTTAGTTGTACTTCTTAGTGCCAGTAATATGTTGATACAGTAATCTAAACAATAAGCTTGTTTATTTTGCAGCCTAATCTATAGTCTAAAACCAAATCAAACATATATATTTATTTATATAAAGATCTCATAATAGATTAGGAATGAAGTGTTTGAAGACCACCCAAAAGCAAGTTGTCTTAACATGTCTGAATCATTTTTCTAAGCTCCCAGATTTAGAGCTGCAAGCTACCACCACCAGTCTCAACCTGCCATTTTTTGACTCTAAGCTCAGAAACACAGCATCAGGACCATCAGGGTTGTAATGGCAGTGATGGTGTGGTGGTGGTGATGAGGCTGCTACGCCGGAATGATGCTGCAGTTTAATACATCATGCAAAAGCATGCAAAGCGTTTAGACGATCAAAGCATTGATTATTTCACAAATCCCTCTAATTAACCTTAGACTGGCCATTTGGTGAGTAGATAATACTTTATTGTCTATTGCAGGCCTGCAAATTCAGTCCAAACTGTATCCTCAGGCAAGTAGTGTTCAGCAAAATGCGCGACTCAGGCCAAACACCACACGCGCGCGCGCGCGCACACACACACACACACACACACACACACACGCTTTATTTAGGGCATAATCAAGGAGTAACAAAACACCACAAATACCTTAGTTAAGCCTCTTAATGTCTTGCAAAGGCAAAACCCATCGTCTTCATTGTTTGGAAAACAAGCCGCGTCCCCAAGCAGAGCATCCACACTCACATCCGAGCAGGTTTTTGTTACAAATAACAGCCTATGCAACTAGTTTCCGCAATCATACCGAGAACCATAATCATAAAGCAGGAGTGTGATCGAATCTAAGATCAAAGCTTGTTTTCAATCCATTTGCAAAATCGAATCTCATAATAATGGATGAAAGAATGTTTGTAAAATTTGCTGATGAAATGGCAGCATCATCAGCATCATCATATAGCCTGACTCATCCCTCATCAGTACCATTACCGTAAAGCGCACGGGCACGGAGCAGCACGCGGGGGACGCGCGATGTGGCGCAATGACGCGCGAACTGACGTCTGAGCGCATACTAGAGGTTTTACAGTGTGTGTGGGAGGAACTCGCCTTCAGGCCTACTACAGCAGGGCTGGCCAAATAGTTCACCCCCACCAGAAAAGATAAAAGATAAGAGTCTGTGCAGATGGTGCGATCAATACAGGGTTAGATGTGTCCTTTGGGTGGAGTTGTAAATTTATTCTAATGGAAAAATATTTTCCGTGAAAAGGAGATATCTTATACAAGCAGACTGTCAATTGTGTGGCAAAGTTGTTTTAAACCCCTTTTTATTTATGTGTACTGTGACAATAGTTGTGTAAATTTTTAAGAAATCAAAAATACAAAAAAAAAAAAAAAGTAAAAAAACAACAACTCAGACATCAATATCACCATATGGCATCTAATTTGGAATAACCTGCTGTACATTGCCATGTTCGTAATGCTAATTTGTGTAATTATAACTGATGATATTCATGAAAAAAAAACTTGGTATATCAATATTACTTAATTACAAAAGTTATTTATTAAAATTATAATTATATAAATTATTCATTTACGGCATTTGGCAGATGCTCTTATCCAACCTTTTTTTTATGTCATTATACATCTGAGCAGTTAAGTCTTGGCTCAAGGACCCAACAGTGGCACCTGGGTGGTGCTGAGGTTTGAACCCAGGATCATCTGACCTGTGCTCCAACCCCTTAACCACTGAGCTACCCTTGTCCTATTAATGGTTGCTCATCTGATCGCACAAGGCAATGTACACCCTGGACAATCCATTGCAGGGCGCACGCACAGGACAATTTGGGAACATCAGTTAGCCTAATCTGCATGTCTTTGGGACTGTGGGAGGATTACCTGGCAGGAACCCACCAAATATGAGGAGAACATTTAAACTCCACACACTCAGTCCAGAGACGGGAATCGAACCTTTGAGACTGGAGGTGCAGGGTGACAGTACTAACCACTACGCCACCGTGCCACCTATGCATTTTATTTTTGTTTTAAAATGATTATTTATAAAACGCGACATTTGCACAAACCAAGTATTGCCGAAGCTTAATTTGTGCACACTTATATGAAGTGCCTAGAAATCACATGATCGCCATCTGTCCTATGTTAAAGTTATTTTAATTCTAAAGTGTTTAGTGCTACTTTATGACTCTTTTTTGCAGAATCACCTACTCTTTGTGTGTGTCCCTTTTAACTCTGTGTCAGTGGAGTTTCTTCCTTAAAATATGATGATGATCCCTAGTCATATAACTATGTATGCCTTGGAAACATTTGTGAAAAAAATGGGCATATAAATAACATTCAGTGTTTTTTTGTTTTTTTTTGTACACAGGTATTTGGAAGGGGTTTGTTATGTTGTACAATTTGTTTTAACTACATAATAAATGTTTTAATAATAATTACAAATAAAATGATAATACATTCACTGAGATGAAATAAAATATATTCTGAAGAGAGTGGAGAACCTGGTTGCCCAAAGAGCAGAGACCGTGTGATGTGCGAGAACTGAAAACATCACTAAATCCGAAATTTTCCCAAATTGACAGATTAAAAAATGAAAATAATTTTAGGAGAAGGCCCCACTGCTGCCTTTGCTACAAAATACACTATACGGACAAAAGTATTTGGCCAAACCTGTTAATTATTGATCAGGTCATTATTGTTTCAATCAGGCCCCTTATCCTCAGTGAAGAGCAATCATAATGCTTTAGCATACCAAGACATCTTGGAAAATGCTATGCTTCTAACTTTGCAGAAACAGTTTAAGGAAGGCCCTTTTCTATTCCAACATGATTGTGCCCTAGTGCATTTGAAGAGTTGAGTGTTTGAGAACTTTACTGGCCCCCACAGAGCTCTGATCTCAACCCCATCGATCACCTTTGTGATAAACTGGAACCGAGATTGGGACCCAGGCCTTCTTGTCCAACATCAGTGCCTGACCTCATAACTGCTCATAACACTCCAAAATCTTGTGGACAGCCTTCCAAGGAGAGCGGAAGCTGTTATAGCAAAGGCGAACCAATGTCATTGCGGGTACTATTTTGTTCATATAGTGTGTGTGTGTGTGTGTGTGTGTGTGTGCGTGTGTGTGTGTGTCAAAGTGTGAGAAACTGAGAAACAGTGAGGCACAGCGTGAGACAGCATCGATACACCTTGAATATCTCTAACCCCAACTAATCATAATTTAACATCACTGCTGTTGAATTACTGAATTGTTGTTGTTGTTGTTAATATTGATGCTTATTTTTGTTGTTATTGTTTTTCTTTTATATTTAATATGTTTTTTTAATGTTTATAAATGTTATTTATAATGTAATCTACTTTTTTTTATAAATGCTTTGGCAACAGTGTAATTTTTTGACTGAACTGAGCTGAGTGGAGCTGTAGCTCCGCCCCCATCCCCTCGCCCCGCCCCTCGGTATATATATGAAAACACAGGTCGGGGGCTCGGCAGCTTCATACTACGGGAGCTGTTAAGGTACATAATCCTGTGAACTCTTCAGTGCAGTAGGGTGTTTTAATGCAGCTTACGGAGAATGAGAATGCGGTTCTTATAAGAAGACACTTTTTTAAAATAGTAAATATTTTAATCGTATTAGTCTCATTGATGATGGTGAATAATTTCCGTTTTTATTTTTCGAAGCTATTAAAGAATGTCTAAGTTTATACAAGCTTCTGGAAATAAACAGTAACCCAGTTTAGTGCGCGTGTTTCTTGCGTTAGTGGAAATTACAGTCATGCAACAAGAACATTTGTTTAAGGTTCTTGTGATCGGAGACTTAGGAGTTGGAAAAACCTCGATTATTAAGAGATATGTTCATCAGATCTTCTCACAGCACTACCGCGCCACCATCGGCGTCGACTTCGCGCTGAAAGTGCTTACCTGGGACAATGACACAGTCATCCGGCTTCAGCTGTGGGACATTGCAGGTAAGATTGGCTTTAATTGGCTTTAATTTATTATTATT
Source organism: Leiocassis micropogon (assembly GCA_028565275.1). Classification (NCBI taxonomy): domain Eukaryota; kingdom Metazoa; phylum Chordata; class Actinopteri; order Siluriformes; family Bagridae; genus Leiocassis; species Leiocassis micropogon. Next base: position 13,152,863 of record JAOVVA010000021.1, read on the forward strand.
ATTATTATTATTATTATTATTATTATTATTATTATTATTAAATATGTGATATGATTCAGCAGTTTAACATTTTCTTGAAAGGTTTCAGGCATTAAATGTTGCACTGATCTGTGTTTATACCCATGTATCTAGTACTCCCTAAATCAATCAGCAAAGTTAATGAATTAAAAAAGTTAAAGAAGTAAAAAAAAAGTTATATATATCATTATATATACACATCACATATCACATCACAGATCTCAATCACCTCCCATATTACATTACATATCACATCACATAAATTACATCACATATTACATCGTATATCACATCACACATAACATATTACATCACATCTCATATCACCACACATTACAATTGGAGTCACATCACATTGCTTGGTTTGTATGTTCTACTTCTTTTACTTGGAATGTGCACCGTCATGCAAAAGAAAAAAAGTTAACACATCCATAGTTTCATGGTAAAATGTACACACCATGTTCTTAAATATTGAACAAGTAAGGTTGAAAGCATTATTAATTACTAAATGCACTTATTTATTAAAGATATTATTAAGAATTTGTTGACATTGGTATAGAATGAGAGATTGCGGATCTTCAGACGGCGTCTTTCAGAAGGCCCAAATCAACCATGTTGTGCAAAAGGGGTATTTTTTCTAGATTCCTTGCTTTTTGTCTCTGGGGCAGTCCACCCTCAGATTGACGAAGAATCCAACCTTACTGTAAATATTTTTGGAATTTTTGCTTCTCAGTTTGTGTACAATTGGGTGTATTCCAAAATGCAAAGAAGAAAACAAATAGTAGTTGTTATTTGAAAACTCATTTGGTGCATCCAGTTTATTATAAAAAAAAAAAGGGTGTCTATTTGCTTCTCGCATGTCTGTGGAGAGTCACATGAGAGTTAGGAGTTGAGCCGAGGGCTCTTTTTTCTCTGTGCTCCTTTGTCTCATGTCTCATTCATTCTCTCTTTCTCTATCCTTGCTTCTCTTTCCTGCAATATAAAATAAGTAAGATTTCTAACTAGTAATTAACCATTCACAACCCGCACCCTAGCTTCATTTAAAAAATATAAAAAATAAAAAATTCCATGTCCATAAGCTGATCTGTGATATCAGTCATCATATGGGTCAACATCAGAAGCTTTTCAACAAATTGCATTTAGTTGTTATGAAAGAACTGTGTTGTGTCTGGCAACTTCACACACATACTGTACTTTGAATAACAAACAGTGCTGTGTAAATGTCTAAGGCACATGCAAAGAAATTCGGTACAAAGATGCCTTCGGAAATAAGGCATAAACAGGTTCTACATAAAAAAATACTATGCAGTGCACGAAGAAATTTTCTTCCTTCCTTTGCCGATACACAATTTTTTTTTTTTGGTAACATTAATTTTTTTTGTTAGAAAAGTATGTTTTGATTATAAAATTGTTTTGTACTGATTCATAAAATAAACATCTTTATATCTATTTTTAAAAAAAGGTAAGATTTTTGTGTGTAGCTTTTTCGTTGTATAATAATGTTGTAAAATAATTGTATATTTTTATTGTATAATAATTGTATACTGTATAATGTATTATTTTACCTTCATGAATCAGATTTGAATTTCAGATCTTAATCCGATTTAATATTGATCATATGGACTTCAAACTTTACCTTTATTGATTAATTGATCTTTTTCATATTTGTTAAGCATGCACTGCTAGAGCATTGTATGGAATAACATGGTTGTTAAAGGGAAATAAATAATGACAAAGAGGTGTGATGTGAAAGCATATTTTGGTCTTTATTGATGAATAACATCATACTTTAAATAAGATATTTTTTCTTTTAAAAATAACAAATGTATCTGGTTATAATTACATTTAATGTTGATGATTGTTTACAAATAAATTTAGTTAATTGATCTCTTTCATTTTAGCAGCTTTATACAAAGACATAGACATTTTCCTCACCCAAGCTGAAAAACAAATCATGTTAATGTTGTCAGAAACTGAAAAAATTACCATAATGCATGTAATAAACACTGGAATTTGTGAACTAGTATTTACCCCTTTTTTATAGGTCAGGAGCGCTATGGCAATATGACTCGGGTGTATTACCGCGAGGCTGTAGGAGCACTGATAGTATTCGATGTGACCAGAGCATCAACATTTGAGGCGGTACCAAAGTGGAAAGATGATCTGGACACAAAGGTTACCCTCAGCAATGGCAAACCGGTCCCAGCTGTTCTGTTGGCCAATAAATCCGACCAGTCACGGGACGGCCTGTCTACTCAGATTCCCAAATTTGACACATTTTGCAAAGAAACCGGATTTGTAGGCTGGTTTGAAACATCAGCCAAGGTGAGTGGACAATTTTCGGTGCTCATAAAAGGGAAAGAGTGTTTCATTGTTTCTAGGTTTTATAATGTGTTTCACAAGTCATTGTTACATAATGTCAATGACGTCTGCCAGACATGAGCTTTTATGGGTCATACCCAGCAAGCGCTATTCGACTTAATTCAGCCTGATTGGCTTATCTTTGAATATGTGAAGATACTTTAAACAAAGTTGACCAAACGTTGCTTCAACTATTATTTGAGCTTCAAATAAACGGCCTGGTGATGTGGATTGACACTGAGATGATTCAGAGGTCAGTGTGTGCCATGAACCACACGGACACGTGTCACAATTTAGAGAGGGCATGTGTTTCAACTAGCAGTTCCTCTCTAATTAAACACACAGGGGTGTGTGAGACAGGAACTGTATGAACAGGACCCAAAGCAGCTCCTCGAATAAATATTAGCACCCTGCTGTGTGAACTCTGAAGGCCAGAGCTTTTTACAAGCCGTTTGCTCTGCAGTGACCTCTATTTGAAATGTACTGTAAGACGAGAGAGAAAGGGATCGTAAAAGCAGATTGAATTGTTATGAAAGTTAAACCTTGTGCTTTGACAAAAGGAGGCGCTTATATCATGTGACTTAACTGCTGCCTAAGTGCTGTAGAATTTGCTGCGGTCACATGATTGTCATTTCGGCTGACGGGTGTGTAAATCACATCACACTCTTCTGCGCACAGCACATGTTAAAAGAACAAGCGATTAAAAACTTAGACTTGTAATATAAGCTTCTTGTTTCACTCTTATCTCTGAGACGGACAGAAGTTTGTTTTAATTGATATTTTTAGATCCGACTGCTTTCTCACGGTGTTTCCCATGGCTAACTTCTTAGACTGTGATTATTGATATTATACATGCATTATACAGAAACTGACATGCAAGTACTGGTTGATATGTCATATTTGTCCATTGGTTGACTGTCTGGATGTGTGTAAACTTTATGAGGCTCAACAAATGCAAATCTGAAGAGTACTGATTGCATTCCCATCAACCCTCTCCTTGATTTCATCCACATCTGCTCAGGTTAGAAGCCTTGCTGTGGCTATAGACACCTCACAGTCATTTAATTTTTATTTACCAAGACAGCTTCCTTTCACCTTAAGAATACTGCAAGGCTTTGTCCACATCCTTTTGTTCCCTGTGTCCATAAAACGTCCATGAGCAGGACTTGTCGAGATCGATTTCAAACGAAAGCACCATCATATTTCTTTGAAAGTTTTATGAGTATGCTTTTCCTCCCTACATGCCCGTCAGACATTTATTTGTGCTTATATACTTTCTTTCTGTTCAATGTCTTCAGAACATTGAAATGCATTTTAAATAAAATGCTATTACATTTATTACACTATGTAACTCCCAAGGCCTTCAAAGCTTTAATTTGTTTTCTTATATAAGTGTAAGAATTTTTAGTGTTTATTGTAGGCTGATGTGTTTTACTACAGACTGAGGTTGCTGTATAATAAGCACTAAATCCAAAGCACATTCTTATCTGTGTCTCTTGCTTGTTGTAGGAAAACACCAATATTGAAGCAGCAATCAGGTGCTTGGTGGAAAACATACTGGCCAACGAGGAGAACGCTGTCAGTGAGACAGACCCAAACACAGTGACCCTGTCTGGCAACAACAACACCAAAGATCATGGCAAAGCTAAATGCTCTGCATGTACCAAGTAGTAAGACTGATGGCGAGGAGGAGCAGGAGAGAGAGAAAAAGAGAGAGAGAGAGAGAGAGAGAGAGAGAGAGAAGGAGAAGGAGCGTGAGAAAGGGGCACAGAGTTGCTAGCTTCACCCTCAAAAAGCAATTAAGATAAGGCACTGCAGTAAAGCATCAGAAACAAAAAAAAAAACACCCTGCTGGTTTATATTCCTATAGCATTTCATCTACAGTACAAATCCAGTAACTGGTAGAGTATATGCACAGTCAAAGGCTCTGTGAAGAAAATATGGTGATTGTGCATGCTGGTGGACCAAATGATCGATAGTTAATCTGTTTATGCAATAACATTTACCTCATTTTGTGCTATAATCTATAGTTTAGATAGTTGAGCAGTTAAGGGTTTAGGAATTAGTTTATGGAACCAACAGTGACATTTGATGGTGCTGAATTTTAAATTCATAACCATACAGACTACAATAAAAAATGTGAAATAAAAAAAAACAGTAAGGAAAATGACTCTGACATGAATACTTCAAGGGGTTGGATAAATTATTTGGACCCCTTAATGTGCAGTTACAAACAAGTTTCCAAAAGCATAATAATAATAATAATAATAATAATAATAATAATGTTATCTTTTTAATGTGCCTTTTCAAATCTTGCCTTTACCGCATATAAAGCCAATAGAAATGAACAAAAAATGCAAGGCAAAATGTCTTGCATCAGTGGGAGTTTTGTCACAGCAGGTAGCAGGATAATCCACACTGACACAAAACAACATGAAATCAGCAGAAACAAAAACCAAAACCCATTAGATGTGGGTTTACTCAGCAAATCAGTAAAGCACATAACACACAAAGCAAAGTCCAATTAGTGTCAATATACTAATCCAAAACAATGGAATGGCAATTGAGAGTGTGCCATGGCGTGCTAGCAGAGTGTTCCAGTTCTAATGCACTGCAGGTTGAAACAATACTGAAGTTATGTTTGTCATTTTATTTATTTTTTTGCTTGTTTTTTGTTCAAACCCCCAATTTTGGTTAATTTTAGAATGAAAGATTTCAAATGGTGCATGGAAATGGAGTGCAACAAATCTGACTGAAACACATTTTTTTATCAGTCTTTGAATGCAAAAAAATGTTTTAATGAAGAACAAACCAGGACACAGTATTATTTGCGTTGTATGAGTAGGAATCTGTTAAGCTGGGGCAGTTGGGGTTGTACCAGAGAAGGTGATTTTCTTGAAAATTCTTGCTTATTCCAAATAAACAAAAGTTTTCCATTTTTAAAAAAGACTACTTATGATATTTTTATATGCAAAATTTGGTAAAACAATCGGTCATTTTTACTACCATTGTATGCACAATTAAGTCAAATAAGTGAACGAACTAGAAAAGTGACTCACATTCTGTTGTTTTTTTCTTTCTTCTAATCTGTTCACTTGTTTTACAAAAATGTGCACACAATTAACAAATTAGAAAAAAATTATCTGATGCGACCACTTCGGGGCTCAGGATTGATGCAATAAAAGTGAGATAAATGGGGCAGTAAACATGCTGCCCCGTGATTTCACAATAACCAAATCAATGTTGCGCAGGTTTATACAGTATCTGTCAAATATTATATATGATCGTTTATTTAAATACTATCGTTTGTTGTTTTTTCTTTTTTTTCATTCACTGCTGATATGCTGTATTTATTGACTTTATTTATTGTGTACATGGAGATGAACTGAACAGTTTGGGAGCTGGAGTGGAGGTCAATAAAGGCATTTGAAACCATGTCTTGTGAATGAATTTGTGATTTGTTGGCTAAGACAGTCACTTTGTGTGAAATAAAAATCAGGGAAATGGATTTTTTTTAGTGCATAATGAAAATTTCACTTTAAGATGCCCACCCCGGATAGACAGACCCCCCCCCCACACACACACACCCCCACCCTCACCCCCTTTTTTTTTCTCCATCATCCCTCCTCCTCCTCCTCCTCTTTCTCAGGTCACCTGATTCTGCCATTTTGCGCCGAGCTGAGCATCCGGCTCTGAATCGGAGGAGGCGAACGCTGGATTTGTTCAGTTGGGGTACCATGATGCTGAAATGCTGAAATGCTGAATTCGCATCTTGGGGTGAGACTGGGTGATTTTTTGGACGATCGTGTGCTCGTGATGCAGGCTGAAGGAATCTGACAATGATACTGAAGCAGCTAGCCTGAACCTCATCCTCATCCTCATCCTGAAGCTGATCCTGATCCTGAAGCTGTTCTGCTCTGCGGCGTCCTGAGAAAAGCTTTACCTCATCATCAACTCACCTGCAACAAGAAGAAGAAGGAGAAGCGATCGTAAATCGGAGCGATTAGTAGTCGTATCGGAGCGGCAGCAGTTACATGGTTAACCGGCGGCGCGGGAGGGTAGCAGTCACCATAGTGATGTCCTATTGCGGGTAGTACTGTAGTAACGCAAGGCGCACCGCGTTTCGATCGCTCATCACTTTGCGGATCGTCGGGGGGCTTTTCAGGGCGCGCGCGTTCGTCCTTGATCGGCACGCTGTTCGTCTGAATGTCAGCGCATCCTGTGCGCATCCAGCGCGCTCGCTCTCCACCCCTGCAGTGAATACGTCCATTGACTGAAAGGCGATCTCTCTCTCTCTCTCTCTCTCTCGCTCTCTCTCTTTACACACACTCACGCACACGCTCACATCGAAGAGCCGATCATGTCGGGACAGTCCATCACGGACAGGATCGCCGCGGCGCAGCACAGCATGAGCGGCTCGGCCATCAGCAAAGCAGTGTGCAAGGCCACGACGCACGAAGTCAGCGCGCCCAAGAAGAAGCACCTTGACTGTAGGTTAAGTCCCATACATTTATCTAGCCTCACCGTCAGCTGGCCTTCACAGGTCGATTTTATTGCATTATTGAATTTTTTTTTTTTCTTCCTTCCCCTCCTTACTCACACCCTATTGATTCTACTGCTTCTAATAGGCACCAATTATCATTTCCAATTATACTCAAGGTCAGGGTAGCAAAGGCAGCCAGCCCATAAAGCCTTAAGGACCCCTTTAGGGCCGTTCAGTAGGCTATAATCACACACTTATCACACAAAAAATACCAGTGAGGCCTCACTGCAACACTGGAAATGCTCCTGAGGAATGCCATTATTGTCAACAGGGCAGGGTTAGGTTGAATTTAATAACCATCTCATTCTGATTAATCCAATCGTATGTATAATAATAATAATAATAATAATATGTGTCCGCATTAAAGCCTTGATTTGTTAACCATTACAGAATCTCCAACGTCTCAAACATGCATGATTTAATTAAAATAGTAATAACAATAGTGTAGACCTATAATATCAAGGGCATATCCAAATTGTTCATATCTTAATGCCCCCCCAAAAAATTTTGCACAACACCTTTTGCTTGTGTGCTGCTTTTTATTACTCTCAGTGCTCCTGACAAGCTGATGACTATCAATGCAGGTTTGGAGAGCTTATACCGTGTCTCAATTGTACATCAATTAATGTTTAAATACCCAGAATGTTTAATCACATTTGATGCATAATGAATGCTCACTATTCTGTCAAATATATAATGAACTGTGTCACTACATGGCCAAAATGTTGTTTGTATCATCGGGTCACATTTGGTGTACCACCATTTTAAAGGACGTTGTCTCCCTGAAACACATCGAATATCATTATATTGAAATTTTTGGGATGTTCAAAGTGATGTTCATGTTGTTTGTTGGTGTATTTTTGTTATTCCTTGAGACGATGTTACAGAGCAAATACATTATACCAAATGTAAAAGATAAACATCTGGTTTTGCTTTTTGGCAATGCTCCTAAAATGAAAACAAAGGATTTTTTACTTAACATTTTCTACTGATACAGAAGAAAAGGTAAGGGAGCTGGAAGGACTAAAACGCTACTGCATTGGTCTCTTTAGACAGAGATGTGTTCCCCCTGGTGGGACTATCAGCAAGTAGTCAAAGTGTGTTGTGAATACTGTAGATAACCATTAGCCAAAGTGAAAAATACCACCATATAGATCAAAGTAGTTTCAGATTAAAAAGGCAACTCATAATTATAAAAATGTTAACGAGTAATCATGTATAGAAGAAGCAGAGAGAGCAAACATTGGACTCAAAGTTCAAGAATGTAAGACAGAATTTGGTTAGGGCAAGGATTCTGCACGTTAGCAATCTACTTTGTGTTGATGGTGGTATTAGCATGAAAAAATGAAGCATAGGAAGTGAATCTATTTGAGGAAAATGTACAGAAGAGAAGGTAAGGGAGCTGGAAGGACTAAAACGCTACTGCATTGGTCTCTTTAGACAGATGTGTTCCCCCTGGTGGGACTATCAGCAAGTAGTCAAAGTGTGTTGTGCATACTGTAGATAACCATTAGCCAAAGTGAAAAATACCACCATATAGATCAAAGTAGTTTCAGATTAAAAAGGCAACTCATAATTATAAAAATAAATCTTGTACACCATTCGAGATTATAAGTTAATAATAAAGATTAATATGCAGAACGTTTAGGAAGGATTGTTCCTTTAGGTTTGGAAGATAATACATTCTGGCAAGGATCTTTTATGAGCTGTTTAATTTTCTAGGAAAACTTTGAGTTATTCATCTTTCATCAAGCTGTTGTTTTTTTTAGAGCAGTAGTCAGTAGATCCAAGGAAAAAGCTGCAAACAGTGCATTCAGTCTCAAGCTTGACTACACTGTATAATGCACATGTCCTCTTGGCTTGTGCAGTAGATCTGTACACTGTGGAATGAAGATTTTGTTTCTGAGTAAGATCATTAAACCTCCACTTGCTTCAGGGTCCTAAAATATTGTACCATTTTCCTCTCTCCAATTACTTTGGCCTCCAAAAAGTCCTCACTCAGTAGATGTTTCATGAATAAATAAACCCTAGGCTTATTGAATATTACCATTCATTCCCCAAAAGGGAACTTGTAAGATATTTCAGACAAGAATTTACTTTCTAGCTGGCCAGAGTAAATTAAATCCCCCAAAATTGTATTTTCCACTGTTTGATGATGACATGCCTAGAAGGGTCAGCTATGGAAAGAGCGTCCATCGACCTCATGAACCAAGACGTGTTTTCCTTTAATTCACGAATAACTTCGTAAGACAGTTCATTAGGGGACTAGGTAATCAATTAAGCTCTCGGTTAACATGTTTAGGACAGAGGTAAGCCTCAGGGATGTTAGGAAAGAAGTTTGCATTGGCATTCTCAGCAACACAACAAGATATGTGTCTGTTTGTAGTATTCTTTCATTACTGTTATTTCTCTTTGTTTCTGTGCAATGACCAGATTTGATGCATTGCACCAATGAGCTGAGTGTGAGTATACCTCATCTGGCCGACACGCTGATTGAGAGGACATCCAGTCAAAGCTGGGTTGTGGTGTTCAAGACTCTTATCACCACACATCATCTTATGATGTATGGCAATGAGGTAAGAGTTAGAGCATTGTTAAAATGTAATTTTATTTGATTTTTTAACCCTCTATGGACACATTATGAAAAAAATGAACTTGTGTTATAATCCTACTGCATCCACAAATAAATTTGTAAAATTGCTTGTAATATAGAATATTTCATCTCGGAGAATGTCACTTATACATGACAGTGTAGCAGTTAACAGTTTTCATTAAACATGGTATAAACTATTCTTGTAAAAAATCGATACAATTCGATAAAATTTTATTAATTTCCCAAGGTGAGTAAAAATGTCTTAAAATATTCTTTATAGTAAGTTAGGTTTATCACTAGTAAAAAAAAAAAAGCGAACTAAAATTTAGTATAAATTTTTTTTTTAAACCCATTATATTCAAACTCCTTTTGTAAAACTGATTGACAGTCATTTTCACAGTAACCAAGATTAAGCTAACATGCATGTCATATGTATTGCACAAAAATGTTATTTATGCATTTTTAAAAAATCAAATTAGAAAGCATAACCATTTATTATTTCGATTAAAAAAATAGAAGTACATTTTAAAAAGTGGCTTACCATGGTGTACGCTGAATATCTGAAATACAGTAGTTCCAAAAGGTAATCTTGTCGAGGTTGCCTTGGTAACCAAAGAGCTTAATTGCAGGGCAGGAATAAAATTGCATAAACGATCCCATTTATAGGTCCATACTGGGTTAACTAATGTGCTGTGACATTTTTAAGATTGAGTTTATTTGAACATGTTAAAAGCTATTTAAATGATGATATCAATGTTTTATCAGCAACATTAAATCATTAAATCAAAATTCAGTTTTGTCCTGATGTACAGTACTAACATACCTGCAGAGAGTTTTCTTACGAATTTTATTTCTTTCCTTCAAATAGAGGTTCATCCAATACCTCGCATCCAGAAGCACACTCTTTAACTTGAATAATTTCATAGATAAAGGGGCATTACAAGGTGTGTATGATTTTTAAAATAACATCACACTGTCCAGACAGTCGTTATAGAATGAAAACACTTACATTTATTATTTATTTCCCACAGGTTATGACATGTCCACCTACATCAGACGATATAGCAGATATCTTAATGAACGGGCAATGTCCTACAGGTTGGTGGCAGTTGACTTTACCAAGATGAAAAGGGGGTGAGTAAAGATTGACTCTTTTTTTTTTGTTGGAAAACTCAACAAGCCAGAGGATCCTTTTATAGGCATACTTTTATTGATAGTTCTGTGCAAGCTCCTGTAAGCTATCATTGTCCTGTAGGATTGATGGTGTGATGCGCACCATGAGCACAGAGAAGCTGATGAAGACCCTCCCTATCATTCAAACTCAGCTGGATGCTCTGCTAGACTTTGAGGTAAACATGCTTGAGAGGTGTGACAGTAGATTAAAGCTCATTCTATAAAAAATTTTTTATACATTACATCAGACACTGAGAGGCTTTGCCATGGTTTCTCAGATGTAAAATGTAGACCGATTGAGAGCAGAGGAACCATGGTAAAGTCTCTAAGTATCTGATGTATGCCTTGTCAGAAATGTTTAAAATCAGCTTTAGATTTGTAGCTATTTACATCCTGCTGACTTTGTACTGTGTGTCACCACCAAGGGGCAACCTCTGGTTTTGAAAAATGATGCCAGTGCTGAAGTGCAGTTTCTCGGCAGGTCCTTGAATGTCCACTGGGGGCTGGCTCCAAAAATGTGTCAATCCCCAATGACCCCCATGTTAAAAAGCCCGACTTTACAACAGAAATAAAATTTTTACAGCCTGGTACAAATAAACAATTTTGCTCTCAATACCTAGATTTCCTATTCAACTGCATGGGGGTTACAGTATGTATCAGGGACGAAAAATGCATTGATGGGAAAAGCTGGCCACTCATTATATGCAGGTAGTCAGCTGACCTGATTTTTGTGTACATAACATTGCTTAAACCTGACGAACTAAATCGTCCCCAGATCATAACACTGCCCGCACAGGTTTGTACAGTAGGCACTACTCATGATGGGTGCCCTTTTTTCTGATGAGATTCATAAACCATGCTAAGTGGTTTCTTAAGGCTACACAGCTGTTTAGTCCCAGTCCCTTGAGTTCTTATCCTGTTGTGCGTGTGGAAATGCTTTTACTTTAACTATTAAAAATAGCAGTGTTTTACGATTTAATTTCACCAAACGTTCAAAAGTCATGTGGCTCTTTCATCCCTCTGTTGGAAATTAAATAATAAGTATTTAATTTACATTTATTAGTTGGTAATTATAATGTAATTATAAATTTAAAGATTATGGTGATCTTGTAACATTAAAATAAAGTGTGTTTAATTTTTGGTCGCTCAAAAAATGCGTCACACCCGCTGATGTGCGATACTCGCCGGCATGTGATTTATCGAGTTTTTTAAGCCCTGGTTTCATTCAGGTTGACAACTGACTGCACGCTACAGTACCGGCAATAAAAGGCTGACGGCACACAGAAGCAGACGCCATTTTTGGTTAGCAGGTGGAAAATCTAGGTTCAGCTTTTTATTTAATGAACAAGAGGAGGACTCAAATAGACATTGAGTATTTTATTTAAAAGTAACCTTCCACTCAGTGTCTTTTTTTTTTTCAAAATGTTTTTGTTGCATGCAAAAATACAATTTTCTCTATAGCAGTGCATTGACTTCATAAATGCAACACACTACAGCTTTTCTATACAAAGCATAAAGGTGAAAAACGATATGCAGAGTTATCGTCATTTTAAATGACAAAAGGGTTTTGTGGCTCCAGGTATTTTCTTTTTGCTTCTTCATGTTAATTTAAATAACTTTTGTTATAT
>JAOVVA010000021.1:13165278-13184067 GCA_028565275.1 Leiocassis micropogon
GGTTTCTTCCTATTGCCATCTCAGGGAGTTTTTCCTTGCCACTGTCGCCGTCACCCTTGGCTTGCTCATCAGGGACAATCTCATTATTATCTAGACAAATTTTTCTCACACATACTTCCATAAATTTTCTTTTCAAATTTTCTTTTCATTTTTTGTGAAGCTGCTTTGAGACAATGACCATTGTTAAAAAGCGCTATATAAATAAAATTGAATTGAATTGAATTGAATTTGTGTGGGAAACGGCTTCAAATGGCTCTTTGAGTGTTTAAGGCTGCTGACCCCTGGTTTAAATGATCTCCGGTCACAATCATTCAAAAAAAAAAATTCAACCACATTTCTTGCTAGAAGATAATGGTTCATCAACATTCTTACGGATTTTAATAATGCATTGGACAGTTCAGCAATCTCCTTAGTTGTTTTCTTTGCTTGATGCAGGACAATAAATTGACCCTTCTGAAAAAAAGTAGCATCTTCGCCACAACCAAAGGATATGTCTTCTAACAAGGTTTAGGAAATGGGAAGCTTCTCACTGAATCAGTTAGGGTTAAATAACTTGTTGGCAGCTGAACCATATTAATCACTGCAGTAAAAATCCGGTGGAAGGCTCTTACCTGTTTGCCAAAAGAAGTCAACATTTCAGGAGGGCCAAATTATTGGGCTGCATCAAGCAAAGAAAACAACTAAGGAGATTTGAAATTACTGGAACTGGGTAAAGAACCCTTTAGCAGATTATCAAAATCTGGAAGCATAGTGCTTAACCGTCAACGCTGTGTAAAAGATGTGGTCAGCTAAAAATCATGAATAGTGATCAGTTAAACACTGGGTGAATTGCATGGTAAAAAATCAACAGTAAAAACCATAGCTATGTTTAATAATGAAAGTAAGAGCATTTCTATATGCAGGCAATGTGATGGAGTTCACAGGATTGGGACTAAACAGTTTTTACAGTTTTGTGATTGGACTGTACAGTATATATAAACTATATGATCAAAGGTATATGAATATTTTCCCATTACACTAGTATGTGGTCTTTTGCCGCCAAACTTTTGCAGCATATTATGAATTGCATAATTGTATAGGCTATATTTGTATGCTGCCCCATGTTAAGATTTTGCTTTCGCTGGAGCAAAGGTGACCCAAACCTTTTCCAGAATGATGGTGCCCCTGAGCACAAAGTAAGTTCCATGAAGACAAGGTTTGTCATGGTTGGAATGGAAGAACACCAAAGAGCACCTTTGGGATGAACTGCAATATCAACTGAATCCCATGTTCTCCCTGACAGACATCACTGTCTGACCTCACTAGTGCTCTTGTGGCTGAGTAGACAAAAAAATCTCCAAAATATTCCAAAATCCAGTGGAAAGCCTTTCCAAAAGAGTCAAGCTTATTATAACAGAAAAGTGTCTGGAACAGACCAAAAAAATTGAGCGGGTGTCCGTATACTTTTGGCCACACTGTGTGCAAGGTGCAAAGCTTTATATTGCGTATGGTTTTTGAGCTTAAAATATAAAATATTCTCAATATCATATGAACAAAAGGTGTGGCTGCACATACAACATGATTGTATTTCTTACTTGAAGAAACTCTGTGAAACCTGATAGACTAAGTGCCCTTTGGCATAACTTGTATTTCATTGTCTTCCTGAGGACTTTGACAATCCTAACACTTGCACTTAAATGCATTACTCTAATTTTCCCTCCAGGCCACCTCTAATGTACTGACCAATGGTGTGATCAATGGTGCCTTCATGCTGCTCTTCAAGGACTCTATTCGCATATTTGCTGCTTACAACGAGGGTGTTATTAACCTTCTAGGTAATACAGTATAGTCCCATATTTGCATCTATAGTAGTTTTGGTATTTCTGGTGTCACTTATGTTACTGTTTATTTGAAGACTATCATCAGTAATGGGTGGATGGATTGGTGTGATAAAGCAAAGCTGATTGTTTTTCTACTGAACAAAAAGTGTTTTTTTCCCCTCTTATACCACAGCATTGGCCTATTGATTGCATTATTTTATTAAAGATTTTAATGATTTTAACTGTTTATAGTTACATTTTATGTTGTGGAACCCCTGCACAACTGTTATTGCTTATAATATAGCAGCTATAAACCATTATCATTCCCTTATCATCTCTATTTTCACTTAGACAAAAAACGAATATGTTGTGCTTGCACCGAGAAACCAGAAATCAAAATCATTGGTAGGAAAATTACTAATACTGGAGAAACCTTTCAATAATTGTAAATAAACAATTCTTTACAAAAAACATTTTTTTCTTTGTTACATAGCAATGAAATATATTTAAATTTATTATTTTAAATTTTAGTGGCACAGTGGCTTAGTGGTTAGCCTTGCACTTTCAGGGTCCTGGTTCGATTCCCTCTTCAGGTCTGTGTGCTCGGACTTCGCATGTTCTCCCCGTGCTTGGTTGGTTTCCTCCGGGTATTCCTCCCACAGTCCAAAGACATGCGGATTAGGCTAATTGGCGTTCCCAAATTAGTGTGTGAAGGAGCATGTGAGTGTGTTACAGTATGTGATACAGTATGTGTGCCCTGTGATGGACTGTCACCCTGTCCAGGGTGTACCCCGCCTTGTGTCCTGGGATAGGCTCTAGTCCCCCCACGCCGCTGTATACAGGATAAAGCGGTATAGACTATGAGTGAGTGAATATTAGATTTACATTTACAGCATTTGGTAGATGCCCTTATCCAAAGCGACTTACATTTTATTTCATTATACACCTGAGCCATTGAGGATTAAGGGCCTTGCTCAAGGGCCCAACAGTGGCAGTTTGATAGTGCTGGGGGTTGAACCTGGGTTTTTCTGATCCCTTGTCCAATGCCTTAACCACTGAGCTACCATTGCAATGAGACATAACTACAGTAATATGATTATTATTAGATTTAAACCATATAAAGCATCCATTCTGTGAAACAGCTAAAACAAGTGCATAATACAGTTTAAACTGGATATTTGCCCTGAAGCCAGAATTCTAAAATAAATCAACACCTTCTGACCATTCAGATTCAAGAATTCGTCAGCGCTGTGGTATAAGACATTATAGCGAATGCAAATTAAATTGATTATGTGTGGATGCTGTGTTGTACTAAATACTTTGTTTCGTTTCAAAGAGAAATATTTTGATATGAAGAAGCACCAGTGCAAAGAAGCCCTGGAAATATACAAGAGGTTTCTTATCAGGATGACCAAGCTCTCAGAGTTTCTCAAAGTGGCAGAGGTAAAATGTTTCTGAATACACTCAGTGCATGGGTTTGGTCGGGCATTGAGGCCCTTTTTTTCTGATTACTGCCCCTCTTGGCTTTTGGTTCAACTTTTACCAAAGGATCCCCTTCATTCTGCCTGTTCTGCTGCCTGCACTGCATGCGTTAGCAAGATGTCTCTCAGTCTATCTCAGCAACAATAAGAACAGTGATTGATGTGTTATTCTTATGAAGACCAACTATTTCAGTCATTTGACTTAACTTTGCAGAAAGAAAAAAAAGAAAAAAAACAGTTTTGCAGTCCAAATGCAGGGCACAGTTGTCAACATGGAAGATCTCTGACTGTGATCAGATACTGTATGAGTGAGGACTTTGTAGTGTTTTAAAAGGTTGATGGATAAACGTGCAGTAATGTTGTCCTCTGCCTTTAGAAAATGAGTATGCATTAAAGCAAATCCTTTTTTCGTTTTGTTTTATTTTTGACAACTGTGCCGCATGGCTGGAATTTAGCCGTTCCTTTTTATTTATTTACTTATTTATTTATTTGTTTGTTTGTTTGTTTGTTTGTTTGTTTCTAAATCATAATGTCTTGCTGTGTATGGAGGTATTTTTTGGAACAAAAAAAAAAAAAGAATTCTGCACATCCTGCTTGATTTCTAGATTATGTTTTATTATTTTGTCTTTTTTGGCTAAGTAATATGTCTCTTCAGGAACTGGGTGCAGTGCTATCCAAAAACAGACTAAAGTTGACTTTAAGAGCGCATTTCTTTATTTGTATAACGATGTGTGTATGCCATTTTTTCTTGTCCTTTTTTTTTCAAAGTCAACATTAGTTGTGTGTTTCTTTTGGATGTTTCTCACCTAGTCATGAATATCTCATCTCCGTTCACATGACCAAAAATGGCATTTCATTGTTTTCTCACCCATGAAGCCAACATCCAAATCCTTGTTATCTATCTCTTTGTACATGCAGTTGTCCATATTTTCTTTAACCACCACACAAACGCTGCATGGAGTAATGGCTCTTTTTCTTTATTCTTCCTCCCTCCTCCACATACCTCTTTTCTAATTTTTGTTTTGTTTTCTTTTGTTTGATCTTTTTGGTTCCACATTGTTTTTCTTTTTTTTATTTTTTGTTCTGCTCCCTCTTTTCCTTTTTTTGTGTCACAGCAAGTTGGAATTGATCAGGTTGACATCCCAGATCTCTCACAGGTTAGTGGCACATTTCATCTCAATTTCTGCCATGTGGCTTCACCCGAAATTCTCATCACCACCTCACCCCATAGACCTCCATCCCCAGCCTCCCCCATTTCCTCTATGTTTACCCCTCATCTACCAGACTTTTAGGATAGGGGCCTCCAGAAACTTACTCCATACCCGCGCGCTCTCCCTGGGAATCTGATGTGCTGTTTTGCATTTTCTGTTTTCATCAGAGGTAAATGGGTACTAAAGCTGGTCACCAGAAGCTCTCATTTATGAAGCCTTATGCCTTGAATATTGCCATGTGTATTAGCACAGCATTTTTTTTTATTAGGAATGAAAGGCCGTTCAAGGCTATTGAGGTTTGCGGTGTCATCATGTTAAGATTAAGTGCTCGCTCTTCAAGCCACCATTTCTTACTGGTAAAATCCATGAGAAATTTAAAGGGCTTCTATTTCCAGTGCAGACTGATGTATAGCCGAATGGTGTCCGTGCCTAAGAGATTTTGGGTATAGTGTTTAGCTTTTATACTGTAGGCACTCACCATTGCCATATATCTCTGCACTGGTAGGGTATTTTTTGTTTTAATAGCTTTTTGGGAAGAATTGTGAATGTGCACAATAAATAGAATGCCTTAAAACTGGAGCAGGGGACAAGACTTTGCCTGGCACCATCTGAAGTTTATAGTCAGCAGCCATGCCAAACATAGGCCTCCAGTTTATGCTGGACTGTGCATTTCATGCCAATTACGCTCCATGCCGACTGACAGAGGGGTGCTGGGCACACATCTCCCCCTTCAGTTTGCAACCATTTGGCTTATTTTTGTTTGTTTGTTTTTTGACATTTTCATTTACATCAGACAGGGACTCCTGAAGGTGTTGAGCTGGCATACTACAGTGGTACCTAACCATGTCAAAAACATTTTTAAATGGAAGGAGTGCCTTGTTTACTTCAGCTGAAGCAGTTTTCAGAAGGCCTGTATAATGTTACATGCATGGAAATATTTCGTAACCAACATAAAATGAATATTATATTTTACCAAAAAAAAATATCCACTATAGAGATACTGTGAGATAGTATGGCCTTTTGTACACTCCTACAGCAATGTTACCGTTTCCTTAACTTCTTGCTATCTTTTCGTTTGTTTCTTGTTTTAAGACAGTCTCGTTTCATGGCGTGTGTTTCGGATTTCTCAGTGGGCTTTCCCTCGTTTTCTGTCCTCTTAGACTGTCTGAGAAATCTGTTCTTTTGTTATTCATGGAAATCCTCCCTCGAACTGGCATGCAGAGTGGACACGTCTAGTCGTTGAAAGGCAAATGTTGTGTACGAACAAAGCCATTCTCTTGAAGAGTGAATGTTCTTCATCGGCCAGTACAGCTCATTGATTATAGGCTATAAAGGAAGAAGAATGCTGCATTTCAATCAGCGAACGCACAACCTCATGTTCTCATCCAGCATTTGCCTTTCTCTCTATAACCTGCTTTGGCTTCCAAATGTTTTTTTTTTATTTCCTCTTCCTGATGATAAAAGGGCATGCGTTTGCTGAACTATTTCAAAGGAAACTACGCACAAAAATGTGCAATTTGCTGCAAAATTGGAAAAAGTGGAATCCAAAGTTTCATAGGTTGCGCTTTGGCTTTTTTTTTTTTTTTTTAATATCTGTGCTTCATAATGTACTCTGCATGGTCAGAAAAAAAATAGGTCCCTCTGTTTTTTTTTTTTTTTTTTGTATGTTTGTTGCAAAGTCTAGTAATTTGTGTCTCCCCCTTTGAGAAGTCCTTGATCTCAGTTTGCTTCACAAGCCGTGTATGAAGTTTCAGAACACTTGCATGGGAAATAACACATTTTTTGCATGTCCAAGCATCTTCTATTTGAATCTTTTTTGCTTTGTCTCCCTTTTTATTTTAGAGGCTCATGAAGAGTATTAGGTTATGTCAGTAATACAGAACTTCCCGTTGTGACTCTGTATATGTCTGTTTGTCTGTCTGTGTGCACTTTTGTGTCAGTGTGTATGAGTAAGTGAGCGAGAGCGAGTCTTTCAGCTGTAGAAGTCTATGTACTGTATGTATAGTAGTAGCGTCCATGTCGTTCCATGTTGGTTTGTGTGTGTGAGGGTTTGTGAGAGTGTATGTCTGCGTGCTTTTGTATTGTGCTCAGTGTCTACACACGTGTCTGAAATATCTTTTTTCCTCAACCTGCATCGCTTCCAGGCCCCAAGTAGTCTCTTACAAGCTCTTGAACAACACCTGGCCTCTCTGGAAGGCAAGAAAATCAAAGAGCTCTCCTCCGTCAACAGGTATCTAACACATATCAGAGTTCACCCGGTTAAACCGATCCTTACAATCTTATCAACTGATGCTAAAAAAAAGCAATTATGTAGCACAGTGAGATGTTATTAGGTATTAAATAGCATTTGCTTATAAATAGGTCTCTACCAGACAGCCCATTTTCATTATGCAAGTATAAAAAGGGTCCTGCTGACTCCACATGGCCTAGCTTATTAAACAGTTTGTCCCAGAGTGTTTACAGTGAGAATGATTTAGATCAATGCTTTTTTTGTAGAATTTGGTCAGCTGTGATTGGACTAGAAATATAACCAACACAATTTATGGCCGATATGATACAGTATATTGATCACAGTAAGGCGCAATTGGTTATATTTTACATGGATCACGGATACAGTCATCTGGCCAACTTGATTAGGAACACATGTATACATGGTCATTTGTGCAGTTTTTCAACCAGCCAATCACATGGCGGTGGTGCAGTGCATACAGTAGAATCATCAAAAAGCAGCTCAATAGCTTAACTTGATGTTCACATCAAACATCAGAACAAAAAAAATTCTCTGTGATCTCAGTGGCTTTGGATATGGCATGGTTGTTTGTGGATGATGGGCTGGTTTGAGGATTTTGGAAACAGTTGATCCTGGTCTTTTCACAGTAAATCTTAAAAGTTCACAAAGAATGGAGTGAAAATAATGACAAAAACTCGTTCTTTTGATGGAAACAGCTTGGTGCACTGGTTTCGAAATGACAGGAAGGCTACGATAACGCAAATACTGTAGTGAGTGAAAAAGCATCTCAGAATGCACAAAATAATGAAACGTAGAGTAGATGGGGGTGGCACAGTGGGGTAGTGGTTAGCACAGTTGCCTTGCCCCTCCAGGGTCTGGGTTCAATTCCCGTCTCTGTGTGCATGGAGTTTGCATGTTCTCCCCGTGCTTGGGGGGTTTCCTCCCACAGTCCAAAAAAGTTTTAGGTTACTCTCATTCTGTGGAGGCTCCAGGCTCAAAACATCTAGCCTCAACATCTAGTCTCAAACTCGCCAATCTAGCACCGACCACCAGGCCCTGGTCATGCCAAGTCAATGAGATCACACTTTTCCACATTATGATGTTTGATGTGAAGCTTTTTAGATAGACCTATCTGGTTTCAGAGTGTTCACTTCTGTTTATTGCTTTTCCGGTTTGCAGGGATGAGAAACAGCAGGCTCAGGAGGCTGAGGGCAACAGGTTACAGCCTGCAAAGGTGAGATAACTCAATGTCTCACTGGTTAGTTTTTGAAAGTAAAGGCAATATTTAACTTGATGTTAAAAATGTGGTTCCTTAAGTCCAGGTATCATAATTAATTTATGTATAAGAATGAAACTCAAAATATAAATTTTTACACAATGTACTGTATACTGAAATATTTTTCAGCAAATTGAGTTTTTTTGTTTAAATATGGTAACAAATATAATTATTCGTTATAATTATAAGTATATAAGTATATCTGAAATTCACTTAGATTTTTAAAAAAAAGTATATATTTTGCAGAGTTCATTAATAGATAATATTCTCACCTAAAGTTAAAACTATTTTTTTAAATGTACAGTACTGTACAAACAGTCTTGAGCCACACCTAATTTATTTAATTATATTCTGCTTCCAAAGAGCCAGATGTTCTTGTATTGTTATTGTAGTCTTGAGGAATAGAACTCCTCAATTTCTGTCCAGTCCCTGTACCTGAGCAGTTTTAGAGGAATGTGTTTTTGTTTGTTAAGCCACACTATTGACCTATGAACCATTCAAGCAAGAACCAGTGAGAAACAGGTACAGATACTGGTGATGCTGAATGCTGAGTGCTTGGAACAGACGAGAGGGGAAATGAGGATGCTACTGAGGTTGTTACATAAACAACCGTTTTTTAAATCGTATCTTTAGGCACTTTGTAACCTGCTACAGTAAAACATTTGTTCCCATTCTTTAATTTGATCTGCATAATTTAATTCTAATTAATATAAAGAATTGAGAAGTGGCTCAAGACAGTACTGAACATGTCTGTTTTTAGCAAAAATCAAGGAATGAACGTACAAATTAATGTTAAAAATAATAATATAAAATTCATCAAGATCATATTAAATCATGCCTGTAAAATACAATAAAATAAACCAAACTGAAAAATAAAATATGTTATACTGAACCAAAATTCTTTGGAATGTAATACTGATACCAATAAGTGTCACTATCATTTTTACATTACATTAGTTTTGAAAGTTAATTACAAAATTTAAAGGCAACTGGCTCAATTTAGATTGTTAAATATGTACAAAGCAAATGAAATCAAAAAGAGAGTAGCCTTGTTGATTTGTTTTTCCTTCAACTTCACCACAGGGAGTACAGCTCAAAGATATTGGCATGCAGACCCCGACAGTGTCCCCCAGCGGGCAGTCCGTGGGCAGTGCCAACAGCAGCTGCACCAGTAGTGGTGCTACTGAGCTACTCTCTAGCCCACCAGATCTACCCCTCACAAATGGGTACTAATAATAGAACTTAGATGCTTTAAGATTATTGCTACTATTTGATATCCATTTCAAAATGTGTAAAAAAAAATAATGTGTTTCTGTGTATCTGGAACCAACAGTGTGCACAGTTTCACCAGTGATCATTTTGACCTCCAACACAACCTCACCACCCCTGTTCCGACTAGCACCCTGCCTGCCACTAACAACGGCTGGGGAGGTCAGGTTTACGCGATTAATATGACAACACACGGCAATATGAACACAATACGTACTCAGTCACATGTCTTTATATATTATGCCTTGGCATCTTTACTATTTGACTTAATATTTTTCCTGTTTTTGTTTAACTTGCTCTGCATGACTGGACCGTCTCTCGGTGAGTCAAAGATTTGTGAATAAATGTGATAGTTTGTAAGGGCACAGAGGACACACATTCCATTTTTTATCCTTCTGTCTCCTTCTATAGATTGTGTCCCTTTTAGGACCCCTGCTCAAGCCCACCTCACAGGTCCACGGCCAAGGCACACATCTCCATAATGGAGGAAAGTTACTGACTAATGACCTGGACTCCTCTTTGGCCAACCTAGTGGGCAGTGGGTCTTTTATTCATTTGGCTTTTTATATATTTATTGTAATTCTTTTTACATTTCCTGTCTAATTGAGTGTGTTGTGTTTCTCATAGATTTGCACTTTGGAGCACCCCTGGCCAAAAAGTAAGATTTTCTCAATATGCTTAGTTTATTAGATCCAACTAACTGCCCATTATAGAAGATATATCTACCTTATAGGTCACTTTGAATATACACTATATGGCTAAAAGTGTGACCATCACGCCCATAACGTGCACCTTCCCCAAACTGTTGCCACAAAGTTGGAAGCAAACAATTGTCCAGGATGACTTCCTGTCCTGTAGCATTGTAATTTCCGAGCCTACGAAACAGCCCAAACCTGTTTTAACATGATAGTGCCCCTATCCATGAAGACATGGTTTGCCAGGACATGAAAGCACCTGAGGGACCTGCACAAAAGCCTGACCTCAGCACAATTGGACACCTTTGGGATGAACTGGAGCACCAAATCTGCACAATGCCATTTCCCTTGACATTAGTGCCTGACCTCAATGGGATGTTCATGAAGCACATATGAGTGTTGGTTAGATGTTCACAAACGTCTGGCCATATGGTTAATATCATCTCTGACTGTATAAATGGAAGATCCCTGCCACAGACCTGCGCTAAGAAGATATTTTAGATTTAAGTGATTCATTGTTGGGTCAGTTTTATTGAGGGGAAATCTTTACATTTAAATTCTTGTTTAAAAAAAAGGAAAAATTAGCAATTTATTAATGAACAATACATTGAAGTCTTTATCTGTTTATAGTTAAATGTGACCTGTCATATCAATTCAGGTGTTAAGTTGAATGGGTTGGCTTTGCGCTATGGCCAATAGAGTGCCATAAGTGAAATTTGGCCATTTTGGCATAAATTGGTTTATACCTCATCTTTCTGATCCTGCAACAGAATTGATAAAGTTAATCATAAACATTGCTTAAAAGCATTTGGACCTAATACAGTAATAAACTTGGTTTCAAAATCAAATCACCCAAATTGGGACATACTGTAATAGCTGATTTGATGTGATGGGACACATACTGTAAGTATATAGAGTAAATGTTGTGAAACAGCCATAAGATGAGTTATGGTATCAACTATCGTTTGAAGCATGATGTTTGTTAGGTACTTTGTCATGTCATAATCTATTATTAACTTTCACTGTCATGAGAATGCTTTACACTTCCAAAGCAGTAGATTAGTTGCAATATTTTCATTACAAAAAGAAATTGCATAAATCACAGTGTTAAACTCCAAAGTACGTAAATCCAAATCTGCATATTTAATCTCAGGCCTCATTCGCTGCCATGAAAGCTAGTTTTGTTGGTGAAGTTCTTCTATTCTTTCTCATAAGGCCAGAGATGCAGTGGACCCACCTGGAGAAGAAAACCACAGGTGGATCTCACTGGCAGTCTAAAGCCATGAGTGGCACCGCACCTTGGGGACACACACATCTGGCCCCTGCCCCTATTCCTGTGCCACAGATGGTAGGAACTTTTTCCTTTTTAAACCTCAACCAGACATTTCTTTGGGAATATAGACAGTATTACATAAACACAAGTGCAAACACAAGCTGCCTTAAAGGCTAACTGTACCATTTCTTTTCCTCTTCCATCTGTTCACTGCAGAATGGAATGATTTATACTGGCTATGTAAGTCTCTTTGTTACTCCTTCGTGAGAAATCCTTTTGCAACCATTTGTTTTCATCATGTGTACTGATTGATTTATTTCTCAGGCACCAGCTCCGGTAGCATTTCCAATGACAACCCCCCAAGTGCCTGTATATGGGATGGTAGGGGAAAAAAAACATCTTACCCAAATGTTTACATATGGAAAATACGTAGCGTAATGTTCAGCATCATGTAGATTGCATTCTTGTATCATAGGACACTCACATACATTACAAGACACTGTTTTGCTTCATTACCACCATATAGTAGGAATAGAACACAATATGCTGATATGCTGTTCAAGTAGTCAGTGAAAGGGTGATTTGATGCCCTTTAATACTGGAGACTACTTCCAAAACACACACCTTCAATAAAAATCAGTTTGTGAATATACACACAAAAAAATATATACACAAGGATAAATACAGGGTAAAGCGGTATAGACGATGAGTGAGTGAGTGTAGTGCAAAACAAGAAATGCAAAAATCATAAACAATACATGTCTACTGCATTCTGTGGCAAGGGAAGAATTATATGCAATTTATAATTCATATTTATCCTATTGTCATTTTAAGTTGTTTTTTCTAATGTGATTGTTCTGTGAAAAATCATTTTGTGTTTGATTTCTGATAGATCCCTCCTCCCATGGGCCAGATGAGTTCAGTGCCCTTAATGGCACCCCAGCCTGTGATGTACAACCAGCCTGTTCTCCGCACCACCAACCCCTTCACCCCTGTCCCCGGGACTCAGGTACACTGCACTCATTTCATTTTCAACCCACCGTATTAATAGAGGCAGCATAGTGGCTTAGTGGCTAGTACTGATGCCTTGCACCTCCAAGGTGCGGGTTTGATTCCCGACTCGGGTCTGTGTGCATGGAGTTTGCATGTTCTTCCTGTGCTTGGTGGGTTTCCTCTGGCAGTCCAAGGACATGTACAGTAGGTTTGGCGTTCCCAAATTGCCCTGTGTAGGGATTGGCATTTGTGTATGGATTTTCTGTGATAGACTCCATGCCCCACGGGACCCTGTACACAGGATAAAGCGGTATAGTTGAAGAGACGACAATGTATTAAGAGATATTACCTTTGAAATAAAATGAAAGTCTTGTTTTCCATAATTTAGTCTAGCACACAATATAGGGGTATATAATTTCTGAAACATTACTGTGGCGGACATTTATTTGAAATATTACTTTGAACAGACAGATATACTGTATCTCTCTCTCTATATATATATATTTTTTCTTTTTCCATTTTCAGATGCACTTCATGTAGCGCTAAGGAGAGCATCAGCCTGACAGTAGCGCCAGAGGAAAAACATCAACCAACCCAAAACCAAATATGACAACGAAGATGTGAGAATTGGTTCAGAGACTGACATGATCACGTGCCATTTTTGCCCTTGAGCTGTGTGTTTGTAGCATCCCCTGCCCCGAGAGCATAACATAGTCCTGTCATTTTATTCTCTTTAATTTCCTAAGTGTCAGATCTAGTGTTTCTAGATGGCCCTCTTAGATGATGTCACTGGCTGAATGCGAATGGAGTGACAATGTATAGTGATTTGCGGTGGAATGAAACAATGTCATGATGTCAAGTCCCCTGCCCCTCTATTTCCCCCCGGTCGGAGAGTTTGTTGTTGTAATTGTGTGCACTTGAATCTTTAATGTTTATAATGTCTAAACCAAGCCACGGTTTTGTATGCACATTGCCTGAATAGTGTTTTGAATCAACCACTGTCAATGTTGATGATCGTGCCACAGTTGCTGGCCTCCTGAATTCTTGAGTCCTGGAGAAATGTGTACAGGTCACTTTTGTACATTTGTCTTGTCCCTGAACATTTTGGACTTCACCTTACAAGTTGAAGCTGTTTATGCATACAGTAACTTGTAACATTTCATTCAGGTATGGTTAAGGTATGGCTGTATGGATTAAAAACAAATACAGCAGTGTGCTTGCGTCTGTGGTTTTTATTTAATGATAAGCATACTCTGTTTTCCCCATGGTCAAATGCGAATATATTATCTCTTTAATGTTTATTATTGGAAAATCACATTTAAGCCAATTTTGAATTTAAAAAAAAAAAGCATTTTTGATCAGAAAAAGCATTTTTGGAGGAAAAGTATTATAGCACTTTTCCATAAAAAGCATTCCATTAAAGCATTTTTGATCCATAAGTATCATAATGTACTATAAAAAAAAAAACTTAAATTATTTTGAGGCAGCGCTCACTCGAAAGCATCTACATTTTTCAATGGTATGGAAAAACTTGAATCCAGATTCAAGGAATCTGCAAATTAAAATGCCACCCACTTTAAACTTGTCTTATATGGTCTGCATTTATATTATGGAACATGATTTGGTTTAATATAGTTCTACGCAAATGTCTTGAGCAACCACTCATTTCTTTCAATTTTGTCTCCAAAGCCAGACTTTCCTATATTTTTTTAATGTACTGTAGTCTTGAGGAACTGTTCTTCTTGAAGGACTTTTTTGCCTCCCATTTAAGGATCTTATTTTCAGTCCAGTCCCTGACCAGTTTCAGAGGAATGTGTTTCATTTGTTAACCTATGTTTGTTGACCTATAAAGCATTCCAGCATTAAACAAAGCATCTAACTTAAGGCATGAACCAGTAAGAAACAGGTGCAGATGATAACAGATGATCAGGTCGGTGATTAGTATACTGGTGATGCTGAATGCTGAGTGGTTGGAACAAACGAGAGGGGAAATGAGGTTGCTGCTCAGGTTGTAACATAAATTTTTTAAGTGCACTTTGCAGCTTGTCACAGTAAAACATTTGTTCCCATTTTCTTTAATTTAATTTTCACCATTTAATTTAATTGAATGTAATATTAAATAATGAGTAGTGGCTCAAGATACTTGTACGGTCCTGTATATTTTAAGCCATAACATTGTAATACCGAGATTTTGCATGCTTTTTATCTCTCTTTTTTCATAAATGAAAGTGAACAATACATTGACAATGTCTTTATTTTAATCAATTTTGCCAATATTAATATTTTAATTAATATTTTATATGGTTTCATATAATTCAAATATGCATTTGCACTGTCTAAGACATCCATAAAAATCTTTCTGTTTCAGTTATTCAATAATGTTATAATGTTCAGTGATATTTCTATGCCAGTTATAACCACTCATAATTGTCAGCCATTAAAAACAAATTGCAAGCTCTAGTGTGCTACTGAAGGGCACAGGACCCAGTTGGCAGGAAGTCATCAACATAAGTGGCTACAGCTTTCGACAGGTAGGTCATGGTCCCAAAACAGCCACTGGGTGCACAGTCATAAAGTAACCTGCAGATACCGTTGGACTGATCCTTTTTCAGGATTGTGTCATCTGCTCCTACTGTAGGTCTTTCTGTTATAGAGAAGGCACAGATTTATGACAGAATTTTGTACAGTAGATTATTTTTTTTTAAATCCCAAATATCAACTAGTTTTTAAAAAAAGATACTGGTTTCCACATACAGAAGATACAAGTATCTTTAAGAATGTATAATTAGACTAAAATTAAAAATATTTTTAAAAGACGTGAAGCATTCTGATGTTAGTCTTTCCTTGGTTTATATTTTAGTTTACACTGCAAATATGTTCTATAGAATTCCCAATAACCCAATTCTATAGATAACCTACAGGAAAAAATAATTGATTATTGTTATAGGACAAAAGTTTTATGGGAAAAAGATTCTATAGAAACACAAATCTGTATAAATGATGTAGTGATGGTTAAGGTAACAGTTCTATGGTGGACATTGGCTTGTGCAAGCTCCCAGTTGTAAACTTCTTCTCGATCATTGTTAACAAAATCACATAATAATGACAAGCATACAGTAATGTAATTCATGAAGCCTAAAATGGATAGAACGGGTGTGAAATAACTGACTTGAACAGAGAAATGGCTGCAGGGTTTCCACCAATCAATCTAAAGTCCTAAGGCTTATCTCACAGGATGCAAATATAGAACTAAAATGAATTTAAACAAAATATTCTATAAACAAAGCAAAAGTTCGAAGAAACATTCATGTCATCTCAGAACATTGTTTGTAGTATAGTAGCAGAATTTCAGCATGATTGTGAAAAAGGTGAGCCAAATTGTAGCACAAAACCTGGTTGTCTCTGCCAACTTAGCTGTACAATTAATTTTTAACCACTAACTAGAATATAATCAAAACAGGTTGAAGAAAATTCATACAAAAACCATTTCTCATCACCACCTCTATATGTATTTGAACATTACTGAAAGTGTCGGGAACAAATGTCACCAAACTTGTTAGACATAAAAGGAACTACTGTTATTCTTCAGGGGAGGCTTCACTGAATATTAATTGAAAGTGTGTCAATCATTAAAAAAATAATTATTGGACTACTTAACAAAACTTTTTGTTTAGAAGAAGATATTGTAATGAAACGATACACTGTTCCAATACCGTATGTTAAACTTAAAACATAACTTTTTTATGTATGCAGAAAAGGGGTGCCAATATTTTTTGAAATATGCACTCTATGGATATTCATGTAAAGATTACCTGATCTTTATGGAACATGTCGCTGGCCATCTGAACAATCTTTTCTACATGAATGTACTTTTCTTCAATTGTATGGATGTCCACTTCAGCCAGCATGGTCAGGACTAGGATCTCTTCCACCAGCAGCTGCCTGTACTCCGGCTGCGGAACACGGTTCAACACTGTCTCCACATGCACAGCAAATTTAATCTCACCAGGGGTCATCTGATTACAATTAGTAAGAAAAAAATAAAATAAAATTCTTAATGCTTATGACTCATACCATACCTTATTGAACGAAACGCACAGTGTTATTAAGTTTTGTGGTCGATGATGAAAGGACAGAGCCTTCAATAGAGAGGCCATGACACTTTCAATCAAAAGGCAAAGAAGATTTAGCATAAACAACATCACAGAACAGAATAGGCATCAGCATTCACTGACTTCTGCTGACCTTTTGTAGGATCTTCCAGACCTTTTGATAGAAACCAACAGGAACTCTATTGAGAGCTCCATCTAAACGCCACTGACCTTGTCTTCTGTCCTGTGCCGCACCTCTCAAAAAATCTTGAAAGGACTCAATAGGAGAAGGTCTATACCTCTAACAGACACATATTTACTTATCAAAAGATTTTAAAAGCAATATCGCATAACATTACCCAAAGACTTATTCACTACAATTGAATGATAATAATAATAATAATGAATTGATTGAGTTTTATCATGCACAATACTCACCCCTGACTCACTATTGTCAATATCCAAGGAGCGCACTGATAATGGCTCAAAATAAATGTTAAAAAAGCAGAAATTAGTTTGTTTTCCCAAACAGTAGACAGAAAGATAAGGAATCATGCTAATCCATACCAATTTGACATCACATTTGACCTGAGCGCTGCCTTTTAATTGATCTTTTAGATTGGATAGAGATGGCTGGGCTTACACCAGATCCAGCTGAGCGCACTGAAATACACATATTAAAATATAATTCATATTCTAACATCAATAAAACGTCGATTAATTAAAAAAAATAATTTACTACACTGGGCCTTAGATATTAAGTTAGATACAGGGCAAATTTGTACTACATACTTTTGTAAATATCCATTTGTGGAACCACCATTATAAGTATACATAAGCCATCATGTACTATGTATAAGGAACGTTCAAGTCAAACCAGGGATTGTGATGAAATTTCCTGTGAAGGAAGACATTAAACCGATAGACATTTACAGAAGACTTCAAGCAAAGTAACATTTGAAAACATTCTCAACAAACTCTCAAACCACTTCTCTGCACTCTTTGCCCCTGAGGGTCTGGAGGAGGAGGTCCTTCAGCTCGCATGGAGCCAGGTTCATCAGACTTTCAGTAGCATCCTCTCCTGACGTTAAAAATAAATAAATAAATAAATAAATAAATAGTCTCAGCAAATTTAAGTACATGTTAATTTATGTACTGTATTTAGTTAATCTATTGATCAGTTATTTATTGTGCATTTAGATTGAAATATCTTTTTAATCAGTCTAAGAATACAATTTTTTGCCTCAACAAAATTTCTACAAAAATATGTTCCAGGAGCCATGACTTACATTCGCTTACCTTTGCTATGTTAGTAAGCTAGCAATGAAATATTAAAGTGTTTTATTTATTTATTTATTTATTTATTTAGTTTTATGTACTAGGTTTTATTTGTCCACTTGCAATTCTTGTTGACAAGCCTCAGTTATTCTCACGTGTTAAGATTTCCACAAGTAACTCTATGCGGTTTTATTTTGACATCTTATTTCATACATTATTAATATTGCAAGCACGGTTCATATTGTGTTACGAGCAGGTGTATGTGAGGACGGATTTAGTACCAGAGCAGTTGAGACACTGTGCCAGCTCAGTGACCATGACCTGGATAATGAGGCCGATGCGGAGGCGGAACATTTCACTGAAAAGTTTTGGCTGGGTTCGAATGCTCATGGCCAGATACACCATGATCTCCTGCCAATCATATACATGAGTGTCAGTACCAACACATTCCAAACAACTTTAACTGTACACAGATGTAGAAGAGAGTATGAAGGAAGACAACTACCCTGAGTGAGAACTGCTATTGTGAGGTTGTTCACGCTGGCCTCATCAATAAGCCTGGTCAGCTTGTCTGGGGGCATTGGGCTATGTGAAGGAAGGTAAAACTTAGGTCACATGACCCAGAATTTAGATGGTACCGTGTACAGTATTAGTGTGTGCACGCGAACTTACGCTGAAATAGTTTGCTCTCGTGGTTCAGGTGGAAACCCCACTGTCAGGTGCTTCTGGTGAGCGAGCAAATCAGTGCGAGCCTGTCAATAAAAGATAGACATTCCAGTACAATGTTAGACAGCATGCTGCTTTCAATATTCTGAACATTTGTTGCTGGATATAATTATTTATTTCGTGTTCAGTTTGGACGAAGTTATACTGCTGTATAATATACTGCAGTGGTTTTCAACTCCAGTCCAGGAGGACCATCTGCCCTGCGTGTTTCAGTGTTTGCTCATCTCCCACCACATCTGATTTAACTAATGAAGAAATTTACAGCATTTCCTTAATGAAAAATGGGTGTGATAGAGCAGGGAAATGAAAAGGCAATAAAATGTAGAATATAGGGAAAGCTGAAATGTGCAAAGGTAGTCTTCAAGGACCAGGGTTGAAAACACACTGATATACAATACACACACACACACACACACACACACACACACACACACACACACACACACACACACACACACACACACACA
>JAOVVA010000021.1:13193944-13208181 GCA_028565275.1 Leiocassis micropogon
ATCTTTTATGTCCTGGACACACTCGGTTAATCTAGACAACTTGGGTATTTCATCTGGTTTTGTTGAGATATATAATTGGGTAACATCAGCATAACAATGGAAACTAATCCCATGCCTTCTAATGATGTTTCCCAAGGGAAGCATGTATATTGAGAACAGCAGAGGTCCTAAAACTGACCCTTGTATCACTCAAGTCAAATAATTTTAGAGCACATTAAAAACAGCAGAAGATGAGAGGAATTGAATATACATGAATGTATGTGTGTGTAAATCCTCTTGAAACAGATCTTCCTGGGGAAAATATACTGGGAATGTTAACAGCAATATGTCAGAAGATGGACGTGCCCCCTCCAGAAGTAAAAAACAAAACAAAAAAAACAATCAGAACGGTCATGTACTGTGAAGACAGACCATGTAGTACCCTAAAATTGATTCCATCCTTGACCAGAAGCTAGTGTAGAGATGTTATGGGTGGTGAAATACTGCCTTTTATTAAATGTCTTTCATGTCAAATATAACGAAAACAAGGCTTCTTTGCATACAGTTTGTGAGTGAGTAATAAATAGTCAGTTTCTTATAGTCAGTACAGTCTCTTGCTGTAAATTCAATGTAGTCTAGCGATATAAAATACAAGGGTAAGTAACAAGGGATGAAAATGAATCCCTTAATTAAGTCATACTGTTCCTTTACGTGTCAGCAAAATTACCAGAAATTAAATTCTTCAGATGAGAGCTTTGAGCCCTTACAACAAGTTCATCATCTTTACCTGTGCCAAGTAACAGCACTGTTCAAGGCCTTAGTGCTCACACCACTTGAGTGACCCTTCACAATACTTTAAAAATTTATGTTTATATGCATAGTGTGTGTGTGGCATGTGCATATGTGCCTGTGTGTGTGTGTGTGTGTGTGTGTGTGTGTGTGTGTATGGCTTTTGTTCAGATTACTATCCTGTGTGTGTGTGTGTGTGTGTGTGTGTGTGTGTGTGTGTGTGTGTGTGTGTGTCTATGTGCACATGTGCTCTGCGGACTTTGGCCCAGATTAAAGAACCTGTTAGAATCCTGTTGATCACGCTGGCACTCAGGACAGTACAGAGCTAACAGTAACAGAAAAAATATCAGTCACATCCATGCAAATAGCTTTGCATAAGTTTGATCGTTGTAACCAAGCATAATGTTTTGCATTCTAATTCTTTGTTTCATGTTGGTTTCTTGGTTTTACAGTTACAACTACAAATTGTGTCAACAATTGTACAAACACTTATTAGAAACATTTTAGAAGTAGAAATAATATTGTCAGCAGGGGTGTACCCTGCCTTGTGCCCTAAGCTTCCTGGGATAGGCTCCAGGCCCACTGCAACCCTGAATATAGAATAAAGCAGTATCGATGTGAGTAAATTACCTCTTGTGCATGTCTTTGGACTGTGGGAGGAAACCAGCGTGTCTAGACAAAACTCATAAAGCATGGGGAGAACATGGAAACTGTCATGTTTTGGCAGTTGTATTATATGAAGAGAAGACTTCAGGTGTATTGTTATTGCAAAAATGTCAGCTATGGGGTAGATTTGCACCACCTCACTGTTGTAATGACATGTCTAAATTTATTGATCCTAAAACACCTACTTATGAAGTTCCAAGATACTGTACAAGCATAGGTGGCCAGGGCATGGATGGATGAGCATAACCGCAGTTGACCTCCGTGCTAATGCTGGGAATGGTCAGCGGAACATGCAAAAGGGTTATCCAAAAAGCATGCTGGCTTGATACAAAGAGGTACAATGAGAATGCCGCCTCATGGTGGTTTAGTGATTAGCAATATCACCTTGCACCTCAAGGTGGTGTTTCTTGCTAGGTGGGTTTCCTCCGCGTGCACCGGCCCAATGCCCCAAGTCTCCTGTGGTAGGCCCCATGCCCCTCAGCAACCCTATATACAGGATTAAGGCAGTATAGACGATGGTGACCAGTGAGTGACAGACCTGAAGATTCAGTATCATGAGAATGAGAGACCTCAAGAAAGCGGTCCACGACAGAAAGGCATGGAGGATGCAGGCCTACATAGTAGCCAAAAGTCATACACGACTGAACGAGCAATGAACAAATGATTGAAAAAACACCTTTGTAAAAATCTCTCATTTGTTTGAATCAACGTTTCTGCAAAAGAAAGAAAAAAAATCCCTAACACTTTTTTGTTAATCGATTACCGAGTCAGTGCACACGTCTATCGACACTCGATTAGTCTGGTATGTTATGGAAATGCAAGTCAAGCTGGCTGAGTGAAACTAGCCAGCTAGTAAGAAGATAATGTTTAACCAACCGGACAACTCTGCGCATTTTCCTGAAGTAAATATGTAACATGTTATAATCCTGGTTAAAAAAATATCCAGGAAGTGCTGAACTAAGAGGTATGACTTTCTGCTTTCGGTCGCGTATGTACTTTTCACGCTAGCAAATTGCTCTGTGGTTTGCTAACGTTATTTTAAAACGTAGCATTAGCTGTCAGTGTTTATCTCTCTCTTTCTGTTTTTTTAAAGTCAGCTAGGACCTAGTGTGTTTTATTTCATTAACTCAACCCAACGGATAAGGACAACTTTCACTGTTTAGTCAGTTTAAATCGGGTTTTTTTTTTTCAAAATTTCTAGAAATAAAATGGTAAAGTTTGCTTGCTGTTTAGCTTTAGCGAGAGTCTGTTGCGTCATAAATATGTGTGTGCTTAAGGGATTTGTTTGGTCATTGCAGCTTTCTTAATGACATTACATTTGTTTAAGGTTTTCAGTATTGTAGACCATACTGGATTGTGTATTTGTAACTTCCTTGTTAATACAATGATCCATTCTACTCTTTCAGTACTGTTGATTAATTCCTATAATTGTGGTTTTGGATTTCAATGATCAGACTGAAAGGTAGAATGAGGCAGCACTCAATATATTTCGACACTTCTTCTGTAGGATGTTATTAAATCAGTCTGCATTGTCTGATCACAGGACTGTCTGCTCCGCCTGCCAGTGTGAGGTGAGGATGGAGAACTCTGGCTACGCTGAGAGCTTCCCTGACATGCACACGGGCACCAGCAGCGACGAGGACCTCATGGAAATCACGGGGGCCACAGTGGACTTCTCCAGTACTGACGATGTGCCTCCTTTAGACCGGGACTACGGGTCAGGTAGATGTCTCCCATACGAACAATGTGATTTCGTCGTTTTTAAAAATCTTGTTCTAATGGTCAAATCGTGAACCAAAACAGAAATTCATACCTCAAATAGTTTGACCATTTGATCCATCAATCAAATCGATCAAATGTTGATCGATTTAATTTAATTTAATTAATATGATGTATTAAAACCCGGAAGGTTCAATTTTATACCCAGTGCTGTTAAATTCTTCATTCTAATTGCTCAGAGGGTGTTAATTAATTTTCTGTTGCATCAGCGCAGACAGGAGTGTTGGCCATGATTCAGAAGATTTGCGTTTCATAAGTTTGTACATGAATGAGTAAAAAAAAATTTTTTAAATCTACACATCTGGTTATATAACCCAGTTATGTCTTATCAAAAAGAAATTGTGTATCTGCAAATAAAATTTGGGGCAATACTCTAAGGAAGATGAAAGTTTCTTAAAGAGAATCATTGCTGGTGACGAGACATAGATTCATCAATAGAAGCCTGAGAGTAAACATATGGAATCTGGATATTTTGGAGATTGGAAGAGAAACATCCTCAATCACCAACTAAGGAAACAGTTCAAAAGTCAACCATCAGCTACAAAATTGATGTTTGCGGGTTTCTGGGATCATCAAGGGCCAATATTGGAACATTATCAGGAAAAAGTTTCAATAATAATTAACAGTGCTTGTTACAGTGAGATGATTATTGAAAAACAGAAGCCTTAACTTTGGATTAAACTTGGAGGACTGCTATGCAAGTGTGTTGTAATCTTGCATGACAATGCATGTCCACACACTTCTGTCCAAACTGTTGACAGTCTGCAAAAACTTTGCTTTGAGGGGTTAAAGAATCCCTATATTCCTGATCTCGCTCCCTCGGACGTATACCTGTTTGGTCCCCTGAAAGCAGCCCTACAAGGGTCAAGATTCACTTCTGATGAATAAGAATTGTTAAATCACCTTCTTATTAGTGCGATAACCTTATATTTTATGGAAATGTTTATTTTGAGGGAAAATACGGTGCTTTGTAGCACATAGTAAACATTGCCTAGGAAAGGCTTCATGTCAGCTGGGTTTGCACAAGCTGCATTTTGTCTTGGAATCATAAAATAATGTTAATGAAGTCTTAAAATGTGACAGGTAAAAACAATCAGGATTCACGCTGACCACTGAGGAATTAACAGGTTTTTGTTTAAGAGCAGCTGGAACCTATAGCAGCCAACGATTAGAAAAATGCTGTTAGACCACTTTACAAAACCGTATCCCTATAATTTCTCCTATAATAATGCTTGTAGTATACACTAGTTTGTTCATATGGTTTATAAAGTAAATTGCTTATGATATTAATAGAACTTATGTTTTCAGATTTCAGATTTTCCCCTTTAGAAGTCTCCATGAAATATTAATAGTTGTGGTGAACCTTAAACCTTTTTGTCTGTATTTGTCTAACATCCTCTTTGTGAAGGTGCAGGTGCAGCTGGGGATGGACTTAATGGGGTTCCTAAGCTGATGGATCTTCTAGATGAGCCTGTGCCTGGGGTGGGCACTTATGAAGACTTCAACACTATTGACTGGGTGCGAGAGAAGTCCAAGGACCGGGATCGTCACAGAGAGGTTGTGTTTACTGCACTACCAAAAGTTATTCCTGGGGAATAACCAGGAATAACTTCCTGTTATTCCTGGGGAAATTGGGGCATACAATTTAGTCTGTGGGTTGGCTAGACTTTTTCCTTCCAATCTATGAATTTATGTGTCCAAGGTCAAGAACAAGATCATTTAGCAATAGGTAGACTTGTATGGAGTTGGAAAGACAATCCTAAGCCCTTTAGACAGTGGTGAGGCTATACTAATAATCGACTAACCTGATTTGCAGGCAGTGATTGTGCATGACTCTATTTTGCAGATTGCCAGTAAGAGCAAAGAGTCTACATGGGCTTTCATGAAGAGCATCAATGATGCCTTCTCGGGTTGGCTTCTCATGTTGTTGGTTGGACTGATGTCAGGTTAGTAATCAATATATAAACTGATTTTTTTTTTAATGACTTAAAATGGTTAGTTTTTAACTGAAGCTCCTTTCAGTTTAACTCTTTCACATTTTAAACTTTTTAATAATTATAACTGTGTATTAAAGTAAATTAAAAGAAAGCAGCTTGATGGCTAATTGGTGTTCTAATTCAATTGGAGTGGGTGATGTGTGCCCTACGATGGATCCACACCCAATCCAGGGTGTACCCCGCCTTGTGCCTGAGGTTTCCTGCGTTAGGCTACAGGGCCCAGTGACAATGTATAGACTAAGCGGTATAGATGTTATATGCTATATATAATTATTGTTAATAATTAATGTTATAATTATGATGTTACAGTAGATATTATTGATAAAACCACAAATGTTCATTCTGGTTTATTTTTTTAATTGTTGTAAAGGTGCTCTGGCTGGTGGGATCGACATCTCCGCTCACTGGATGACTGACCTGAAGGAAGGAGTATGTCTTAATGACTTCTGGTTCAACCATGAACACTGCTGCTGGAACTCCAACGAGGCCACGTTCCAGGAGAGAGACAAGTGTCCTCAGTGGAAGACCTGGGCCGAGCTAATGATTGGCTCCAACGAAGGACCTTTTGCTTACATCATTAGTTATCTGATGTATGTTTGCTGGGCTCTGCTTTTCGCCTTCCTCGCAGTGGCTCTGGTTAGAGCCTTTGCCCCTTATGCCTGTGGCTCTGGTATCCCTGAGGTACAAGATTGAGTATTTTTTATTTTTTTAACTTTTCTTTAAATATTTTTACTATTTGTTTCTAACCTAATATTATCCAGATGGAATCTGTTGTAATTTATTATATAGATCTGCCATTTTCTGACAAATGATTTTCTCTTACTCTGGCCCTTAGATTAAGACTATCCTCAGTGGGTTCATCATTCGCGGTTATTTGGGCAAGTGGACACTGATGATTAAAACAGTCACTCTGGTGCTGGCTGTGTCGTCTGGTCTGAGTCTAGGCAAAGAGGGGCCACTGGTCCATGTAGCCTGTTGCTGTGGAAATATACTGTGCCATCTTTTTACCAAGTATCGAAAGAATGAGGCCAAAAGGCGAGAGGTAAGAGTGTGTGAGAGAGAAAAAAATTGGGGAGTTTGAGATAATTTCTCTGTCTAAGCTTTGTTGATTGTGGTCAGTTGTAACAGTCCTCTTATTGGTGTGTGTTAATACATCAGGTACTCTCTGCTGCTGCTGCAGTCGGTGTTTCAGTGGCGTTTGGTGCTCCTATTGGAGGAGTTCTCTTCAGTCTAGAGGAGGTAAATGCCCTACAGTTTAGTCCTTTTTTTGCTGACTCTTTACTTCTATGCAGTTCTGTTTGTGATGGTTTTGTTACCTCTGACAGAATATATAGCTTATCTCTTTTATAGTCAATCAGAGCACTAAGTCCATCAAGCAGTTCTCTTTGAACATTTCTCTTCTGCAGGTGAGTTATTACTTCCCTTTAAAGACACTGTGGCGCTCTTTCTTCGCCGCCCTTGTGGCAGCCTTCACGCTGCGCTCCATCAACCCGTTTGGAAACAGCCGGCTGGTGCTGTTCTATGTGGAGTTTCACTCCCCCTGGCATCTAGTT
Source organism: Leiocassis micropogon (assembly GCA_028565275.1). Lineage (NCBI taxonomy): Eukaryota > Metazoa > Chordata > Actinopteri > Siluriformes > Bagridae > Leiocassis > Leiocassis micropogon. Next base: position 13,200,708 of record JAOVVA010000021.1, read on the forward strand.
GAGCTGGTGCCCTTCGTGTTACTGGGCATCTTCGGTGGCATCTGGGGCGCCTTTTTCATTCGGGCAAACATCGCCTGGTGTCGGCGACGCAAAACAACACGCCAGGGTCACTACCCAGTCTTGGAGGTGTTGGTCGTGACGGCGCTTACAGCTGTGCTAGCCTTCCCCAATAGCTACACGCGCATGAGCACTAGCGAGCTCATTTCAGAGCTGTTCAATGACTGCGGGCTGCTCGACTCCTCCCAGTTGTGCAACTACGGAAACGCAACCGATGTCAAGAGCAACAGCAACACCTTGCCCGACCGACCCGCTAGCCACGACGTCTTCACGGCCATGTGGCAACTGGCATTGGCGCTCATCTTCAAGATGCTCATCACTGTGGTTACCTTTGGCATGAAGGTCAGTTTATCCCACATAGTATTAAAAGAGTAATGAGTGATTTGTTTAAAGACCAAATACAACAAATGTTATGTTATATCTTTTTTTGTCATTTTAGACTACAAGCACAAGTTAGGAAATGTTGGCTGATGTCATTAGCGGCACACAACTTTTCTTTCCCATGTTGTTAGCAAGAACATTTTTAGGGGACAAAAAGTCTTAACAGTGTAATCTGAGAAAATGTTGGTGATCTTAAATCTGGTTTCTACCCCTGCTGTGAGAAACTGCAACTGATGGCAAATGATGTTGCCTTAAAACATAACTTGTTTCAAAACTGCTGACATCCAAAGCCTAATTTATGCTTCCGCATCAAGTCTACATGGAGCATAGGGTGTAGTCTAGACAAGTGGCCCGCAGCGTTCTGAGCATTCATACTTGTGCATTGGTGTGTATGTGCACACTTACAAACCTTCAGTTTGTTAGAAATCAAAAAGACATCTGAGGAAATGGTCAGAATGATGTTCAATTCATTTTAAAAAATGGAGGTTTGGGTTAAATAAAAAATTGCAGGTGATTGGTCCTTATTTTTCTTCGAAAAAGAAGTCAGAAATGTAATCCTACCAGGTGGAATAATCAGAGTCAGGTTTGCACTGGCATGAAATATAGTTGCGTTTCATGTCAGGTTATGCCGGAGAGTACACTGTCAGGTACGTGGCTGTGTGGGACCTCCTGCATAGACTTTACGCAGAAGCATAAATCTGAGTTAAGACTGTTGTTGATTTCACCCTCATTTCACTTTAATGTTTTATGTTTTAGACATCCATAGTCTTATGCTAAAATATTTGCACCATAATTTTTTTTTTTAGTTTTTGAGCAAGTAAGCTTTAGCTATTAATACGTTATAAGCACTGTACCTTGTTGACTTTTACTTAGAGGCTTTATAAGCTAAATGAGAGAGTTGTAACACATTTAACATCAATCAAAATCCAGCTTTACCACTGTAAATAATGGAGATGGGCAAAAATTTATCCTGTTATGAATGGCGATTCTTTTGTGTGGCAATTTACGTATCGCCACACTGACTCTAAAATCTTAAATTTTTTTTAAACTATTTTCACATTTATAATACAGATGCATCAGTTAAGCAGCCAAGGTCCCAATTTGCCTGTTTTTCAGTTTGATTGACCATGACCGGTGATCGGACAATCAGCCTCAGATATAACAGATTCTGTACCGAGCACCAATCAAACTTTTTATCCAAAATCTGTGAGCAAATTAGACATTAGACATAACAGAGGTACTTGCTGCTCAGTAAAAAAATAATTTTAAGTTAAATGTTAAGCACTTGTATTTGAAGTTAGTTTATATTGTTTAAATGCTGCTCTTGGTTGTAAAGTTTTAAGAAGGTAAGGAACACTCTACATTTTGATTTGACCATTTAGGGTTAAATGTGTAACAAAATTAGGGAAAATATCGAATTGGAATATTTATAAAATCAAGATACTTGCAGCACCTAGGCATCGTATTATCGATAATATTGCATTGGGTGGTGACTGGTGATTCCCATGCCTAGTAGTAGTCACTTAACATTTATTCACAAAAGAAATGAAATCTACTATGTGCAGTGTACAAAGGCAAAAATGAAGAGGCGGGGGCTTTTGTTTTGAATGTTCATGCATCACCAATTCACCCCATTAGCACATTCTGCATTGTACCACGCTTGCACTTTTTTTGAGTGAAACTGTCAGTGTATTGAACTTCTGACTCCTCTATACTTTCCTCCATACCACCATTAAGTGTTTGACTGAGATAGGCAGTTTTCCCCGAGATGTTGCAGGTGTGCGTGAAAGACAGCATGGCTTGCACTTGTTTTCTGTCAGATGTGTTTATTTAATGGTTGTGAATTTGAGTGCAAATGAATGCAGTGTAAATTATTAGCCATTTTCTTCTCCCCTGTCCCGTTTTACATCTCTGTATCACTTCTTGTTACCAAGTCTTTATTTTACAATGGTGCACAATGAGATAATAAGTGAAAGCTATTCATTAAATCTTGATAATTGTATTATGTTTTACCCAGGAGTGGAGGCCTACATGCTTTTACATTACAACATGGTTCTATTGTTACTTGCATGTCAAACTTTTAAATCCACATTAATCGTTTTTCATAATTAAAATCTTAATTAGGTTGACTGCTTTTTGCAGATGAAGTGCAAGACCCTTTCCCAGCTTTCAATTTCACTAATACGAAAAGCAGTCTCCTGGAATTGGGGGGGAGGGGGAACTGGCAGACATTGTTACTACTGTACTATGTTGTGTTCAGGGCACAAACTCAGTTAATAGGTGTACTCATTTTGCCAGTCACGTGTATAAGCTGCAAAAACGAATAAAACATGTCTCTAGCTTGTATATTTATAAATTAGCAAATAAACACACATTGCCTGTGATGTAGATGGAATTTGACAGCATGTGACACCAGTCGATGCTCCTCACAGGAGTTTGTCTTTTAAGTGCTTATTTAATTAAATTGCAAACCGTCTTGTAGTTATATAAAAAGAGGCTATTAAAATGAGTTCCAATCAAAATTGCAATATAGACCTGTGCAATTATTTAATCAGGCTTAAAAAGGCTGCAATTTATTACAGGTAATATACAGTATATGCCCAGTCTGGTTTTTTTATGTAGTGTGTGTCAATAATTCAAGTTTTGTTTTTGTTTTTTTTTTACTTTTGAAGTGATGGGCAGACATCCTCTTAAAGCCATTGTTTGCTGTTAGCCTTAATAAGTAAATTTGGATACAAGATAATACATTTAATAGTTGGATATCACAATCATAGTATGTGCCAAAGTAATTAAAATGTGATTTGTTTTATTTATTTTATTATTTTTTTTTTTATCAAATTGTGCAACCCTAGATTCAGTGCAGTATTGACGTCACGGGAGTGAAGCATGCTTTTTATAAAGGACCCGTAATGTTCAGCTTGAATATATTTTGTAGATGATGATAAATGTACTTGTGTCTTATTTGACTCCGATATGTAATTTACTTTGTTGGAATTTGTTGAGTTGATTGTTTTGTAACTTGTAATTGGCGTGCAATTTTAGCCTATTGTCATTAGTCATAATTAATGTTTTCCTCCACACAGGTTCCCTCAGGTCTGTTTATCCCCAGCATGGCTGTGGGGGCGATTGCCGGAAGGCTGCTGGGTGTGGGCATGGAGCAGCTGGCCTACTACCACCATGACTGGATTATCTTTAAGGGCTGGTGCTCACCTGGGGCAGATTGCATCACACCAGGCCTTTATGCGATGGTTGGAGCAGCTGCCTGCTTGGGTAAGAGATTATGATTGATTGATCTCTACAACTGCCTAAATCTTTCAGTATTAAAGTATATTGAAAATAGCTTTGTTCATGAAATATTTTGAAATGAGGATGATATCTGGAACAAGCATAAAACATGTTTTAAAAAAATCAACAACTTTGAACCTCTAACTCTGCAGGTGGTGTAACCCGGATGACGGTCTCCCTGGTGGTCATTATGTTTGAGCTGACTGGAGGTTTGGAGTACATTGTGCCCCTAATGGCTGCCGCCATGACCAGTAAGTGGGTGGCAGACGCACTGGGCCGCGAGGGCATATACGAGGCCCATATCCGTCTAAATGGCTACCCGTTCCTAGAGCCCAAAGAGGAGTTCAGTCATAAAACCCTGGCCATGGACGTCATGCGACCTCGTCGCAGTGACCCCCCGCTCTCGGTCATTACACAGGATGGCATGAGCGTAGAGGAGGTTGAGACTCTCATCGCTGATACGTCTTACAGCGGCTTTCCTGTTGTGGTCTCACAAGAGTCACAGAGGCTGGTGGGCTTTGTGCTCCGCCGGGATCTTGTCATTTCCATTGGTACGTGAGGCTTGTTGTTCCACTTTGTCGAGCTGTTTTGTGTATTGTATTAGGTATAACATTCAAGTTACTATATAAGCATACTCTCTTCTGAATTATATTTAAATATTGTTTAGATTTTCGATTCGAAGAGTTTTTTTTCACAAATAGTACCGCACACTGACAATCCAGTTATCAACTATTAGGTTTATGCATAAAATTAGTAAGTTCAAGTAATTTACATGACCTGGTAATGTGAGTTTACTGTTTCACAGCATCATAAGTGATGGAAACCACTGCTTCATGTTGCAAATTTGAAAAGTATTGATTTGATTTATACTTTTTCCCCCTCTTTCTCTTCAGAAATCGCACGGCAACGGCAGGAGGGTGTGGTGAGCACATCACGGATTTTCTTCACCGAGTACACTCCGCCCCAGCCCCCTGACTTCCCTCCTCCCCTGAAACTACGTGGCATCATGGACCTCAGCCCCTTCACAGTTACCGATCACACAGCCATGGACATTGTAGTGGACATCTTTCGCAAACTTGGGCTGCGCCAGTGTCTCGTCACTCATAACGGGTAAGCATGGCCCGATCACATCAAAACTGGTCCTTTGGACGTTTTTAAGAATTCTAATTTTCTAAGAATTACCTTATACCATTGACACAGAAGCCAAAGGAAATAATACACCATTTTTATTATTGATATCAGTTTAAATATAGATTTCTAGATATGTGATACATTTTGTCCATGTCCTATTTATAAAAGGTCAGGAAAATCTGACATGAGTAGTACATAATATCTTTATTTATTTCTTCACTTCCAGACGCTTACTGGGCATCATCACTAAGAAGGACATTTTAAAGCACATGGCTTCGATAGCCAACCGTGACCCAGACTCCATCCTCTTCAACTGAAAGCCGGTGTTTATAATCTTACTTACTCTCCCTGGTGTCCTCTCCCCACCAAAAAACAAAAAACTGTTTGATTTGCACTACAGACATCAGTGCTGGTTTCAAGAGTGAGCTCACACTGTGATGACTGTTTTTAGTGCCAAGTTGGACACTCCATGCACTACGGCTTGATCATCAAACCTGGCCAGATTATGACACCAAGTCCTGGTTTACAATTTGCAAGTAGCCAGTATGTCATAACATATCATGACTTTATCAGTTCATCTTGAAGGTAAAGAGTGGGGCGGTAATTGAGAGGATATGCATGCACAATCCCAATCATAGAAATGTCTTAATGTAGCTAGAGTTCCTACAAAATAAGGAAAATTGTGTTGTGAGCTACATCTGTGATTCTGTGTTCATCCTTTCTTTGAATACAGTTCACAGAGATGTGTTTGAAGATACACTACAAGCAATCAATGACTAATCTCAGCTTAGTATTTTGAAGAAATGAGCTAAAATTTAATATCAGGTAACCACAAGTGGATGTCTGTGTTTGTTTGGGTCTGCACAAATGTTCATGTTCTCATTTTCCCTTTTCCATTTTGTGTTTGACATCTTTACATAGCTGCAACTTTAACTTCAGGTAGCTAATTGTTTATTGCATTTGAACAGTAACAAGTTTACAGCATTGTGAAATATGTGAATAAAATGATTTTAGGGCACTTTCCACCCCCTTAAAAGGCGAGTCCTTTGGGGTTTGCACATTCAAGCATTCAAACTCTTTTCTGCTTTTACCCCTAATGAATCGGCGAGGCAGCTGAGCATTCCACTTGTTAGATTTAATTGGCTGTTTTCTTGCATAGCACGGATTTACAGCTGGGTATGACTGACTGTTCTGCCCTGCAGCTAGACCACTGTTGTATTTCATATATGATGCCCCCTGAAAATCTTATTTGGAGTTGCTTTTCTTTTTTTAGTTGCAATATTTGTTCATTAGCGCAGCCTAGTGGTCATGCATCAACAATATACTTTGACTTTTTGTTCCTTTTCTTTATATATTTTCTACTTCAGGTGTGTTTAGACAGCATATGATCATTTGTAGCAGAGGCCTCTTTACTTGTTAAAAAAAACAGTAATAATAATAATAATAGATATTGTATTACACTATATTTCTCAGGATATGATGTATGCATGGTTGAAGACTTTAACCATATTTTAACTACAACCCTAATCTCAGTGTTTAAGATAAAACTATTTTAAAAGATACACATCTTATCCAAAGCAGTGTATATAATATAATTTAGTTAAATAAAGCAAATGAAGGTGTATGAGTGAGGATTTTCCTGACGTGTTCTTGATGGCTGCCAGGTTTTTCACCTGACAATGCTCTAGGTCAGGCGCATAAGCCAACTCTCTCACTGTTTACATCATCCTCCAAATACACATTCATACATATTGCTTGTAAGCTGTTCAAGTATCCATCAAGGGCTAAAGTTATACTGGTATTGTATCCACAGCTCCTGATTTAATTATCAGGGTTTTGTCTTGAAATATTTCAGAGCTGTATATGGAACCATGCTGGATCTGCCCCTTTAATCGCAGCTGTCCCCTGCGTACCAGGGTCATACATCATCCCATCCCTTTTCACTTAACTGTGGGTCCTCAGATTAGTGTGTCTGCAGATCGGGATTAGTCACATGGCAGCTTCTTTGCCGAGCACTCCATTTGGGAAGAGCATTATGTATTTGTCAGGTCTTAAAATTGTAATATGTAATGTCTTTAATCAGTTGTTTGTACTTGTTTAATGATCTGATTCATGTGTTTATCATGAAGGTTCATGTATTCTAAGGTATAAATGTATCATTATCACAGTAATTTATTCATTAACACTCATGAGGCAAGTTGTGATTTGAACGTGTGGTTTTTTTTTTTTTTTGGTTTTTTTTTGTGTTCTGGGTTTACTGCAGTTAGTTAACTGCAATCAGTACTAATAATGAGGGTGCACATAAGCAGTGTTGTACAGAAATGTAAATTTATTTCGTGTCCAGGCTGACTTGTATATAAAGTCAGGTGAGGAAGTCTAATGCCCAGTCAGGGTTTACGTTCATAACCAAGGTGTTGATGTCAGGGCAATCGGGTTCTTCTGCACAGACATTGGCAAATCATGACCTTATTTAGTGCACAGAACATGTTTGCATCCCGTACTTGATTTTAGTGAATGGGAGTTATAATACCACAGCATACTAGGACATAGGAAGGCTTACATGTAGGTGTGATCGTTGTGTGTCCACATACTTTTGTCTGTGTGTGTGTGTGTGTATATA
>JAOVVA010000021.1:13210580-13226953 GCA_028565275.1 Leiocassis micropogon
ATACATACACACAAATATAAATAGCTGTGGGACACAAATGCCACTAATATGGAATTGTGTGTATGATGATTTTTCTGCTGGTGTCACCATGGGAATTATGTATGAGGTACGAGCACTTGTGATGGAAAGGCGTAAAACTGATTAACATTTACAGAAGGCTTCAAACAGAGTTTTAAATAAGGGCGTGCGTCTGTGAATGATAATCCTGGCCGAGGTGGCTCGGAGCCCACTGCAGTCGTTCCCATGAAAAAGGATCACCTGGTCCTTAAAAATCTACACATAACTTGTCAACAACTTGCAAAAGAACTGTATAATCAAAAGTCCCAGTTTGACTTGAACACGCCTCATATAATGAGTACAGTGATAATGAAAATATTTTCTCTGATTAATGTAAAAGAATTGTCAGTCCTGAGGCTAACGAGGTAAAGCCAGCTATTCCTTGAAAGTAAGACCATGTGTGTAATACACGCATCTGCACTGACACAGCCGATTTAGTGTGTTTTGACCTACAATATTTCCCATGGGCTCTCACGCACCTCTTCACAAAGACTGCATTGCTCAGACAAAAATGGATTCTGATGGTGATTCAGACATAAACAGTGAGTGTCCCTGTGAGTCAATCCGCTGGCTGATGCACATGTGAGGTTATTCAAAAACCACAACCATGGACACAGGAATGTCGTTTATTTTCTTAAGGAACCTATTTACAATTCAAAGCTCAATGTCATTGAGAAGTACCTGTCTGGTTTCAGATAAAATGCATGAGTGGAAAAAAAAAACCTTGATAAGTTGTTTTTGAAACCTGAATGCTTGCACACTTTTTATCCAATCAAAAAGCATGTATGATATAGAAACTACTCATTGTCCTCTGAATATTCACAATATTCATAATAATATCTTATTAGCCAATCAGGGGGCAGGGCAGCACAGCTGGGCAAAAAAAATTAAATAGCTACATCATTTTTGATCCCTGTGGCTTTGATTTCATTTTTCATCCCTCTTGAAATGTCTGATAAAATGTTGAAAGAATGACTTGAGGATGCAATTGTATGAATCTAGCCTCAAAAATCTTGCCTCTAGCCTAAAATCTGGCCTCATTTATATTTCCATGAACACAAAGTTATAGGGAAGAGATTACTTTTCCACAGCTGGATTTTCCACATCTGGTGGCAAGTAAGCATGCATTTATTTTGCCCAGAGCGAGTTTGTTGAGCCCTAACAAAACAAATCGCATGTATCTATGTATGAGGATGAGTCAAAAATAAACCGCACTCTGGCTGTAGAATTTATTCGAATTAACTTAACGAATGAAGACAAATACATAATTTCTTTTGACAAAATCTCCTTGCTTTTCCATACACTTTGTCCATCTGTAAACAAGCTTTCGTACATCTTCATATATGATAATGTTCCAATACTGGCTCTTGAGATTCCCAGAAAACTTTAAGCATAAAATTTTCCAGCTGATGGTTCACTTTTTAACTTTTCCTTTTTTGGCAATGCTCTGCCGTTTACTCTCGGGCTCGTAGTGATGAATCCAAGTCTCATCACCGGCAATGATTCCATTTAAGAAACTTTCAGTTTCTTTAGAATATGTGCGAAAAATATAGTTAAATTACTAAATTATCGGCTAAAATGGAAAAGAAACACGTTTCCTTTCTCAAATAATGTCCGCCAATATGTTTGCATGTTTATTCGAACTGACAGGAAGTCTAGGAAGTACAGTAACACATACAACCACTCTTGGCAATTTTGGTCAGCTTAAAAGCATGTCCTATCCAGTAATACTAATGGAGCGGTTGCTGAGGAAGTGATAAGTGAGGCTTTAGGATGGAGTTACGACTAGGACCTGATCTTGGCTATGACATGCCCTTTGTCCAGTTTAATCGATCGGAGCGAGATTAGATATGGTGTGCGAAACCACATTAACACATCTGTTTACGTTGTGAGTGAGTGTGATGGTTTAGACGCACATTTTGGACAATATTAAACAGAATCCATGTGTGACCCAAATACGACAGTTTATCCTCGGTGACGGCAATGGCACGCATTACTCATTCATTTAGAAGTTAATTCATTCATTCAGTTTAAATAACTGCTTCAATGATTCACTGGAAACCTCCTTTGAACTTCTGAGTTTCTTTGTATGATCTGGTGAGCTGAGACAAATGGCGTGACTCGCTGCAGAGTTGGAAGTCACATCACTAATAGGATATTCACTTTCCTGATCATTAGACTAGTAGCTCGAGTGCATGTGAAACTACAGCAACAAAAAAAAAAAACTAGCAAATTGTATTATGGCTGACTCAACATAAAAAGGAAAACAATTATATTTAATGTTCTTGTACAAACAGTATTATTATCAGTGATGCATTTTTCTTGGACTGTTTGGATCTGTGTCACACCAGCTGTCAGCACTAGTGCGTTTGTATATATCTATACATTGTGCTGCTCTTCGTCCAGACTAAATCCTGGTAAATTCATGAAATTCCTCAGCTGTGTTCCCACAAACCCTAGACCACCCCACTGCACACTTTCAAGAGAAAAAAAAAAACCCTCCTGAGCATGGGAAGTTTTACTTTTTGTAATTTTTTTTACTTTTTTGAAGAATTTCTTTTGTCTTTTCCTTCCACCCCCATATGAAGCATCCTTCTGGTTTTAATACTTGCATGCTCCGTCTGTACTCCATTAGTCTGCTGTTGAGTCATTTGATGTCTGAGTAAACAGGAAGCTGCACAGATCCTTCCTTACTCCACCCACTCTTTTCCTTTTTCTCACAGTCTGCATATTGAACGCTTCAGACCCCCAGTGAGCACAGCTCAGAGGTCAAAGCGGAAGGCTCCGAAGTAACTGGACGAATCCTCCGCGTGCACTGCGGTAGGAGAGGACACCGAGACGAAGATCTCGTCTCCTGCTCGCAGCTCGAACATGCCTCCCTGGTAGATGGAATGGAGGGCGTTCTCTCTGTCCGGGGCCCAGCACTTGGTGCCCACTCCCTTCAGCAGCTGAATGGGCTGCGCATAGGCCGTCTTCTTATATACACACTGCACCACCTGCTGGCTCTCTGAGCTGGATTGGTGATCCCCGTTAGACAATGTGAGGTACCGGAAGTAGACCTGAGCGTACAGGTAATAGCGTCCTGTCTGAGGGATCCGCAGCTGTCCGTTCGACACGGTCATGTTGTGCAGGTGTGTGCCGAAGCTCTGGTTGCCCCAGGAACGTACAGGGTGACGGCAGGACTGGTGGAGCTCTCTTTGCGGAGTTAATGAAGTCGGGCCTAAAAAAATATTAATAATAAAACAGGGATTTATATGTATAATAAAATTATGTTCACTATTTTGCAGCCAGTTCTCATTAATTGTATATTAATGTGATTTAGGGTCCATTCTTTAATAATAATTTGATAATCATGATTTAGAACTGATGTTTTTTTTAATCTTTTAGATTTTCCCCACAGTGGCTCAGTGGTCAGCACTGTCACTCTGCACCGGGCCAGGTTCGAGTTTGCATGTTCTCCTTGGTGGGTTTCCTCTGGGTGCACCGGTTTCCTCCCACAGTCCAAAGACATGCAGATTCCCAAATTGCCCATAGTGTATGAATGAATGTATGAATGAGTGTATGTGTGAGTGTATGTGCCCTGTGATGGATTGGCACCCCATCCAGGGTGTCCGTTCCCCCCACCCCCCACCCCCCCTTGTGCTTTAAGTCTCCTGGGATACGATCCAGGCCCCCTGTGACCCTGTATACAGGATAAAGCGGTATAGATGAGTGAGTAAGTAGATTCGAGTAGATTGAGTAAGTAGATATCTGGTCAAAGGTATGTACTGTAACACCTGACCAACACAGCCATACAGTATGTGCTTGTTGGACATTTTATCCCAAACTCTGTGCATTCTTTGCTGTTTCGTGGGAAGGCCTTGCACTAGATTTTAAAGCATGGCTGCGGGAATTTGTACCCATTCATACACAAGAGCATTAATGAGGTCAGATGCACAATTCATCCCAAAGGTGCCCCAGGCTTCATAGGCCTTGCTTTGTGCAGAGAGGAATTTTTATCGGGTCACGGAAACGACCCTAATTCCAGTGACGAGAAATCCTCATTAATGCATACAAAGCAATTTGAGGCGATTATGTGCCTCCAATTTAATAGCTGAAGACAGACATATGGAGGTACTAGTCAATCCACAACAATGTAGTATAAAATTTAATCAGTTACTATGACCAAAAAAAATCACAGCTTATCATTTTACAGAGAAACAGAAAATCAGTCTAAATGTTTAATAAGGGCCTTTTTACAGAAAACTTCCAAATATTAACGATTATATATTTTTAATGCTAAATAAGAACACAGTGTTAATCCATTTATTGGTGGGCTTAGATCATGTGTCTACCTAACAGGTCCCTGAGAATTAGCTGTTACTATAGACAAAATAAGTGCATTAATATAAAACTGTGATTTATTTATTATAGACTTTATCAATAGTCAACACCTTCTGACCAGTCAGATTCAAAAATCCAACTGGGCTGTGATATAATGGAAAGGAAGAACTCCCTGAGACAGCATGAGGAAGAACAGACTCAAACAGAACACATCCTGTTCCTGGTGTTTCATGGTTCTGTACATTAAAAATATACTGCTGGGTTTAAAATAGTTCCTAGATTGTTTTACAAAGAATGAACTATTTGAGTTTACATTAGATTACAGGTTCCACCCTAACTCTCTCTGACATGCGCCTGCACACACCTTGTAATCCATTGTCTCGGAGGGTGAGGTGAGCCGAGGGCCTCTGGTTCCCACCAGTGTGGACTTTCAGACGGGCCTCAGCTGCTGGTCTTTCTGTAAGAAAGATGGGTGTGGGGGGGTTGGGGGAATGCAAGGGGAGCAGGTGCAATTTGAACATTTGGAATTTGGTTACTTGTTTAATATGTGTATCTGTATCAGGTGGCATGGGAAGCTTGTTCTGGAATGCAAAAAAATGCTGTATATATCTATCCATCTAGGAACCTCTGTAGTCCAACTAGAGACTGGAGAGGCCAATGTGACCACTGTATTTATGCCCATTTTTTAACAATTGTGGTAGGACCTCTGGTCAACATTCACTCACACTACGGGCCATTTGGGAACACCAATTTGCATGTCTTTGGATTGTGGAAGGAAAACAGAGTACCAGGAGGAAACCATCCAAGCACAGGGAGAACATGCAAACAGACCCTGAGGTGGGAATCGAACCCGGACCATGGAGGTCCAAGGCACCAGTGCTGGCCACCATGCCACCATTACACAGCAGGTTTTATTGATTTAAAATTCTAAAACTTACCTTGAAAGACGTGCTGCGAGATGATGCTTTCTGTAACCTAAGCGAGAAATCAGAAAAGCTGCTCACTAAAAATAAAACGTTAACAGTGAACATCATCGTGAACATCATTTCTGTTGACCACCTTAAAACTAGTGTGATCAAATGTGTATCCAAATATCTACAATGTAAAGTGTGAGAGTAAAGTGAGATACATCCAGGAAATTTTAACACTGTCCAAGGACAATCGAGCTCCGCAGGAGTCTGAGGCTTTAGCGGTGCCTCGTGACAACATTCAAGACACGTTTATCCTCTCGGAACCAGGCACAGAGCTTCTGAGAAAACAAAAGCCACAAGGACTGCAGGCAAGTTCCTGCCAACAGTACAAAGAAGTGTTGACATCGCAAGTGATCGACTTTCCTTCATGGCCACATATCAAATATACAAGAAGGTTTTTCAGCATATAGGCCATGTCAGGAGAGAGAAAGAGAAAGAGCGAGGGGGGAAAAAATACAAAACGAACTGGAAAGAGAACTACAGTACTAAGGACAGAGTGTGGAATGTACAGTAAGAAGTTCCACTTGATGTTTTGATGCCCTGAAAAACTGCACATGTTAATATGTGTAGCCAAACCAAACTACTAGATACCCGAGTAAACAAAGCACAGGCCATCCACTTAAATAGAAATCTTTGTATAAATATTGTTCTAGTCTGTGGTAGTCTTGCTCTCTCACAGCTCCAGGGTCTCCAGTTCGATTCTAAGACTAGGCCACCGCAAAATTTAGCCTTGATCTGTCACGTATGGAGCAGGGGTAGCTCATTGGTTAAGGCAGTGGACTATGGTCCAGAAGGTCCCCGGTTTGAACTCCTCCTCCTCCACCACCACAAAGTTGCGCCTGTTGGGCCCTTGATTTTTTTAACTGATGAAGTGAGAGGGGTTTTAACTGTTTAATTTGTAACAATTAATGTATAAATAAGCAGTTAAAACGGCAGTTAAACACACACACACCCTCTCAGCCAAGTATTTAGACAACATATGCTATGTATTATAGCTCTCCGTCTGCACAAAACAAGTGATGTCACTAATTAGGTCAAGCCTATCTGGTTAAAGTTGAGTTGTGCTAATTAGAATCAGCTGGTTTAGTTATAGACGGAACAAATATGTGGCATGGTTTTTAACTTTCTAAAGGCAGGGAATCCTCGCCTGCACAAACATGGAAAAACTAGGGAATTCCCAAGTGAACTGCAAATTTCTGTGGCAAATTTCTGGACATGATCTTCAGGAAGCAATCAAGCAGGCATGGACTGAGCGAGTACTGTATGCCGTCCTTATGACTCTATCCACAGCCGGTTTTGAAGAATAAAGAAGTTCATACTAAATCCTGATTGTTATGTAGTAATTTCACTACATAAAATTCAAAATCTATATTTTTATTATCTTGATTGTCCTTATTTAAAAAAAAATGAGTGTCACTAAAACATTGAAGTTCACTTTTGTCTTAATACTTTTGGCCACCATTGTATATGTCCTTCACTAAAATAGCACATAAGATTAAGACGAGGAAATCAAATCAGCCATTTAATGTGTTCAGCTACTGTGCATTATATGGACAAAAGTATTTGCCCAAACCTGCAATGATGCTGTATTCAAATACATAAACTTCAATATGGAGTCGGCCCCCCTTTTGCAGCTATAACAGATTCCACTCTCCTTGGAGGGCTGTCCACAATATTTTGGAGTGTTTCTATGGGAATGCATGCCTATTCATTCTGTAGAGCATTTATGAGGTCAGGCACTGATGTTGGATGAGAAGGCCTGGCTCGCAATCTCCCTTCCAGTTCATCCCAAAAATGCTCCATGGGGTTGAGGTCACAGGGCTCTGTGTTAGGGCCAGTCAAATTCTTCCACTCCGGACTAATCTTTATAGTCCTTGCTTTGTGCACTGGGACACAGTCATGTTGGAATACAAAAGGGCCTTTAGTATACTCCATCTATACCATAATGTCCAGTAGAGGGCGCTATTATTAACATAAAAAGCCAGTGGGGATTCCTGAATTACAATTATACAGTGTGGGTTTTTTTTTCCACCTTACAAGCATTTGCTGTGCAGCTACAGGTTTAACAAGCATGATCTTTGTAGATTATGATTTTAAACAAAGTATAGATTGCATAAAGTGTAAGTTTGTGATTTCAGTGAGTTTCTATTTAATGTATGGTTTGATCACACACAAGTGAAAGAACAGGCTTAAAGCATATCCACTAACATGCCGCTAACACAGCCGGTGTGTCCTGAACATTCCTTTTGAAATGCAACCAAATAAGTTGTGTCCGCAGAGCATGATGTGCCGCTCCATTTGACATGACGTGACATCCAATGTGTTAATAAACGTTTGAATGGTGCCCATTGATGGACTGGCATCTCACTCATGCATAGAGTTTTCCCTGATCCACATAATAAAGTACTTACTGAAGATAATTGAAATATTGTAATCATAATTCAAATACAATTCCTTGTCCATCCTCAGTAAGAAACCACAAATATTTCATCTACCTTGGATATATATGTCCTAATTCCTTCAGCCAGTCTGATGCATGGTTCCCCGAAGAGCTGTAGCAAACCATCGGGCACTTCCTGATCTTTCTCCAGCACATTCAGCAGCCCAAGACAGCGCAGCTCCTCAGACACACCCTGACTCCGGGCCTGTCCATCCGCCAGAGAGAAACATGAAAAACGGGGTTAAAACCAAAATAACCTCAAAGGATCATATGATCGTTCACAATGCACAGAGACTGATACAAAGGACACTTTAAAGTGTAACTCAAAAAACATGTTTGCTATGTGAGCAGATGTTTAGCGCTGCCTGCAACCCTCCCTTCTCAGGAATCCACACTGCAACACATCCATAAATGTCATCACAACAAAACTGTAAAAGAAACACTGCCATGAAATGACATAAACATTATGTGAGCCTAATGGAAGGCTCAGTTTGGTTAGGGTGTGGGTGCGGATGTTAGCAAGACATGGGTGATAAGCGTACAAGTGAGACTGAAAACACTTCTAGTATGTTTGGGCCAAAACTCCCATAATTCTGATATATGAAGGTAATGTTTAAAAGGAAATACTGATCTCCATATATGGGCTGTATTTCCTGTGCACCAGCACTGAGAGCATATCAGTTACATGTTGGTTAGGTTTTTTTTCTCTATTTATAGATTGTAAAAGTTAATTAAAACAAGATATTTAGTGTTTTGTGTTATTATTAATTTTTATAAGTATGTCATTACCAGGTACCAGGTAAGTGTCCCAAAAGTCCCCATACATTATGGTAAAATATAATGTGTGCACAAAAGAAGAAGAATATCCACCTGACACAATGCAGAGTTACTGTCATTTTTCAAAAGACAACAGCATATCCTGAAGGGGTTTATTCCTCTAATACCACTGCAATTTGTCAAGTATTACAATGACTACACCATGCATATACTTCTTTTAGTCCAGGTGTCCCAAAAGTTTCCATTCATAGGGGAAATTCCCGCTTCTACCAGCTTCCTGATTCTGGCACAGGAATTACAATAAAAGCCAGGTTATCTGAAAAATGCAAGTGGTGTTCAAGTCAAACCAGGATTTTTGATTGTGTAGAATAACAGAACATAGTCATGAGAGTAAAAACTCTATAAACCTTATTTTTCTATATAATCCCAAGCTTCACTAATGCTTTTATCAAAGGCGTTCCATTAGTGCTTGGATACCATTAAGGTAAAAAGTTTTTTAGTAGCTATGATCAGACTGCCTGCTTCACATCTGAAACGCTGGCCTCCCAGGAACTCCTTACGTAGGCCCAAACCTGTGGAAATGGCTTACAGTGAGGTCAGGACTGTATGGGGATGGGGCAGGAACTACCAGCCAAGTTCCTGTAATGTGCAAATGGTGTTCATGAATCATTTTGTGTACAGTTCTCACAAACTGATGTATCTCTTCCACAAATTGGTGACAAGTTAACCTTCGATTTTCAAGAATCAGGTGTTCCACTCACTGAAAGTTCATGAGAGTTCTGAGCCACCGCAGTTTGCTTTGGCTTAGAGTCTCATCACTGTAATGTGCTTGAAGTCTTCTGTAAATGTAAATCTCATCACAAGTCCTGGTTTGACTCGAATTCCAATCGTATATACACCTTACGCCAATATAAACCAAGTATAAAAGGACACCCTGTAGTTACCTTTAATGTTGTGTACTTTTGACAATGCAAATAAGTTCCTGTGGTCACTTGTGTTATAATCAGAGGTTACCAGGTTTCAGTAAAACCAAAAAAAGGACATGAAACTAAACCTCCTCCCCTCACCATAAAAAATAAACATTTGGAAAAGGGAAAAGGGAACAATTGATCTTCTTTTAATATGTTTAATGCAATACACTTATTATGTAAAACAAGATCTGGAATATTTTTTAACTAACCCAAATTGGTGTTAAAAAAAAAACCCAAGAATGACCCAGGCAATCGTGTCAGTAAGTGACCTGTCTGTTGCTTCTCCTTTTCCACTGTAAATATTTAAAAGGTAAAAATGGGGCAGCGTGATTCCTGTCCCAGTGGGATAGCCTTAGTTGCAGTTCCCATTTTAACCACAATACAATAATGACTATGAAGTGAAATGAGTGAGGAGCATGCATGACTTAGGAGGACTTTATGAAAACCATAAATTATTGAAAGACTGACATTAGTTTCCTCACTACTAGTTACAACAGCTATAAATAGTCAACTCTCACTAGTCTTCCCCACCTTGCCCCAAAGTTAGTGTCTTTAATATTGCATCGGAGCTATAAGACTGATCACAGCAGCAGTAAAACACCAAAACAGAATTTCCAGGGTAGCACTGCGCAAACAAAGTCACCAGCCTATCACTTTAATAAACAACCACATATGAAAATCTCATACGACTGTTGTGCTTCTCGTTTGTTTGGATGATTGTTTTAACAGCCGTATCTCTGTGGGAATGTCACTCACTTGTAGCTGTAGTCATAGTTTTGCTCCCCAAGTTCTGTGGTTTTTAGCAAGGTCAGACTATTTACAGGACAGTTATGCATTATATACACAGACTAAAGCATTGCTTCGGTGCAGCCCAGCAAGAGGCTCTGGATTTTCACACTGAAAAAGTCATGAAAGTATTAAAACTGATATATTAACCTGCATTCAAAACATACTGCTTTAAGAACTTTATACTGTATATATACTGAGCAATTTATATTTTTGAGTGCACTTTCAAAAATATCGTTTTTATGACACCTTAATTAGCTGCAGATAACAAGCCCTAACTGTGCATGGTCATCATGATTTTGAAATGTATTAAGTTATTGTTTACTAACGAAATGAAAAACTTTTTCTAGGAATGGACAACATCATGATTCTAAAGGATGAGCATAAAGTCCTTCCCTAATTATGTCCAATCATTTCTTTAAAACTGTGCTGGATGGAAACATGAATGTTGTAGCATTACAAGATCAATTAATAGATTTTTTTTTTTTTTTTTAAATGTAGTGTGCAGAAAATTTTGCGTTTGTATTTAACATAGCTTGCTTGTGTATAAATGTCTGAAATCAGGGGAAAGCAGGGAATGCTGACCCTGTAGCCTACATATGTAACTTGTGCTCCTGGAAAGTATAATGAGGTCAGTGCTGGATAAGTTCCAATTTAGAGTATTACAAGCAGATGTGTACACAAAGGCAGTGAGAATGACAATGCATTAAAGCAAAGAATTGTATAAATGAAGATAATCCGAGAAAGGAAAGAACAAAACATTGTATGCAATACAGAAACATGAAAGAGTGTTCAGCTCTGATCAGATCATTTTCCACGCAAACTTTTGTGCAGTTGCACTTAGGAGTTTGTTTTGTTCTCATCCATCATGATCCTGAAACTATTAAGTTATTGTTTACTAATGAAATGAAAAACTTATCAGAATATTTTTTTTAGGAATACACAACATTATGAATATAAGAGATGAGCATAAAGTTCTTCCCTTATATACATTATATGTGTGTAATGTAGGCCTGAAATCAGGGAAAGCAGGGAATACTGACCCTGTAGCCTACATGTGTAACTTGTGCTCTTGGAAGGTATAATGAGGTCAGTGCTGGATAAGTTTCCTTTTAAAGTATTACAAGCAGTAAATTGTGTTAACAAAGATAATGCAAGCAAGGAAAGAACAAAATATTACATCCAGTACAGAAAGATGAAAGATTGTTCAGCCCTGATCAGATAATTCGGCAAGCAAACTTTTTTTTTTCTTTCTGCAGTTGCATTTTAGAAGATTGTTTTGTTCTCATATCGCAGTGATCCTGTGGTGTCATTTACCTGAGCCACTGACATATTGAGATAAACGAATAATCCAGTAGTGGAGGCGACCTGAAGAACCACCATAACCACAAACACGGTCGTTATCCATAACTTGGACGGCGCTTCCACGGTTATTTTCGGCTCAGCCATGATGAAAGACGACTCGCTGCACACGGATCTCAGATAACTGGAGTCGGAGTTGGTCTCGGATGCCAAGGCGTTCCTTTCAGATGACTGCTCTTTAATGCCTTTAGAAGAGGCAGTTGTAGGCACGGACACTCCATCCATCAGCCTATCAACTTCTGACATGCAGCAAGTTAAAAACTGAGCTCACGGACAGAAGATCTCTTGGCACAACCCCGGACGCAGTGCGCAGCGCAGCGCAGCTCCAGGCTGTCTCCGCGCGTCTGGCTTCTGCGCTGCCCGGCTTTGTTCTACAGTTTACTGCCAAAAAAATAAAATAAATAAATCCACCAGCTGCCCTTAGAATCCCATTACTGGTCATTTTAGGTACACGTTTTCTGTTCTTTTCTTTCGCCACAAGGAAGCATCTTCACCTTACTCACTAGGAGTAGCACAATTCTTCCAGTCTCCACCTGGGTTTCCTCTGGGTTTTCCTGTTTTCTCCAATAACACAGGCATTCAGTAATTGAATTAGCTCTAATACATTTTTTTTTGCCCTTGAAGTGTCTCCCCTAGAATGTGCATGGTGCTCTGTGATGGACTACCTCAGTATTCCTGGGATAATCTACGGATTCACCAGCACCCTGACCAGGATAAAGTGTTTATTGAAAGTGTATGATTGATACTTTATTGATTCCATAGGAAATTTCAAACATCCAAAGCTAAAGGTGATTGAATAAAGTCTTAATGTGCGATTTTTTTCTGGGGGGGTGCCAGGCAGTGTAATTTAACCATAAACAACTCCTCTTTTCTCACCTCCTGTTTGTTGGCCAAATTAGTACAGTATTTCGAATTTGTATAAATATCAATTAATTAAGAGTTTGCTTATAATAAATCATTCCATATATTTGAAAGGAAAATCGGAAAATTAGAAAATGTTCTTTCCTTTAAACCAGATTTTAAAGTGTGGCTGTGGGAATTTCTTTGAGGTCAGGCACTGTCAGGCATTTTTGGGTGAGGAGGCCTATATGCAGTCAGGATCTCAATTTATTTAAAGTTGTTCAGTGGGATCGAGGTCAAGGCTCTGTGCTGCCACATAATTTCTATCACTTTAACCCTGGCACCTCACTGGGCCTCATTTCGCACACAGAGACATTGTCATTCAGGAATGTTGGGGCCTTTTCCTTCAAGTAAAGGGAAATTCTAATGCTATGGTATACACTGTGAGTCACAAAGAAGGCACCATTTCAGAAGGGTCAAAGGGTCAACATTAAACATTACAATTACTGGATTCGGGTTAAGACCGGTCCAACACATTACAAAACAGTTATGTCTGAAGTAAGTGCATTTCCTCAACCAACAGGATTTGGACTAAACAGCTGTGTGGCCATAAGACCACTTGTTACTGAAGCTAATCAGAATAAAATTGTTAAAACTGAAGGGCAGCATAAGGGTTGGACTTTGGAACAATGGAAGAAGGTGTTGGTCTGATAAGTCCAGATTAACCCTATTCCAGAGCGATGGGTGACTCAAGAAGGGAAGGGCATGGAGCGATGCACCCATCAGGAATAGTGCCAGTTAACTTAATCATGACAAAACATCCATTTATGTTTATGTTTATATCTGTCATCAGCATCGTCACATTTCTTCTATCCACAACTCCTCTGAAACCAGTCATGGGGATTTATCCAAACCTTCACAGAACCTTTATTAGGAAGCATAGATAGAAGCATCACACCAGTGTACTCAGAGGAAGCCCACCAAGCACGGGGAGAACATGCAAAGTCCATGCACACAGACCCAAGGTGGGAACTGAACCCGGACCCTGAAGGTTCAAGGCTGTTAACCACTAAGCCACCATCCCGCCTGAGGTAGAGTCATTAAATGTAATTATTTCCAGGATCAATCAAATTATTAACACAGCATAACCAAAATGTGAAACACGTTTTATTATCGCGCTATTAGTGTTGAACACTTTACATTTTCCTGACCATTGAAAAACAATCAAGTTCTAAAGCATGTAGGTTTATATAGTCAGTTTACGTCGCCAATTTTGAGTCACCAAATATGGCCGCCTTTAAATGAAACAGCTTCAACGAAATGATGTCATGTTCTCTTCTGCTAGTACAACGCTGCAAATACACCGATTCAATAGGTGGCAGTAATGCGCCACAAAATGGCGCTTTAACTCCCATAAAACATGAAGAAAGGCACTGTTGCCTAGAGACAGTCAGATGAAACAGCTGGCGGGAAAAAAAAACCCGGCGAGTTGTTTCGAAGCGCTTAGCTTTGATTAACGAATTTACTTTAAAAAAAATGTAAATATATTTTAAAATAATGTTGTCCTTTAGTTGTTAAGTGAGCTGCTTTGACAATGGCGCCAATTAGAATTAAACATGTTGTCTCGTTCACGTCAGAGGTAAGCAGCAGTAATGCGTTTATGTTTATGAGGTTAGCTACTAAGCTAACTGTTTAGTTCTACCTATTTAGCATCACTCCAGCGGAATTTGTATAACATTAAAATGGCATTAAGCGTCCGCCTGCATAAATTCGTAGATAAGTAAAAGTGATATGTGTCTCTGCAGGACCCGAAGCACCGTGTGGTGAACCTGTGTTCCGCCGGGGGGGAGAGCAGCCCGTGGCTGTGCAGTGCAGCCGAGCGGAGCGGCCTCCTGAAAGCCGAACTGCAGCTGGACCGCGCTTCCACCATCGCCTTTATTGATGTGGGTCAGTACCCTTACTGATTGATGCCTGCAGTATCTTACCCCACTATGATGCTAAATTTCATGGAAACCCTGCAGAGCACCTCTGAAGATCAACTTGCCAGAGCATATTAGCTGTATTTAAATTATGTTACATTAAAAATCACAAAAATATGTAATAATTGTAATGCACGAATGTTTAAACACATTTATATGACATGTCATGGTATGACACATCCCCCTAAAATTAAACGTGTAAAAATTGCTAATTAAAACGCATTCTAGGTTTCCTGAATATTCCTGACATCTCTGAGTGTGTACCTAGTCACGTGACTGTGGCTCGTCATTATTATTCATTCATCTTCTATACCACTTATCCTCTTACAGGGTCTCGGGGCCTGAAGACAATCCCAGTAGACTTTGGGCACAATGTGTTGTACTCCCTGGACAGGGTGCCAATCCATCACAGGGCAAACGCACACAGTTACACTTGCACTAACATTCACACACTATGGGTAATTTGGGAATGCCAGTTAGCCTAATCTGCATGTCTTTGTACTGATGGAGGAAACCGGAGCCCCCAGAGGAAACTCACCAAACACAGGGAGAACATGCAAATTGCAATTAACTACAGCTCACTAGATGCCTTTTAAAATAAAAAAGCACCACAGAAGTCTCATATTTTCTGCACAGACATCACATTATCTACTTAATGAACAAATCACTATTACACCTCTAGCCACTAGAAAACTTAATTTATAATTTCCAGTTTGGTAATAATTAACGCATAAGACATCTACTCATTATTTGTGATTAAGGCATGTTTTCCCCACTGCAAACATGCACTGCTGATGAAGTAGTTATTCTTATCTTTGTTTGTTTCATGCATTTACAAAAAGTGTTTTCCTTTGTTTTGTCTTTTAAAGGAAATCATGGCTCCGCGTTCATTCAGGTGGATGTGGGCCGTTCTTCATGGCCTATAGATCATCCTTATGTCACACTGCTGCCCACTACGACCCTGATGAGCCCTGCTGATTCACGACAAGGCACTGGGAAGCACACTGTGCGCATGTTCAAAAAAGGTGCCACTATATTTTAAGACATTATTTAAAATGTAGTTCATTTTTACATTTATTTTATTATTATTGTTTTTTTAGTTCACAGATGAAGTTGATAAAGCTGCAAGGACTTAACAGTGTGTTTTGATGTGTGTTTGTTGACAGGTGACTTCTTGCCCCAGGCTGCTGAAGAGAGCTGGGACAGGCTGAGGGTCACCTGCAGTCAGCCCTTCAACAAGCGCAACCAATTTGGCCTGTCCTTCTTTCGTGTCCGCACTGCTGATGAACACACTGAAGACCTGTCTAACAATCAGGAGAACCCAACTACCAAAAATCAGGTAAGATGCAGCAAGACAATTTATTAATTCCTGTGGTTGTTGTGATGGCTTCCCTATAGGACAGATGACGGTAAAGAAAATCCGATCGTGACTTCTAACTTACCGATAGGCATAAACTTATAATTAAGTGGAGTGATGGGCAGGTGCTTAAAATCTTTTACTTGGCTTTTAATAGAGCACACCAGATAAGATGTGGTCAATAAGAGAATGGATCTCCAGCCCTCCTGTACAACACACATTCTTTGGCCAAAAAACAGGGTGAGCATCAATTAAAGTCTTGAAACCTTTATAATTCTTTTTGTGATTTATTTGGATCTTTAGTTTTACTCAGATTCAGAAAAATATGAATGTTTTATGAATGTGCAGAGAAGTGCAAAACAAAATATCAAAACCGAAAACAAAATAACAAATGCAAAAACAAACAAAAAAAAAAAATAGCAAAACCAAAAACAAAATAACAAAACCAAATTTGACTTGACATGAAAGACAGATGTCTCTTTCAATCAGCAATAAGAATTTAATTCGCAA
>JAOVVA010000021.1:13234144-13245435 GCA_028565275.1 Leiocassis micropogon
TACTTCAGTAAAAGTTCACTAAAGTAACAGTACTTTTACTTAAGTACAAAATTTTATTACTCTTTCCACCTCTGCATATTTCAAACCAAAGCGAATTTTCCAATAAGAAATAATGGAAACTCAAATTATTTGTTCCAAAGCCCAAAAAATAAATACATAAAAATAATTAACACAAAATAAAACAAGTAAAAATAAAACAAATTAACCTGCACTTTACCCCTAAAAAAAATGTAAAATTAAATCTTGACAGATAAGTGTTTCCTTTTATGCGCTCAGGTGCTGTGTGTGTGTGTGTGTGTATGTGTGTGAATGCTAAAGTAAGAGGAGAGGAGAAATCAGACCCTCCCCTCTCCCTCTTCTCGTCTTACACGGTAACCCCTCCTTCTCCTTTATTTAAGTTTCACACACACACACATTAATTGAAAGACTGTTTTATCGGAAAAATTAACAAGAAACATTGCTAATAACACTCGCGTGAACGCATACCTAGGAATCACTGCTGTAAAGTAAAAATAAAACAAAGTAACTTGCACTTTACCTTTGTAAAGAATCGTGACAGAGCAGTGTCCATTAGGGAGAGAAAGAGAGAGTGTGTGTGTGTGTGTGTGTGTGTGCAGGTGAGAGAAGGAGGATTGTGTGTATGTGTGTGTGTAAAGGCAAGAGGAGGATGGGTGTGTGTGTGTGTGTGAAGGGCCATGGTGTCCAATGACGCGCAAGCGGACACACATAACGGCAGGCTGATACAGACAGAGAAAATGGATTTTTAACCTCTCTAATGAGACTTTCTTTTGCTTTACAAGCGCGCTGTACACACACACATACGAACACAAAATAAAATATGTTTTACGCGCACACACGTGGTCATAGCGTTATAGTAACAGTACACGCATGCACGGATGTTTGCCCGATTACCCACACTTAACAAAAACCGCGTTACTCACAATCTGAGGTTCCATTCTACAGTACATTAATTTATGTATGAATAAACTCCTTACAAAATTTTGGTGTCTTTGTGATTTCCAGAATCTCACTCCAAGCTTTTCTGAAAAGTTGGTAGCTAGGTCTTATATCAGGGCATGCAAAATACCTTAACTGAGAGTGAAGTATGACGGAGAAACCGTAGTCTTTTCACATTTATTTACAGCCCAGCAGCATGGAAATAAAGAGTCACTAACGATTTATTAAAGATAGTTACAATTAGTCCGTATATAGACATATAAATACAAACACAAACATAAAATTTGTACCTTCTTAAATTTGAATTCAGAATCACTGGTTGATAGTGTACCACCTATAGGATTATAGAGGGATGGCAACATTTTACCACCTCAAATACAAATATATATATACATTTAAAAATAATCTTTAAAAACTCGATTTTAGTGTCTGTGTGACGATACATTCATTGTCACACAAAACAATCACGATATGTATGTGAATCTTTTTTTTTTTTACCCATTCCTACTAAAAATAAATACAGATTTGATATTAACGCACATAACTAAACTAAAGACTAAAGAACAAATGATCAAGCCCCTGGTTATGTTTCAGAAACCCCAGTTTAAGAAGAATTGCTATAGAAGTTTAGTATTCATTTAGTATGGTCACTCCAATGACACTTATTAAAATCTGAACTCCTACAAGGACAAAATTTTACTACGCTTTACATGTCGGTTTGACATTTTTTCATAGCCTGTGTGGTTGGTGTCTTGTTTGTTTTTTGTTTTTTAGGTGGGAAAGATTTTGAAGATTCCAGTGATTAAATTCATCCTTCACTCTGCCTCGTACTTATGGTTCCTCATCACACTCTTGGCGGAATCGATTCTCATGGAAAAGTTTCGGGAACTGTCTTCGACCAGGCACCAGACCATGGTGCACAACTCTATCCACATGATCTGGGTGGCTGGTGTGTGTTTTTTTTATTCATTATCGCCAACACTATGATAACATCAGAGTGTTTAGCTGTAGTGTAAATGACCACATAATGTAATGCAGTGTGGAGTTTGCGAAGCCTAAATGCAACCAAGCAAAAAACACCAGTAAAAATTTGAGCCTAAACAAGTGCTACCTCACTCTTATATGTCACCTCATAGTAACACACCAGGAAAATGTGTAATGGGTAAACAAGAACAGAGTTCTGGGAGCAATATATACATTATATGTATGACTCTGGCTATAGTTATATGTACGAGTCACCGCTGACCACTTTGTAAAAAGCCATTAGTGTCAAAAGCCATAGAATCCTGATATTAGCTTTTTTCCCCAGGGTTTTTCTGGTATGAATGTAAGGAGGTCTGGATCGAGGGCCTGAGGAGTTACTTCCTGGACTTGTGGAATTGTCTGGATATGATGGTTCTCAGCATGTACCTGGCCTCCTTTGCCCTGCGAGTGGTCATTCTGCTTAAAGGCTACCTTCTATGCCAGTCACTTGAAACTATAGAAGAGTGTTGGTACTTTACAGAAACTGGTGAGAAAACCCAATAAAAAAAAGATATGTAAAAAACATATTCTTACGTTTTGTTTTTTATTCTGGATAGTAAACTATTTGATATGAAAATATTATAAAATGTTCTTTACATAGAAAAAGGTACAAGTGCCTACACTTTCATTATACTAAAAAAGAAGACAACGGCAAACTCTTTACTATAAATGTACATTTACAAGATTCACAAAAGACAAATTTCACACACGCTGATAATAAAATTAAATAATGTTAAATTAGTGTCCCTTCAACCAATAAACAGCCTTATACCTTATTCCTTACAGCAGACTAGAGGAAGTCCCTGTTGTTGACTGGAAAATAGTTAAAAGTTAAAACCTAAAAATAAGCTGATCAGCTTTAATGCAATCAGTGAAACTGAATGTTAGATTGAAGCCCATGTACATAGTGGCGCTTGACACTACTGCTTTTTATTAGCGCCATGGTTTGGGAACATATGAGACAAAACAGTTTTTGCAGGAATAATGAAGATACATTGATCTGTCCATTCATCTTTGAAGGTTCAGTTTTCATTGTGTATTTTCCTTTTTATCTGAGTAAGCCATGCTGTGTCACGCTTTTGTTTCTGTTTCCTGAGGATTCTGGCAGCTTTTTTAATTGCTTATTCTTCCTCAGCCCGGACAGACTGGCATCAGGAGGACCCCCAGCTAATAGCCGAAGTGCTCTTTGCTGTCACCAGCATGCTGAGTTTTGCACGTTTGGCCTACATCCTGCCTGCACAAGAGTCCCTGGGAACCCTGCAGATCTCTATGGGAAAGATGATTGATGATATGATGAGGTATAAAAGGCAGTGTTGTGTAGCAGTTATACAAAGTTTCAGATTCACTGCTGGGCAGAAATATATTGTTACAAGAATGGTTTAAGTATATAAATACAGTACATCTTTTAAGTTACGTTCATCTCACAATGTTTGAATAGTTTAGAAAAGTTTTTCTTCCGTAATTAAATAAAAAGTGAAACTTTCATATATTGTAGCTCACTGGGTAAAGAATGGATCGAAAGGTCCCAGGTTCAAACCACCCAGCTGCCACTATTGGGCCCTTGATCAAGGCTCTAAATCCTCAACTGCTCCTATGTGTGATGAGATAAATGTTAGTCAGTCTGGATAATGGTGTTTGTCAGATGCCATTAATGTAATTCATTACATTTAACACTAAATATGTCATTTTTTTAATATTAATTATGCAAATATTTTGTAAGAGCAATCAAAAAAGGCTTTACAATTAATTAGAAATGTCCAAGTTCTTAAAATTATGTTCATTTATGCACTCAATACGGTCTGGCCTCCTTTACCACCATCAATTGCATCAATGCGGCATGGCATGGAGGCGATCATCCTGTGGCACTGCAGAGGCTTTATTGGAGACCAGTTTGCTTTGATAGCAGCCTTCAGCTCATCTGTTTTATTTGAGTCAGGTGTTTCTCATCTTCCTCTTGACAATACCCCTCAGATTCTTTATATGGTTCAGGTCAGATGAGTTGGCTGGCCAATCAAGCACAGTAATATCATCGTCCATCAGCAAGCCAGTTAGTGGTAGTTTTGGCTCCCATGGTATATAAATATATATCTGAAACCAAAAAGAAAAAAAACAATAGTACCAAGAAGTAATATTGTCTTAAAAGATGTCTTGTCTAATTTACTACATTCGCAGGACATTTTAAACATGTGATTTTGCTTATTTTCTTTCTCTAGGTTCTTGTTTATATTGATGATCATTGGTACAGCCTTTCTGTGTGGCATCAACAATGTCTATGTACCTTACACCAACGCTACTCAAGTCGGAAGGTTTGCACTGTTTATAATATATTATTGATAAAAAAAATCAATAAATTAGTAATAAATAAATAATAATAGAATTAAATGTATCATTATTGATTGCACCAAGGCTTATAACTAAAAAGCCTACATGTCTTTTCCAGGTTAAATGAGACCTTCCAGTTCCTGTTCTGGACAATGTTTGGTGATATCAATAAGCAATATGTAGATATGCCTGATTATGTTTTAGCTCAGTTTGTAGGCAGAATCCTGTACGGGATTTTTTCACTACTGATCGTCATCGTGCTGCTCAACATGTTCGTTGCTATGATCACAAACTCTTACCAAAAGATTGAGGTAAGCTATTTCTGTATGCTATTGCGCTCAACAGTGTTATGCTTTGCAGTATAAAGTGATGCTTTATTTCTGTTTATTTCACATTCTGTAGGATGATGCAGATGTGGAGTGGAAATTTGCTCGCTCTAAACTCTATCTAAACTACTTTAGAGAGGGACTCACCATGCCTGTCCCCTTCAACATCATTCCATCACCAAAAGCTTTCTTTTACCTCATACGGTAGGATACCAATTTGTAGCTCCAATATACAGTAAGGCAAAGAATTTGATTTACACATTTAACTTATGTGATTTTTTTCTTTTTTTTTTGTCTTTGATTAGAAAACTCTGTTGCTTTTGCAACTTTAATTCGCCCCCGGACTATCCGCCCATCGGCTCTGTGGTGAGATTATTTCACAAACATCTTTAAATAGCAGGCCAGATTTTAAATGTTGTATAAATTTGCATTATTTTTCATACTTTAGTCTAATGAGACAGAAGACAAAGTGTCGTACAGAAATCAGGTGATCCGGGCTTTAGTGCAGCGTTACATTGAATCTGCCAGAAGAGAGTTTGAAGAGGCGAGGCGCAAAGGTATGACAAAGGAAGCTTCACTTTCTCTCTCTCTCTCTCACGCTCACTTTCAGTGTTATGGTTGTGGGTCAAATGGAAAGAAAAGGTTGCACCTTCATAAACCCATTCCATACAACCACTAAAATGATTTACTGTTCCTCCACTCCAGTCATAACAGCATGTGAAAATGATCTGCCAAAAGAATAAAGCAATTCCAGGTTAAAAATTAGTAAATATGTATAGAACTCCTTAATGATCTCATAATTGGTGCCATTATGTCACGGTGCTGTCGAATTCCCAGATCTTAAGGTTTGGCTTCATTTTCTTTGACAGTTCACATCATCAGGAGTTTGGTTGTCACAAGATTAATTCAGATCACAGCTTTATATTAATGCAAAGACAGTTTATTTAACAAAGATGAATCTAGTTGTTGAGATGGCGAGATTTTCTCTAAGACGATTTATGTACTGCTTGTGGAAGGAGTCTCCAGTGACAGCACGTTTGGAACAGTAAGTTTTCTGCCACTGGAAAATCTATCTTGTATCATGACAAGCTCTGTGGTGAGTAAAAAAAAAAAAAAAGAGTCTGATGAACAAACAACCGTCTACAGCTGCTATAATGTTATAATGTGGTTTATGGTTTTTTTGGTGATGATTTGTCCTAGTTTTTTAAAGGGGATCTGCTTGGAACTTTGTCCAAAGGGAAAACTGGGAAAACAAACCAAGGTTCTCTTTACGATACCAGATAAATTTCTGAATAAAAAAAAAACTTGCAGGGTAGCGTAGTGGTTAGCACTGTCGCCTTGCAGGGTCTGGGTTTGATTCCTTCCTTAGGTCTGTGTGCATGGATGTTGCATGTTTTCCCTGTGCTTGGTGGGTTTCCCTCCAGGTACTCCGTTTTCTCCCACAGTCCAAAGACATGCAGATTAGGCTAACTAGCGTTACACATGCTTATATTTTTCCTTATCCTTTCTGTGTACAGATGTTGGCAACCGGATCACAGAGCTGAGTAAAATGGTTGGACACTTGCACGGAGAGATGAAGCAAATTCACCAGACGCTGTTAGACATAGAGGAGAACCGACTGAACCCTTCAGAACGAAACACTTCCTCCATCATAGGGAGGTACATCCAGGGAGCCAAAAACAACTTCCGTGACTTTAACAGCATCACGTCTTCAGAAAGCAAAAGTGCCCCCTTGCTTGCTAACGTCCACAATCCGAGTTCCAAAGAGGAGATAAAAGACTCGACTGAGAGTTTTGATAAAGGTAAGCTAGAGGAGGAGGGAGCAGATGATGAAATCAGGGAACAGGAAGTTAAAGATCAAACAGGTGATGAAGGTACGGTAGGGGAGGACGGAGGTGGTGATAAGCTCGGAGAAGAGGAGAGTAATGATCAGACTGTGGTTGAAGATGAAACGACAAAGATGGAAGAAGGGAGAGTCAACGAAGGGAAAGAAGAATCACTGAATGGCAGCAATGGCTCTCAGGACACAGGGTTCGGTTCTGAGGAATCAGAATTCTCCGCTGGTAGTCCTGAGTAAACGTAACCTATTTCGGAAATGTACTAGCTGATAGAAACCAGCCTGCTCCTTATCAGCCTGCTATAACATCTTAGAAATATATCAGAAACTAAAATCAATTCTGATATTATAGTGCATACATTTTGTAAATAATTATAATCAAGAGTTGGTGTGCACTCCTAATGTGACTTTTGGAAATCCGAGGTCCTGTGTAAAGTTTCCATGTATTCTCTCTGCATGTCTGCTTGGTTGGTTTCCTCTCATTTCCCAGTCCCAGAAACATCCCCATACCCCTAGGTGTGAATGAGTGTGTGCATGGTGTCCTGTGATGGACTGACTCCCCATCCAAGATATACTCTCTTCCTAGTATTGGCTCTTTGACCAGAATAAGATCGTATTGAAAGTGATTGATAGAACTTTTAAGACCCGCCTCTGCAGCCATCTCATCCACCAAATATTCTTTCAAATCTTTACAGTCTGCTCCAGTCTGAATCCTTGCAGCACATTTAATTAATAATCTGCTACCAACCGGAATGTACTTTTAAAGTGACCAGCTATTATCCTAATACTGTACCGGTGAAAATAAATGAAAATGTGGGACACTTTAAAGTTTTTAATGACCTTTAAAGGGTGATTCTGAGACATGCAAATGTTTAAAATGCTGTAAATAGTTATTCATCTAAGGGTTGCCTGCAGGATAATGGGTTTTCACAACTACAAATACTCAGATCCGCTTAAAGAGAAACAACCGCTGATTATGCAATAAGTGGTAGATACAGGTCAAGACCTTCAAGTAAAGTCACATCAAATATCAGAATGGAGAAAAAAAAGGGATCTCAGATTTAGTGGATTGTTGCTTAGCTGTTAAAATATTTCAGAAATTGTTGATGTGAGATTTCCCACAACAGTAGGGTGTGGAGTTTATAGAGAATTTTGTGAAAAACTAAATTCAGTGAGCAGCAGTCCTTTAGACTGCTTTAGAATTCAGACTGGTTTGAGCTGACAAAGACTCCCTGACAGGAGTGGAACCTGCTAAAGTAGCTAAAATTGCTAATCTCTTGCATTTGTTGTATTTATTATGAACAACTTGCCTGTAATAAATGCAAGAATGTTTGCACTTAAACATCCAATAAAAAAGAAGCAACTAATATTTCTCAAGCTCTGTCTTGGCAAACAGTTAAACATTAAATATGAAGGTTTAATAGTTCTACAGGTTTTAATAATGTGTTTGACAGCTCTTAAACCATCATTTCAAATCTTAATTAATTTCATACGATGCAAGCTGGTAATTTGACCCTTCTGACTTTTTTGTTTGATCAGACAGTGCATATATTACATATCCTATATTTCCATGCACATCATATATTCCGAATGAATGGTTACAAATTTCAAATGTAATTTGTCCTCACGGCATGTGCAGGTTGCAGCTTGCTCAACACCTGTTTGTGAGACACAGCCAGCCTGTCCCGTTAGTGTCTCTTGGGGCTTTAGTGATTTGCCACCTGGGACTTCTCCTTCTATTTGCTTTGCAAGAACACACCTGTGATCCTGCTTTAATTAATCAACATGCACAAGCAACAAGTTTGTCATTTTCACAAATATGATTAAGTAAAATACAAGATCGTTTTATGTAATTTTCTCCAAATTTTATTGTCATCACAATGAAAAAAATAAAATGTTTTTTTTCAATACAGGATTTAGAAATGTGAGTGTCACCTGGCTACTTTTTCATATTAGTACTTTCTGAAATATGACGCACATGTTGCCATACAAAGAAAAATCTGTACAATAAATGTTACACCATGTAGCCAGGTGAAATAAATATTGTGGCTTATCTTTACGTGTTGAATAGAAACCATATGTACAAAATAATAATCCCTTGTCACA
This sequence comes from Leiocassis micropogon, assembly GCA_028565275.1. Lineage (NCBI taxonomy): Eukaryota > Metazoa > Chordata > Actinopteri > Siluriformes > Bagridae > Leiocassis > Leiocassis micropogon. The sequence continues at coordinate 13,242,716 of JAOVVA010000021.1, forward strand.
ATAGTTTTCAGTTAATCCTAATGGCCCTTACAATACTGTAAAGAGTATACTGTCATGGCATACTAGTTTATCTGATGAAGCCCTGATGACCACCAGATGATTAAATACCTGAAAAGGAACAAAAGAAGACAACAAGGAGAAACTGTCTAAGAGCCACACATTAGACACTCATCCCTATTCTCCAGAGAGCACACCATTGCGGCCTTGTTCCTCTCCTTGATCTCCTCCTCACTGCTTTTGGTTTCCTGCGCCGCCTTCAGTTTCTCTTTGTTGAGTGTAAACTGGATCGGGTTGGCAGCTGGCTTTGTCCTCAGGTAGTACATACCAGTCTTAAGCCCCTGTAGAGAGAATTGAGTGTGTGAGCAAAGCATGTAGCCATAATACACCAAAAGACATAATAGAGAACTTCTGACTCACTTGCTTCCAGCCATAGAAGTGCATACTGGTGAGCTTTCCATAGTTGGGCTCAGCGATGTGGATGTTAAGGGACTGGCTCTGGTCAATGAAAGCGCCTCTGTCCGCAGCCATTTTAATGACCACTTTCTGTGAAATCTCCCATACTGTCTTATACAACTCCTTAAGATCATCTGGAATTGTGGGGATCCCCTGTTTAAAAAAAAAAAAAAAAAAGCCCACCAAAAAGTAAAAATGAGACACTCAGGAGATAACATACAGATCAACCATCACTAGGTCCAAAACAAAATACCAACCTGAATGGATCCATTATGAGCAATCAACTGGTTCTTCATGTCCTCATTCCACAGTCCTCGCTCTGTGAGATCTTTCAGCAAGTGAGGATTCACAATCTAAATGTTGGACAGAAGCAATAAATACATAATTAAAAGTACTGTATACTTAAGCGAATGCAAACTTATTTCTAGAATATCATTCTACCGAAATCACTAATACTTTACTCTGACAGGAATCGTCAATATAATATAACCGTCAGATTATTATATTACCCACAAACACTGTGTGGTAATGCCTTGTGCTATCTGGGGCTGCACATGCAATCTGATACCATTCACTATATAGTACTGTAACAGAGGTTTAGCAATGGTGTTACACGGTATTACCAAATATTACCACAAGGTGGCATTTATTTGTTGGATGGACATTTGATATTGGCTTCATATTCAAAAAGTTTACCACATTATGAACCAATCGGATAGAGGGAGAAAAAAAAAACCCTCAGTCACCTTCAGTAATATTACCGTGTGTTTTCTTAAAGGACAGAAAAAAAGTATAGAAATCCTTTTTTTTTTTTAAATATATGAAGGCTTTTCGAGGGAAATGTAGCAACGTGCAAACATTTTGTTTGAGGGAACTTTACTTGCTTCATATCAATAGAATACACAAATTGGCATTTTCAACCAGTCATTAAACAGATGAGATAAAGGGCGTGGCCTCTTCAAATCAGCACTACTCTGTAGTACACTCATGGAAATAACCAACAAAAAGTCTTATGTTTTGACCACTCTAAATTTTACTCTACATCCCTTTTATCACTGAACAATATTCAACAGAAAACACTGCATTGTGATTGAAACTGCAATGTTTAACCATCATATTTTGTATGTAAAAGTATTTATTTCGGCTTAATAGGATTTATCCATCTCCAAACAATTGGACAAATACTGCAATTATTATTAGTTAATAATAATTGAATAACAGGTTATTATATTACCTGTAATGAATTGCAGGCTTTTGCAAATAGATAATTGCACTGGTCCATACTGCGACTTTTAATTTAGCAACACTAGTGGAAACACTTTGTCTAAGGTACAAGGCTCCCAGCCGTGGTCCTTCCTGTCCTGCATAGTTTAATATTTTCCCAGCGTTAAGATGCACACACTTCAGGTAAAGGGTTTTGATTTAGCTTATTATCTGAAGTGTGTTAGGGAAATTATTAAAAATGTTTAGGACAGGGAGAAGTATAACTGACTCCCTTTTTTTGTGCAACAAACTGAATTTTATAATAAAACAATTGTCTGACCTGAAACTCTCCAGACAGCACGCGGCGTGTGTAGATGTTGCTCGTGTAGGGCTCGATGGACTCGTTGTTGCCCAGAATCTGTGCTGTGGAGGCAGTGGGCATGGGAGCCAAGAGCAGACTGTTGCGTACACCGTGCCTGCAATTAAACGTCACAGTTAAGCACATCTGCTTTTCATGTTTATCGAAAAATCTCTTTAAAGGAAAAAAAAAAAAAAAAAAAAAACTTATTTTCTGACAAATTTTTTTTTTTATCAATTTTGGTCACCAGGCTTTGCGTAGTCCAGAGACATCCTGTGTCATAACTACAACTGGACCATCACTGATTGGCCAAATGCCATCTTCATTGATAAAGAATGAAGCACGAACAGCCTTTTTAAAAAAAAAAAAAAAAAGGGAAAAAAAACCCTAAACTTAACTAAAGAAATGTATCAGTACATTATATGCAGCCCACCATTGTTCTGGCCAGAGAAGTGGTAAAGCATGCTGTTAAAGTGTAACTTTTACTAGTTTGCTTCTCAAAAATTATGGGATGCATGATGGTGAAACACAGGGGTAAGTACCAACTGAAAACCTATTGTAGCAAAGCTAATGAGTATGTTAATTCTTCCTATTTATGTGTTGAGCTTCTTGTCCAGAGTGACTCTTCTTTCTTCTTTGTCTTTCGGCTGTTCCCTTTCAGGGGTTGCCACAGCGAATCATCTGCCTCCATCTAACCCTATCCTCT
>JAOVVA010000021.1:13246723-13260899 GCA_028565275.1 Leiocassis micropogon
GTAGAGCATCGCTGGTCTCACCACTGTCCTGTACACCTTTCCTTTCATTCTCGCTGATACTCTTTTATCGCACAACATGCGAATGCGAATCCAGAGTGACTGAATGAATAAATAATCCAGAATCAGCCCAACACAGAAACTATTAGGTCTTGTGCAACTGGTCTACCTTTTTTTCCCCCCACCCCTCACAGCACTCGCCATGCCCAGGTACACCAATGAAATTCCCAATAGTCCCCAAAAAACAGCAGGAGACGGAATCAAATAGAAAGAGGACCTAAACAAAACCTAAAGCTTACTTTGCAATCTTCTCCTTCAGGGCCTTCCAGTCCCACAAGTCTGTTGGTGTCTTGTCCCACATGTCATACTGCAGGATCTGAGAAACAATAACAGGTTCTAGCAAGTGCTAATAAATCTACACACAGGTATAATAATCACTTAATAGCAAGAACCCAAGAGCCTGCACTGCTGTGCTTCGGTTTAGACACTTACTCCCTTGCTAACAGGACAGCCAGCATAGGTCTCGTACGGGCCATGTTCCTCAGCCAGGTCACAGCTGGCCTCGAGTGCAGCGTAGTAAATCGTTTCAAAGATGTGCGTGTTAAGCAGTTGAGCTTCATTACTCTCGAAGGGGAAACGCATCAGGATAAAGGCGTCGGCCAGGCCCTGCACGCCGATACCAATGGGCCTGTGGCGTTTGTTTGATCTCTCAGCCTACAGTAAAATATATATATATATTTTTTTTTTTATCAAAATGACAAATTAAGCTGACAAATTAAACAACAACAAAAAGAAAACTCACCTCTGGCACTGGATAATAATTGATGTCAATGATTTTGTTCAAGTTCCTAACGATGACCTTTGTGACAGACGCTAACTTCTGGAAGTCAAACGTCCTCTCAGGTGTTACATACATGTTCAGAGCGATAGACGCCAGGTTGCACACTGCCACCTGCAACCGCAAAAGTCAGGATTTATGTAAGAAAAAACTAAATTAGCACCAAAAAAGATGCACTGCAGTAATTGCAAGTACTCAACCCTCACCTCATCCTTGCTGGTGTACTCCACCACCTCTGTACACAGATTGCTGCATTTGATAGTTCCCAGGTTCTGCTGGTTGCTCTTACGATTGCAGGCGTCCTTGTACAACATGTAGGGAGTGCCCGTCTCTGTCTGGGACTCAATGATGGCATACCATAGCTGCTGAGCCTTTACAACACGCTTCGCTCTTCCCTCCTGCTCGTACCTGTCATGTTAACATTTGCTTAAATCAATCTATACACTTATGGGCACTTTAAAAAATAATAAAAAATTCTCTCAGAGCAGAAAAGGCTACTCAGACCTGATTTAGTCAGGTGTGTGCTAGCACATCACAGCAAGTGCAAGCCCTCAGAAAGTACTAGCTACTTTCTATGTACTTTCAGATCAGATTTGGAAATGGTCTAGCTGCAGGAGTGTAATTATTATTCATTATTATAATAATACCTTGTATAAAGTTTTTCAAACTCTTCGCCCCAGCATTCATTTAGATCTGGACAATCATTCGGGCACATGAGAGACCAGTCCTGTAAAAAGCAAAATTGTGTGAATGTGTAAACATCTGAAAGCAATTACCAAAATAACTAGTACGACTAACTTCATATCTTTTGTGGTTTTCTGGTTTATAAACCAAAAACACAACTAATAAATGCCTAACGATTCCTGGGTGTGCAACTGTATTTTCACTCCTATTAATCTCTTCAATCAGATGCTACTTTAATTAAAAAGCCATGATCTTTCCATTACACACTTTTAAAGATTGAATAAATCTTAGTGACTTTACTGCCATCTGCTGCTTATCTCATGGAACTGCACATGCAATGTTTCAAAAAATGACCACGGCTGAGAAGCTCAAGGCTTATTTCTGAAAAGAAAAAAAATAATCTCTCTCTAAAGGACAGGAAGATATTTTCTGACCAGATGTCTTAATCTAAAATCTCTTACATCACAACAGTCATTTTCCTAGCTATATCATTTCTTATCTTATTGCTGCTGGTCTGTCCAACAGCACAACCTACCAAACAAATTTCATTGCATCACTACAATAACAAAGTCTCTTTACCTTTAAGGCAAAGATAGGCTTGCACCTCCCCCTTTGTGTTTACCAGGGTTGCTGTGTTTTATCCCCATTCAAATTAGTCTTTGTTAGAGCTCCCGGAGTAGAAGGTAGAGTAGAGTAGATGTTATTGAATATGTAAGCCTGGAGGGAGGCTTTAAACTTTACACTTTATCATAAATACACAACTATTAAGGTAAGAAAATGCCTACTGAACATCCAAACTCATGTTGGTCAGCACCGTTTACTGATTATGGCAGCAAACTTTGTGCTACTGTTATGCCTTGTGCAAACCTTGTGCTACTGTTATGGGGTTTATTCACATGAAGACTGCTCTGCTCATGATTAGCTCCTAGACTCAATGTTAATTTAGAACATCTGATATTCTTTGCCAGTTAAATCTTTCTTTTTTTTTAACCCCTGATAACTCAAGTAAAAAAAGATTAATTACTAACGCACATAAGCCACGCTATCAACATAAAAAGTACACAAATTTACTACTACATGAATAATAATTTACAGAATTACCGCCCAGTTCTCCTCATTAACAGGGCAATGACAGCATTTTAGGTCCGTATTCTCTTATCGTGTTTTGACAGATCTGAAAAAATCTGTTACAGACTTTCACAAAAGTTGAAGTAAAATGGTCATGACCTACATTTCCTAACTATTGACACCAAAGCTCACTCTGATCTGGAAAGCTTCATGATATTTAATTGAGAAGATGCTTTTCTAAGAGCACAGCACCACTCATCTCACTTATTTTGATCAAACTGTAAAGAGGAATAAAAAGTTTGTGGCTGATTAAACCTGCTATTGTGTGTAATTTTATGAGCTGCATTTACCCCATTGGTTTCTACTCTCTTCATGAAGAGATCAGGGATCCAGAGAGCATAAAACAGGTCCCTGGCTCTCTGCTCTTCTTTACCCGTGTTCTTCTTCAGCTCCAGGAAGTCAAAGATGTCAAAGTGCCAGGGCTCCAGGTACATGGCAAAAGCTCCGGGTCTCTGCACAGAAGTAAAGATATTTTGTCATGTCTAAAATATACAGGTATGGCTTGTTATTGATGCCACAGTCTATTTTAGAGAATGTAAATAGCACCAAAATATAAGTATAAATCCTGTCTTACACCTACTCCAGTTTACAGTAAAACAGGTTCACTGTAATACAGCAACTGCTAACAATAGAGTTTGCACAGTCTGCATTTCTGAATACAAGTGGACATGTTCTGCTTCAATCAAGCTCCTTAAATGACATGCCTTAATAAACGAACATGAACTGAACAATGTAAAAACTGTTGGTAGATGAAGTAAACATTGATTTTCTTGTGACAGTGACACCTGCCAGGGTGTGGAATATATTAGGCAGCAAGTAAACAGTCAGTTCTTGAAGTTGTTCTGGAGGAACCAGAAAAAATGTTCAGGAGTAATCAAAGAATCTTTAACACACAGCACAAACAAGTCCGACCCATAAATGCCTGACTTACAGGACTTTTAACATCTCAGTGGCCAACACCACAACACACCTTCATAGTCCATGTTCATCCCCTGACAGACAATATTAGGCAGGAAGTTTTAATGCTATGGCTGATCAGTGCATACTATGATGTACTTTAGACAGAGATGTGTGCAAAAAAGACAGCAATTTCATGGCAGGGAATCCTGTAATTTTTAAAATTACAAACCTATAAATAAAATAAATAAAAAAGGGCAAAAACTCAGTGTTTCCTTAAGAATGTCTCACCTTGTTTCCACCCTGGTCAACATATCTGGCTGTGTTGTTGTACACTCGGAGCATAGGAACCAGGCCATTAGAATTACCGTTTGTCTAAAAATAACAAATGATAATCATAAACAAATACTTTATGATTTATGCTTGCATTGAATGCTTTTAATACACTTTAGTCACAAACACTAACTCACTCCTGCGATATAGCTGCCTGTGGCTCTAATGCAGCTCACGGCCACGCCGATGCCCCCAGCGGATTTAGAGATGAGTGCACATTGCTTCAGCGTGTCATAGATTCCTTCGATGCTGTCGTCTTTCATCGCCAGAAGAAAACAACTGCAAATGAAACACCATGTGATTCGGGTCAGTTCTATAAACAGTAATTATAACTTTAAATAAAGTTTTTCCTGTTCCAAATATAATCTGTGTAGATCTTCAGGATACATGGCAGTGGTTTTTTGTCATATGGCAAGTCTTTAATTACAAATTGGTTCAGATAGATTGACTGAAATGTACTGCAAAATTGTTTCAATGGCCATATAGCGCAGTCCTTATTTTAGCACATTATTACATCATGACTATTATATCTGTATTGTGATTCTGTACATATCTTGATTTTATAAATACCCCCATTTGTTACTTTTTTCAGATTTTGTTATAATTCTAAACTAATTTGTTCCTACTAATTTGATGCTACACTAGATTAGAGTGCACCACCTGCAGGATTAGAGAGGAACAGCAACATTTACAATTTTTAATGCAAACTAAAAAAAAAAATTAAAAGCATTTTAAAAACCGATTTGAGTCAGTGTACTAGTTTGAGATCACGATATGTAACTGAATCAAACCCCCCACCATATCTCTAATGTAGACTGATGCATGTGTATTTTAAAAAATTTACTAATGGATTTGCAAATCGATTAGAAAGAAAATGGGATAGAAAATCCAAGCTTTATTGAGACGAGCTAAAATTGACTTCTAAACCGCTGCAATGGGAGCACATCTTCCCCCTGTGCTGTGTGTACCTGGAAAGCTGAGGGCGGTTGGTGCCTGCATTGAACAGCGTAGGGGAGGCGTGGGTGAACCACTTCTCCGACAGCAGGTTGTAGGTCTCAATAGCAGCAGCGATATCTTCCTTATGGATGCCGACTGAAACTCTCATTAGCATGTGCTGAGGTCGCTCCGCAACTACACACACACATGCGCAAAATGAGTTGCTGCCATTCAATTTAGAAACATTTCTCTCAAACACATCTACCTCATATCTACTCATACCTTTTCCGTTGATCTTAAGCAGATACGAGCGCTCCAGGGTCTTAAGAAAGACAACAATGTGTAATTACGATAAGCAGAGGCAGACTATATTTTAACTCAATGAATAATTCTATTGTTCTGCAATTAAAACTACCTTGAAGCCAAAGAAGTTGTAGGAGAAATCCCTGTCGTAAATGATGGCTGAATTGAGGCGCTGAAAAAAAATAAATTATGAGTTTAAAACCAAATCACTTTACAAAGAAACAAAAACACTTGATCTGCCTTCTTACATCCTTATTAGCCAGGATTATGTCGAGCGTCTCCTTGGAAATCATAGGTGAGTGTCTTCCATTCAGAGGATTAATAAAGTTGTAGAGGTCCTCCATGACGTCTGGAAAAAGCCAAGAAATAATTAATAGTAGCTTAGGGAACTGATAAAATGAATTTTAAGGTAATGCAAAAGATACATGAAAAGGGTTTTGGATATTTGGGGAATTGTGTATTAACACACTCCATCAGGAATGCATAATTTTCATATGGGTCATCACTAAATGTTCTGCTTGTTTAAGTCTTTTGTTCATGCACTCATCGGTTGTTCCTCCCTAATGTTCTTGTGATCTGATTATCTGTAAATAAAATTAAACAGCAATAATGTGTGTGCAGAAAAGTGATGTTCATCAGAAACTTTATGGTCATGTACGTAGAACAGAGCTGCCAGTATCTCTCCCAGGTGACTGATGTATAAGCAGTAACTTGAAAATATCACCTGCTTTCCTGTGTTTTAAGGGAAGCCTTAACATTGTAAATGACTATGCCAATTTATGCTTTGCGGATTTATGACCCCAAACATATGATCATATTTATTTAGCATGCAAGTGTGCACTATATTTGACATTGACTCTCCATGATTACTCACCGCTAAAGACCTTCTTCGTCTCCTTGTGCAGATTGGACACTGCAATGCGGGCTGCCAGGATGGCGTAGTCCGGGTATTTGGTGGTGAGCGTGGCCGCCGTCTCTGCAGCCAGTGTGTCCAGTTCGACAGTGGTCACACCACTGTACAGACCCTGGATCACCTTCATGGTAATCTGAGTCTGGAAACATCACAATATGGTGTAAATGTCTAGAAAACTCTGCTACTATATTCTCTCATCACTCAATGTGCAATGCTTTTTAAAGGTTAAAAACCACTTTGCTTTCAAAAGAAGGCAAATTACATCTGACAGAAGGTCAAATTTCCCAGTCAAATTCAAGCCCGAGACCTCTCCCACACCACTCTGCTTTTCCGTACCTATTCTTCATTATTAAGATTCTCACTCTGTTCTGGTCTTAATCAGGATGAATATGTGTAAAGTCTATTGAACTATGTATACAAACCGGATCAACAAAGTCAGCGTTGAGTCCATAGCAAAGTTTCTGGATACGGGAAGTGATCTTATCAAACATAACACGCTCCTGACGGCCATCTGTAGGAGAGCAAAGAAAAAAAAGAAAGCCGTTTTGTTAAGACATCATATAAAACAGAAGACCTGTGAAATTTAAGAAAGATATAAATACTGCAAGTATAATTCCGTGTTTAATTGTTTGTATTCATTGTATTAAAAGTCTAGGTAGCCGCCACTTCCTCCTTCTTCTTTGGCACAAACAAAATTCTGACACAGAAACTGCTTATGTTGTGGGAGTCATAGTTTCTGACAGAAGGTTGGGAGTTCAAATCCCAGCATTTCCAAGACGACACTGCTGGACCCTTGAGCAAAAGCCCTTAACCGATAACTACTCAGCTGTGTAAGTGAGATAAGTACAAGTAATTCTGTATAAAAAGAAAATGCCTTACATGTAAAGCGTAAATGTTAAAATTTGTTAAAAGTCTTTAAAAGCATGGTTATAGGGTCATAAGGATCGAATGAAACTAAAACAAAAAGGACAGACCAGTATATGAGGTTTTATTCAAATGTCAGGGAGCAAAAAGGGTCTTTTTAGGTGTCTTGTAAAAGGTGATGGTACAGTAAAATTGTTTGGCTGTGTTTATTAATTAATTAACGTTTAAGTGGAGTCTCAAAGACAACAAACTTACTCTACAGAAACAATGGCCATCATTTATGTCTGTTAAACGTAAGGTTAAAAAGCAGTCAGAGCTTTTAATATTCTAGTCTGCAGTGTTAAATAAAACAGGAAAAAATTAAAATGTAACAAAAATCTGGTTAAGATTTAATGTTAAATATAAATTTAACTGGAGCAGTAACTGAATGGAGTCAGTAGGTTTGGCGCCAACGACGTTGACAACAAAGAAACAACATTTAATAGTTCGGGATTGTTCGCATTAAAAGTCATTTTTCGTTTTTATTTCCAGGTACTTTTGAAAGTAATAGTCACACTGATACGACATTAAAAACTAAAATATTTTACAATAATACCGTACGTCGCTTTATCTTTATAAATTAGACCTGCAGTTTGCTGCTAGCTTAGCTAACCTAACCTCACCTACTTTCTTCACCATTTTAAACAAGCATTCAGGGTCAGATAACATTTACAGTAAACTATAAGATTCCTCAACTTAAAAAAAAAAAAAAGGAATGTTTTATATGTTTCTAATCCTAGCTTGAGAAAAGGGCAATCTAACTAGCACTAAATATAAGAAAGGTTATGATAAATGACCAAAAATTTTCACATTTCAATGACTAAGTTGGTTTTGTCTGAAATGTAATTAATGACAAATATTTCTGTTTATTTGTTAATTTATTTCTGTTTTGCAGAAAAGCCTGCTGCTCTGTTAATACCCGCGAAAAGCAAGAATTCAACAACAACAACAACAAAAAATACCCACCTCGCTTAATCACGTGCATATTGATTTAGGTATTAAAGCAAAAAATAAGTATGAAAAGCCGATTTTAACGAGTATAGCTGAGTCGGACCAGCTGATGTAAGACAGCAAATCCAAGCGCTTCAAAACCCGCCAGAAACGAGTTCCTGTATAAAACCCGGGAATGTGGTTTGAAGTTGGCTTCTTCCGGTTCCGATGGTAAAGTTCACCTATATACCGAACGCTCCAAAATTTTTATTCTTTTATATTATCGTGCGGAATTTTCTCGTACATTATATTTATTATAAATGAACGGTAAATATGAATATAATCATAATAAATTCTACAATATTATTGTTGGGGTTCAAGCACCTTGAGCATATACCGCCCCTCGTGGCCAGTTTCTTATTGTCACCCAGAACAATGAGAGGAATTTTTTCAGCAATCTGTAATGAATCTTTAATGAATCTTCATTTGCCTGTAAATAAATGTGAAAGGACTCTGGTTGCACTGTCATACCGGGCTCTCTGTTCTTGTATTTTACACACCCTCACCTTGGACTGCTGCGGATATTTTTGGTATAACAACTTGTTTTATTTGATAGTTCACATTAATACTTTTTAATATTGCTACAGTCTTGGATCGTATTAGACAAACTGGTTTTAAACTTCCCGCAGAAAGAATAAACATATATTTATTTGTTCATTCATTTTTAAAAGTTCAGTTTACTTCTTCTTCTTTGTTGGTTAACAGTGGTTGTAATCCAGTAGGTTACATTAACACCAACTGTAGGTCCCATTCTCCCATTCCTTCCCAACCTTATAAAGCCGATATTCCAGATCAACCTTCCTTAAAATGTCCAATGCAGCCTTCCTTGTCCTTACTTGTCTTTACTTGTTCTGTGTTTTGAACTCTTTGTCTACTTTATCCAGTACTTCCACATACTCTTCCTTCTCAACACTTTCAGTACCTCATAGCATCTAGTTGGAGTTGCATCACCGCCACCTACATACTGCATCTCAATCTCCTCAGCTTCCCTCTCCCTTAAAGTCGACTTTCAAGTCCAGTCTTCTTACATTAAATTCTTCCTTCCCTGATCAGTGACTCCCCATTCTAAACGACTCTTAGCATTGCTTTCTGCTCTCCCTAGTTCTTCGAGCTGTGCCACCATATCTAGCCTTTCCTGCATATATTTCATCTGCACGAGCAACAAAGGCTCAACATGCTCACTTTCCTGGCATTCCTCATCCCGATGGCCGTTTACTTACTATAAATAGAGTGATATTAAGGTTGCTGTTTTCAATAATTAATGCCCCTTCTTATCACATCTACTTTGTCCTGTATTGAATGCAAAACTCTTGCTTTTGGTTCGTTATCCTACTTCTGTTGCAATTGTTGTTTTGCCTTTCTTCACACTATACCTATTAATTCTTACTTACTACATACTATACCTGTCCATTCATCTTTGAAAGTTCAATTTTAGTAGTCTTCTTTCCTTTCCTGGAATTATCACGTTGATTGGCTGGGTTGAGTTACACTGAGGAGAAAAGTACTAGATTACTGGTATTTTAATTATTCTTATCTATCAGGAAAAGCATCAGGGTACAGATAGAACTGTCACTCTTTCCAAATCGAGACCATGGTCCTCTATATAGAGATGCTTGACATAGATAAACATACAGTACATGAGGTTTTGTGAGGACAAAGCTTAATAAGTACGAAATTTATTTGAAATGTACCAAAAGCCATTTGGATAATGCCTAAGACACTCCCCTGTCATAAGACATAACCCAAACCTTCCACACCTCTTCTTAACATTGGCCTGAAGATGCCTTTCATGTGGATCCATTCAACCAGTCCTTAATCACAACTGGTTACATGCAATAAATCAAGCTCACTTCCCTTGGATTAACTGACATGTAAAGCTTTCCATTCAATGTTTAATTTGAATAAGATTGCTTCAAGCGTCACGACAAATTCAAGTTTCATAATAATATGTCACTCATTGTTATCTTTACCACTTTATCCTGTATACAGGGTCTAAAGGCCTTGAGCCTATCCCAGGAGACTTAGGGCACGAGACGGGGCACACCCTGGACAAGGCTCGAGGCAGGATACACCAATCCATCATAAGGAACATACACATACACATAAACACACTCTCACACTACGGGCAATTTGGGGATGCCAAATTGCATATCCATGTCTTGGATATGGATTGTGGGAGAAAACCTGAGTAAGCAGAGGAAACCCCCTCAAGCACAGAGAGAACATGTAAACTCCATGCACACAGACCCCAAGGCAAGAATCAAACCCAGATGATTTGGGTGCAAGGAGAGTGCTTATAAAGTTCGAACCTAACTCGAAAATAGAAAGTCATCTTTTGTATGTAGTGAGGTGAGTTTTATGGTGGTGTTGTATTGGTAACATGCACTTAATCACAACAAAAAAAACTTGCTTGCTCACTCTCTTGCTATGTAGTCATACAGTAGTTGCATGCATTGCACCAAGACATTGAAAGTAGTAATAAAGCCCATTTTGTGTGTACTATGAACTAAAATCCTGCTGATGCCTCTGATATAGGTACAGTGGAACCTTGGATTACGAGCATAATTTCGTTCCGGAATCGAGCTCGTATTCCAAAACACTCATAAATCAAAGCAAATTTTCGTTCAAACTCAAATTATTCGTTCCACAGCCCAAATAAATAAATACATAAAAATAATTAATACAAAATATTAAGTAAAAATAAAAACAAATTAACCTGCACTTTACCTTTAAAAATGTAAAAATAAAACCAGACAGATAAGGGTTTTCGTTTATGCGCACAGGCGCTGTGTGTTTGTGTGTGAAGTAAGAGGAGGAATCAGCCTCTCCCTTCTTATCTGACACAGTAAAGCTTTCTTCTCCCTTATTTGAATTTTATTTTGAATTTCACACAAACACAGACACACACACACACACACATTAGCGGAAAGACTGTTTTGTCGGAAAAATTAGCAAGGAACATCGCTAATGACACTCGCGTTAGCGCATACTAACGGAATCAGTACTGTAAAGTAAAACAAATAAACAAATTAACCTTAACATTACCTTTGAAAAGAATCGCGACAGAGCAGTGTTTCCGCGTAGAGCAAAGAGAGAGTGTGTGTGTGTGTAAAGGGCGAAAACCGTGTTACTCGCAATCTGAGGTTCCACTGTATACTGTACTTAGATTTACTTATTCAAAGAAATCCTCACACATCACTCCCATCCTACACAGACTTCATTGGCTACCCGTTCGCTCCCGCATTCAATACACGATTCTCCTCATCACCTTCAAAGCACTGCATGGTCTTGCCCCCCCCCCCCCCATATATTTCTGATCTTATTAATACTTACTCCCCAGTTCGCACACTCCGATCTGCAGACAATGGTCTACTGTTAATTTCTCGCTTTAGATTAGCATCATTCGGAGGACGAGCATTTAGTATTTCTGCCCCTACACTCTATTCCCAAACACATCCGTGATCTTTTATCACTACAGGATTTCAAAACCCACCTTAAAACTTATCTTTTCTCGTCCTGTTTTCCGGATCTTTGAATGTATGATTGGAAATTTGCTATGGATTTCATGTTTATCTGTATTCTGTTTGTTGTTTTCAGTTGTCTCTTGCTATGCATAAAGATTTTTTTGTTATTGTAAAGCGACCTTGAGTTTCTAGAAAGGTGCTATATGAAATAAACTTAATATTTTTATTATTAGATATCATTAGTCATCATCTCTAATAAATGGACACCTTGTTTGCATTAAAGCCTCTACTGCCTGTGTTCTTACCAACGCACCACCATCTTTAGCCCAGATTTATTTTGCCAGCACAAATACTTAGCTCATGAGAGATTTTATAAGGTCATTCAAGCCAAATGTATATGCTTTTTTTTAAAAACCCAATTCCTGTAGTAGTGGGAAATATGGAAGAAGATGGTGAAAAATATACTGGTAAAGGGTTACAAGATCACCTACCCACTTGTAGATGCAGGTACAGGTGCAGGAGTGGATATAAGTATACGAATCAGGAAAAGAATAAAAACCAAAAACCCAGAACAGAACAGGATCACAATAAACAAAGACTTGGTAATTACTTGTATGCAAACCCTGAGCATATACATAGCAAAGGCAGCGTGGCATCCTTATACACTATGAGAGTGGCTATGATTGTAACTGAGTCTTAGTTTGTGTGATCAGCTGTACGTGAAAGTGACATGTTTTTCTTTGAAGGGTGGCTGCTTTGTCACCTGGGAGATGTAGTTTGATTTTAGAAAAAACAACACATTTCAGCTTTAGCTCATGCTAATGATTTACAACCCTATTTATCTCCATTAGCCGCCCTTAATCAGAAGTACAGTATAGCCAACTGCACCAGCTGTGCTTGAGAAATTTCTGGATTCCAACTACACATAAGTTCAAACAAAGAGATTTAAAGAGTTACATCACATAAATTCTTGAATAAGCTATTCTATACTATCAGTCAATCTCCACTATAGGCCAATATCAAACCCCTACCTATCTCTAAGATTAAGAGTATGGGTTTGATATTGGCCTATAGTGGAGATTGACTGATAGTATAGAATAGTTTATTCAAGAATTTATTTTTAGAAAAGGCTGTCCCAGAGCACTTATGCTCCTAACTACATAGTGAATAAGATCCATGAAATATATCAGTCAGGATGTAGGTCTTATGATAGCACAGAGATGGCGCTGGTTAAAGTGGTAAAAGGCCTGCTACTGGTCTTTGAGCAGTGTTGTGTCGACTTGCTTGTGTTTCTTGACACCGCTCCTTATATAGTGCAGCTTTTGACTCTATTGATGCTGACACATACTATACACATACTATATAAGAAAAAGGTGTTGGTGTTAAGGGAACTCCTACATAAGGTCTTATTTGACTGTTGACTTATCATTTCCTGTTTGTAAATGTACAGTAACTGCTTACTTCTCTATGCATACTAGCTTGGTGGTCTGCAGGGCCCACTGCCTTTTTAGGCTCACTGCTTTTAGGTTCTATTTTTATTTTGCCTTGCATTTTGCACTCTCACAACTGTACGAGTGACTTAATGCCCAGGAAAGCATTAACATTTTGTATGTGTGTGTTTTTATTATAAAACAAGACTATATTCATTATTAGTGCTGTCACATGGGCTAATGTGATACATTATATACTACTTCAGAATAAATTTCCTGTCTTTGCATAGTGTGGTTTCCTGTTGAAATAAAAGCAAGACAGTTTTTGACACATGAGACCAGCAAACAGATAAAACAAACGGATGTTACATTTTAGGCTTGACGGCTATGGGGGAAAGAATGATAAAGCATAACAGAACAATACTGAAAGTATCAAAACTATGATATGTTTTCAGTTATGTAAGAAGTGTAAACACATTTTAACTTCTTCTGTAGCCACATTGATGGAGGTTTGATTTTGCACACTGTTCAGTTTGCTTCAAGAGGTGGTGGTGGAATGATTTTCCAACAGTCTTGAAGGAGTTCTCATATATTGAGCACTCGTTGGCTGCCAATAGTGTACAAAGGTGTCATCAAGGTAAAGAGAAGCTTTTTTACCCAATCAAAAAAGTTGCTGTTGCAAAAGGGTTAAATTATTGGCCTGTATCAAGCAAAGGATAAAAACTATAGCTATTTAGATTGTTTAATTATAGTAGTATGTATTATTAAAAGGTGGACGTGCAATCAAATTAAACCAGGTGATGACCTGAATGTACTGAATGACCAGGTTATTACATCAATGCACATTTGTCCTGATAACACAGCTCTGATTGTAAGTGAGTGGTTCTGATGCATGGGGAATAGTTTTCCCACATGAACTGGCCCTGCACTTTAATGAAAGCTGAAGGCAGTTGAATGAAATCTTAGATTGTTCAACTTTTTTTCCGCAACCACATGAAATGGATTTTTTTTTTTCAAACAACTTTCTGTTTGCCACAAGACTCTATATGTTACTTAATAGTATAGGTGCCTTCTGTATTACATTTACAGTTACGCCATTTGGCACACACCCTTATCCAGAGTAACATACATTTAATATCATTATATTCTGAGTAGTTGATGGTTAAGAGCCTAGTTTAAGGCCAATTAGCTACCCCTGCCCCCGGGGCCGGTTCTACGGGGGGGCAAGAGGGCCCCTCAAATAAATTTCTTGAAATGTTGAGAAAGCACATGTTAATATACATACAAAATGAATATATTACAAGTTGATAAAATGATCTGCGGTAGCGGAAAATTCGTGTATTCATTCACAGGCTGCAGC